>CM047431.1:54432087-54823231 GCA_026168455.1 Theocolax elegans
TGTTTAAAAGAATACAGATATTTCGTAGAAAACAAGTTCAGAAAATGGCCTTATGCAAATGCAATAACAATAGATTGGACATGGGCATATATTCATTCTATTTTACACGAATGGAATTCGACATCTATAATATAATATCTTACGCATATGTATAAATATTGTGAAAACCCTTCTAAAGGAATACAAAAGTCATTAACGTTGATAAAAATCTGCTTTTCTCACTTTATGAAAATTGTTTCCAAATGTATAAAAGACAATTTTAATGAACTTGAAGATGAGAAGGGTTTCATATTGGAATGCGTTGCTTTATTAAGTTTAAGCAGAGATTTTACGAGATTGGATGAAAGATTTAAATATTTATCACATATATTGCTAACAAGGCATGCAAATAATGCTCGCAACAGTATTATAGTATTAGCAAATAAAAAAAAAAAAGACAAGTCAAAGATGGTAATAGATGAATTAAATAGTTCAGAAGAAATGGAAACTGCAGATTTCAATTCAGAAAATGAAGAAAGTACAGCTATTTATAAGAATTCTCCATTTTATAAGAAGTATTATAACATTTTAAAAATAGTAGAATTCAAGGTAAAAGATGAACAAGAATTAATAAATGAAGTGGTAGAAGAAGAAGAAGAAGAAGAAGAAATAGTAAAAGAATTTAATAAAAGCAAAAGGAATACCCACAAAAGCGACTTTGTTATTAAAATTACAAATAAATATTATTGTCCAGAATTTATGCATCATTTATTAACTCAATGGATGCCATATGTTGTTTTTTGGAGTGCATTAGATTTAGATTCAATAGATCCAAATATTTCTAGAGTTAGTAATGTTTTTGTAGAGAGTCAACATAAAGTAAATAAAAAAAATACTTTTCAAGAAACAAGTAACGCATCTATAGCAGACCGAGTTCGTCAACTGCAAACCGCACAAGAACATACAATAGCTAGTATTGAATTAGGAGTAGATCTTAAAAGCCGTAAAAAGAATTTGAAAAAGGAAGAGAAACCAAAATATCCTGAGACAGCTTTAAACCCATTTGTTGAAGAGGAGTGGAGAAAGAAAACTGTAAAGCGAAAGCAAGGACACGTAGACACTCCAAAAATACAACAGTTGTATAAACAATTTTGCGAAAAGAAAATAAATAGTAAACATAAAAAGAATCACGAAAAATTAGAAGAAGTAGTAACAGTTGAGTCTTCTATTGCAACATATCAAAATGCCGATAATTTTAAAGAGATGGACAAAATCGAAATAGAAGAGGTATCAAGTGCAATAGATAATAAAGACATAGAAGAGGAAAATTGCATAAAAGATGAATTAATTAACGCAACCGTAAAGATAAGGGAAAGTAAAAGTGTTAGTACTATGTTTAATGGTGTTGTCAATAATGTTGAATATTATATGCAAAGCAAGTCTCCTTATATCGCTGTTGCTTGGTATAGCACAAAACAATGTGTAACAGTCAATACCTTTGAAGTAAGGGCTAAAGAATAATTTGCATCAATGAATCCAAACAGATGGGTTGATGGAGTAATAATAGACGCATTTTGCGCATCACAAGTAGATGAATGGAAAGACGTTACATATGTACCAACAGATAACAGTAAAATAATATTAGGACATTACAGCCATAAAAGAGTTGATAAGAAGAGAAAAATATGTACCACTACGTTACCGCTCCGAAAAAGATTATTTATACCTTACTTACTTGAAGGACATTGGAGATTATTAGTTGTAAATATTGATGAAAAAACATTACTTTTGCTAGATCCATATGAATGTAACATAGATAAAGATCGTGTTGTCCAAGCATGGCTGAAATTTACGCAGTTCTGTGCAGCAGATTCCGCATTTAATAAATTAAAAGAGGTTGAATGGGAAATTAAGGATATGGTAGAAAAACCATATCAACCAGAAAACGATGGACACAGTTGCAGAGTGTACATAATGTATTACTTAGAATGCCTTGGTAAACAAGAACATTTTAATTTCAATTTCGAAGGGGCCGTATACAGATCACAAATTGCACACGATTTATTGTCAAGATCTGAAAATATGGAAGGCAGATGCTTACATTGTTTTGCAGAAGCTGATACGTTTACCGTAAACTGTAGTAATTGTAAAAGAAAAAGTCATAATAGTTGTATTTATAAGTCGGAAATAAATACAGATTCTGATGATTCTGAATACACAGAAAAAATTAAGAAACGTAAAGTTGTAAAAAGTAATAAATCTAAAGAATTTTTATGTAGATTATGCAAGAAATGGCAACAGTAAATCAGCTAAACTTATAGGCCATCAACCAAAGTATGTAAGAAATACCAACAGTATGTCTGCTGAAATTAAATGGTATACAAAGAATTAAAAAGATCCAGGAAAACTGTAAATATAATGAATTAAAGGTTTTAACAGTTAATTAAAAAGTTGGAAGGATGTAACAATTAACAATTCATTCACTTTATTAATCGACTGTTAAAACCCACTTTCATCACAATATAAATTAGTATGATAAACAAGATAAACCCTTGAGCAATAGTTTTTAGAATACAATCAGAAAAAATATATACAAAAAAGCGTGCCCTAGAGAAAAAGCTAAATAGTTCGAACACAAACAGTATTAAAGGGCAACCAAGAAAGACCATTAATGCAGTCTATAAATGTATACACAAAACAAGATAATAAAGAAGGATACAAATTGATAAAGTGTGATGTAAGTAGTATAAAAATGTAAAAACTAAAAATAACAAGAAAGATGAATATAAAGTTACAAAGTGTGACGTATGTAGTGTACAAAGGTATACACTAAGCAAGATAAGTAAGAAAGATAAAAATTTAAAAAGTGTGACGTATGTAGTGTACAAATGTATACACTAAACAAGATAAGGAAGAAAGATAAAATTTGAAAAAGTGTGACGTATGTAGTGTACAAATGTATACACTAAACAAGATAAGGAAGAAAGATAAAATTTGAAAAAGTGTGACGTATGTAGTGTACAAATGTATACACGTAACAAGATAAGGAAGAAAGATAAAAATTTAAAAAGTGTGACGTATGTAGTGTACAAATGTATACACTAAACAAACTAAGAAAAAAGGATATACAGTAGCAAAATGTAACGTACGTATAGTGTACAAATGAATACATAAATAACAAAAACAAATATAAAGTCCATCCCAGTAAAAAAAGTTAATAACAGTTGGGAATCAAAAAGATAAAGTAATTCCAGAGATAATTTTAAAAAAGTAAGTATAAAAAAGAAATGGATCAGATTGACAAAATATAAATTAATTAAGATAATGATAAAATAAAAAAACAAGAAAAGGTAAGAAAAATAAACTATTCAATCATCAATGCAGCGAAAACAGCAAAAATCGTTCTAAATTTTTTTATAACATTTTTTAACATAGCAAAAAGTAATCGACGTGTTTCGGAATAAGTAAATCATTTACAAACTAGCAGTTTTTTAATAACTTATGATTATGTAAATGCACCGAAAACAAAGAAAATGGTACGGTAGAAATCGTTCTTAATTCTTTTGTATCCTTCTATACCTTAGCAAAGTAAAATTGATGCCAGGTAAATCATATCTAAACACGTACGAATTTTTAGTTCCTCGAAATTTTTCAAATTGCTTGGAAACGACTAAAAGTGTCCCCTTACAGGCCCACTGTAGAAAAATGGTACGGTAGAAATCGTTTATAATTTTTTTGTAACCTTCTCTACCTTAGTAAAGTAGAATCGATTTGGTTTCGTGCAAGGTAAATGATTTATAAACCCGTACGAATTTTTTGTTCCTCGAAATTATTCAAATTGCTTGGAAAACGACTAGAAATGTCCCTTTATAGGCCGACTGCAAAAAAATGGTACGGTAGAAATTGTTTATAATTTTTTTGTAACCTTCTCTATCTTAGGAAAGTACAATCGATTTGGTATCGTGCTAGGTAAATGACTTATAAACCCGTGCGAATTTTTTGTTCCTTGGAATTATTCAAATTGCTTGGAAAACGACTAAAAGTGTCCCCTTACAGGCTCACTGCAGAAAAATGGTACGGTAGATATCGTTTATAATTTTTTTGTAACCTTCTCTACCTTAGTAAAGTACAATCGATTTGGTTTCGTGCTAGGTAAATGATTTATAAACCCGTGCGAATTTTTTGTTCCTTGGAATTATTCAAATTGCTTGGAAAACGACTAAAAGTGTCCCCTTACAGGCCCACTGCAGAAAAATGGTACGGTAGATTTATTTATTTATTTATTTATTAAGCCAACAAATATTTACAAAACATTACAAAAATGCAGTAAAAACCTATAGAGATAAAATTAATTTATCTGTACATAGGGTGGCATAGAACTTAATTCTATAGTTTAAAAACTAAAATAAAACTAAATAAAACTAAATAAAACTTAAACCTAAAAGTAATGTATAAAGCCCTACACTGAGCCAGTATCACCAGTATACTGGACAGTGCTTGACCTTATACCCAATATCTTATTAACATTGATCTAGCTGTTGTAAAACTTTCAGTGGACGCATTCATATTTCTAGCAAAAGCAATTTTTTCTATATTGTTTAATCTAGCAGGACATGTTAACCCTACCGCACAAGTAACTCTAAAGTGAGGAAACATTTCTTTGTGCTGTTTCGATGAGTCACATTTACATGTAGATGTAAAAACAATATCATCAACTACAACAATGTCTTTATAAACTGGTTGCCGCTTTAGTGGATACATAGAATTAGTAAAAATTTGTTTACCTCTAATACCTCTGTCAAAATACAAAATAGCTTTATTATTTCCTATGTAATTTAGGTCACCATACGACATCCTAATTTGATTATGTTGAGGTATCTTATTCTCTTTTATATGTGGAGGAATCATTTTCTTACCATTTCAAATACCATATCATCTATTTTGCTAGGGTTAGATTTATTATTTATTTATTTATAAGCAACACATATTTACAAACATTACAACATAAAGGCATAGTAAAACCTATAGAGATAACAATTACTTTATCTGTACATAGGGTGGCATAGAACTTAATTCTATAGTTTTAATAAACTAAATAATAACTAATAAAACTAAATAAAACATTAATCCTAAAAGTTAACTGTATAAAGCCCTACACTGAGGCCAGTATCCACCAGTATACTGGACAGTGCTTGACCTTATACCCAATATCTTATTAACATTGATCTAGCTGTTGTAAAACTTTCAGTGGACGCATTCATATTTCTAGCAAAAGCAATTTTTTCTATATTGTTCAATCTAGCAGGACATGTTAACCCTACCGCACAAGTAACTCTAAGTGAGGAAACATTTCTTTGTGCTGTTTCCGATGAGTCACATTTACATTGTAGATGTAAAAACAATATCAATCAACTACAACAATGTCTTTATAAACTGGTTGCCGCTTTAGTGGATACATAGAATTAGTAAAAATTTGTTTACCTCTAATACCTCTGTCAAAATACAAAATAGCTTTATTATTTCCTATGTAATTTAGGTCACCATACGACATCCTAATTTGATTATGTTGAGGTATCTTATTCTCTTTTATATGTGGAGGAATCATTTTCTTACCATTTTCAAATACCATATCATCTATTTTGCTAAATACGTTTTCAATAGGTTCATATTTATCATTAGAAATATCAGCATTGTGTGTTATTGATTCTTTCACAAAATTTATTTGCCTAAATTTTGAAAAATAATTATTTATGTTTACATTATTTACATTATTTACACTGTTGCAGTTGTGATGTATATCCTGTTCCTCACTTTCATCTTTCAGTTTCGAAGTTGTATTCCTATAGTCCCCTTCAAGCTTATACATTTTTACTAATTTTTCCCCAATTTCAGTTACAATAAATATGTATTCTTTTGTATTCACATTAATCATTTTGTTCGCATTATAATTCGAGATACGTCTATGAGAACGATTACCATTTGTTAAGCAAAAACCCTTGAAGCAAATATATGTTCTTATGTCCAAAAGTAACTGTTTTCTTACTACAGAGTCCTGCAGGGCTTCCAATGCAGAACTTGATATTTCTTCAATTGATTTAGGCATTTTTCGTTTTTTAAGTTTGAATTTTTCTACTTCGGTTACTAGCTTAATAAAATAGCTTTGAAATTTATCACAGTTTAGTTTCCCTAATATATTTTTGTTCATACAAAATTATTATATATTTAATTGAATCCAATTCTTAAGTTTTTTTCTAATATGTTTTTTACTAGTCGTTAAAATTTTTAAATTATTAGGAATTTCATTATATATCCGTATTGCAACAATATAACTATTCTTATTACTTACTGATTTAGATATTTTAGGTATTGGTATACTTTTGTTTCTTGTATTTGTAATTCTATTTTTATGAATGTTATGTAATTTCAAAAAAAGTAATAGATTCAAGCGCAAATGTTTGTTCAACGGTTAGTGGGTAATTATTAATTAAAAATTTATTTTTGCTTATGATTTTAAGCAATCTGGCTTGCGTACTTGATAATAACTTCAGATTATTTTTATAAGCACCCCCTCATGAAATAATGCCATACGTTACTATACTATGAAAAAGTGCATAATATAAAATAATTAGAGTTTCGGTTTTTAGGAGCTTCGAGAATTTAGCAAATACATATGTTAAGTACTTAGTTCTATTTACAATATATTCTATGTGTTCTTTCCATTTCAAATTGAAATCAATTATAATCCCAAGATATTTGCAGCTGTTAACTCTATTTAAGGTATTATTATTAATTTTAATATTAACACTTGTAGGTACACTGTCACAATAATTTCCAAAAGTTATGTATACAGTTTTGTTAACATTTAACGATAGTTTATTGAAAGATAGCCATCTAAATACATGGTCAAGATATTTATTCATTGCATTTTCAGCTAACTCCCATGTATTCTCAGTAGCTAACACTACAGTATCATCTGCATAAGCAATCATGTTTTCTGAATATAAATTTAGTAGCAAATCATTAATATATAGTAGAAATAATAATGGACCTAATATTGTACCTTGCGGTACCCCAGTAGTTAGAACAAGAGTTTCACTTTTTGTTTGGTTTATTTTAACTACTTGTTCCCGATTTGAAAGATAACTATTAAGTAAATTTAAGGCATTTCCTCTGATACCATAGTTATATAGTTTATTTAAGAGAATAGAATGATTAACGGTATCGAATGCTTTGGCAAGATCTAAAAATGTTGCTATTATTGGTTTACTTTTATCTAGACAATTATAAATTATGTTAGTTAAATAATTTAAAGCATCTTTTGTGCCTTTGTTTTTAATAAAACCAAATTGATTTGATGCTAGTAAGTTATGTTTTGTTACAAAGTTATAAATTCTATTATGTATTACTTTTTCAAAAATTTTTGCAATATTAGAGATTAGTGAAATTGGTCTATAATTTGTAGCTTTACTCTTTTTACCCGCTTTAAAAATAGGAATTACTTCAGCTCTTTTAAGTGCAACAGGCCAAATTGATGTTTCTACACAGTTATTAAAAATATGTACAATAGGTTCATTTATATAAGTTTCTATTGATTTCAATATATTCGTAGAAATTCTATCAACCCCACCCGATTTGTTATTAAAATTATTGATTATATTCCTAATTTCCACATTAGTAGTTGGGTTTAGAAATATTGATTTATCATTAAAAGGAACTTTAGTAGGATTAGGACCATTAGGAGTTTTTAGCTTATCGCTTAATTGTTTACCTACTTTACAAAAAAACTCATTCAAATTATTTACAATATCTTTTTTATCCGTAATTCTATTATTAGCGTCATCCGTTAAGTATTCAATTTCATTATTTTTACTCGTATTTTTACCCAATTTACAATTAATCAACTTCCATAAATTTTTTGGATTATTACTATTTTTTAAGAAACAATTTTGATCATACTTAAATTTGGCATTTTTTATTATTTTATCTAGCGTCTTAACATAATTTTTATACTCATTTTTTAGTTCGACATTATTTAAATTCATTTGCCATGCTTTATAAAGTTGTTCTTTTTTCTTGCAAGATACCATTATAGCATTTGTTATCCAATTTTTCCTGGGTTTAATAAAGCTTTTACCAGTATTGTTTTTTGTATTATTACAATAAGATTTTTCAACACAATTACTGATTAATGTTATTAATAAGTCAGTAGCTTTATTTGGATCAATTATATCTGTTATTTTATTCCAGTTAGTTTTCTTAGCCGTTGCAATTAATTTATTATAATTTATTTTCTGATATACATTATTATTTTGTTTCACGGTAAAATTGTCATTTATAATCATAAAAAGAGGATAATGATCTGAGAAAATGCAATTAATTTTATATGTATTATAATTTAAGGAATTGCTTTTAATGAAGAAATTATCTATGCACGTACCATTAAGTGTATTGTTATCAGCAGGCCTAGTTATACCCACAAAACCAGGAACATACATTTTTTCAAGTAAATTTTCTAAAAATTCTTGACTAATAATACTGTTATTTAATATGTCTATATTAAAATCTCCTACAATTATATGGTGTTTGCCAAAATCGTACGAATTAATAAAGTTTTTCAAGTCAAGTATAAATTCAGTTTTAGGATAATCATGTGATCTATATAGAGCCGAAATAATAATATTTTCATCTTTTATATTAAACTTAGAATTTAATATTCTCAATCGACCAGAAGTAATAATTTCCGAACATTCATTTAAATTTTCTAGTATATATAAAACGACTCCATCAGATTTATTTATATAACTTTCATTATAGTAAATTTTATAACCTGGTATACATAGTAACTGAGGGCATATTAAATTCCAAGTTTCTGTACAAACTATGACACATGGTTTAGTTTTCAAATTAGCAATATAACATTCAAGTTTAGACAAGTTAGCATTTAAGCTACGGATATTTACGTACAAAATTAAATTCTGATTAGAATTAATAACATCGTTCAATTCTTGAAATGAACAAAATGTTGTTTCATGTATATTAAAGTCACTATTCATCTAAAAAACTGAAGATGTGCTGCCTAATCTTGATCTAGAACTTAATGATGTCGTCGATAATGTTAATTTCTTCCTTTTTCCTTCATTACCATTGTTTGTTGCGAGCGTATTATTTGTGCTTAGATAGTTTTTGCTGTAGTGTTCAGCATTACCTACATATCTTGGTACATAAGGTTTGACTACATAGTCTGTCATACTTATACAATTTTTTAACTTAGTTTTTAAAATTTCACAAGATTCGCTATCTGTTATTATATGACAAGTGTCATATTTCTTTTTATATTTCTCATTACTAAATTTACAATTAGCACAGCATAAATTATTACTTTCGCACTTATTCGTTGAATGATTACCCGCACACTTTAAGCAAATAGTCGAGTTTCTACATTTATAACTATTGTGCCCAAATCTACCGCAATTGTAACAAGGTTTGATGTTTATTACATCATAAACCTTACAATTTTGGTATCCAACAAATAATCTATTTCTGTTTTCATTAATATACTTGTGAATTTCACCAGTTATTTCCAATATGACTGTTGTTTTTTCAGTTTTTTTATTAAGAGTGTAGTTCAGTACTTTACTCTTAATTTCAAAATTAGAAAAGTTTCTACTATTTATGTCATTTTCAATGAGTTTTCCAATGAGACATCGTTTATAATTTTTTTGTAACCTTCTCTACCTTAGTAAAGTACAATCGATTTGGTTTCGTGCTAGGTAAATGATTTATAAACCCGTACGAATTTTTTGTTCCTTGAAATTATTCAAATTGCTTGGAAAACGACTAGAAATGTCCCTTTATAGGCCCACTGCAAAAAAATGGTACGGTAGAAATCGTTTATAATTTTTTTGTAACCTTCCCCCACTGCCAAAAAAATGGTACGGTAGAAATCGTTTATAATTTTTTTGTAACCTTCTCTACCTTAGTAAAGTACAATCGATTAGATTTCGTGCAAGGTAAATGATTTATAAACCCGTACGAATTTTTAGTTCCTCGAAATTTTTCAAATTGCTTGGTAAACGACTGAAAATGTCCATTTATAGGCCCACTACCTTAGTAAAGTACATTCTCTACCTTAGTAAAGTACAACCGATTTGGTTTCGTTCTAGGTAAATAATTTATAAACCCGTACGAATTTTTTGTTTCTCGGAAATGCGATTATTGTGTGTTCATTGGGCCCTGGGACTATATTAAGCTATATATTTCTATTTTTGGCCTATAACAGTTTGTATTTAGTGCAGATTTAGCTTTTTTTTTATTAATAAAAAAATTTTTTTTTTCGATTTTCGTTCGTTACGAACAATGTGAACTTCAGTATCATCTTTTTATGCTCCCAAACCGGTGCTAATCAGCGAATTAATATTTAATCATTAAAATTTAATATCTCCTAAGTCTGCTGCGTATATTATTTTTTTCAATTGGAAATTGCGTGCACGTGTAGTTCAGTCTTTGTATCACTTTTGTGATGTGTTCAATTTTATTTAGAGATAAAAGAGAAACGAAGACATACATGTGCTTATTGTGAGTTTTCGGACAGCTGATTCTCCGGGAGCTAGCCACGCGTCAGCTCACAGTACTTAGTACCGTTGCGACTGCGCAGCACATCGTCGATTATAGACGATCATTCCCCCTTTATATATGTTCTATAGAACAACAGTAGAACATATTAGCTATCTAATTACCGCACATGAATTACACGTGATAAATACAGAACTGCCCGCGCAACCTCCCCTACTTTAAGTAAATGATTTGCACTTTATTCAAATCGTTTGCACCTTGATAGCAATCGTTTGCACATCCTACTCCTTTACCCCGACTATATTATTATTTTCCTAATATAGATTGCGCGCACACATAATTCAGTTTTTCTCTCTCTTTCCCAATGCGTTCGAATATGATTTATAGAAAGAGAGAGAAAGGCGTATATATATGTACTTACAAGGTAGACCCTCATATGTTTGGGAAACGGATCGTGCCCAGCTTATAGTATATGTTTTCTAATATAAAAATATGAAAAAAGCCAGAGCCGCAGACTCTAACAATCGTTTTTTCAAAAGTTATACGCTGTTAAAGCAAAATTTATATCTACTATATATATACATAAATTATTTTTTTAGCGGAAGCATAAGCCACAATTACAAGATTTTTATGCTAAACATAACAAGCATTTATTTTCTCCAACAAAATTTAATACAATTAGATTATATTGAAGATCAATCATTTATAAAACTTATTAAATGTAAATAAATATTTTTTTATTGATTATAAATAGTACTCTTTTTAGGTACAACTATTTCAAACACTTAATTGAATAATTATTTCAGATTTAAATAGTAAAGTAGATATTCTTACAAAGGAAACAATAACTACTAGAATAAATGATGAATACCAGAATCAATTTAATAAACCAAAGACATCTTTACAACCGATTCAATATATTTGTATGTCAGTTGTTGTTCTTACTTTACCCTCTACTACATTTTTGGCTGTATCATGTCACTGGGTGAGAGCAATATTTATAAATAAAAATTATATTGGTAATTGATTTCAATTAAACACGTGCATACATGCGAACTTACGGATACCGATATTTTTTTAGCTTAATACGATTAATGTGGAACGCCAAAATGTATTATTATATTTTGAGAAAATTTATTTTTTCTTGAGTTCTGAAGAAATATTAGATATTGTTTTAGATGTATCAGGCAGTTATGAGATTGATTGAAAAAAAATAACGTCGATAGTTTTTAATAACATGAGTGAGTATAAAGAAGTATTCACACTTTTCATGAATAATATAGAAGGTCCACTGATTTTGATTGCTTCGCACGCTCAAAAGGTACTTACAAACAAAACAAATTTCTACTTTAAAGAACCTAATTAGTTTATATAATAGTATTACAAAATTTATTTAAAATCTCTTTATCAATTTCATTTGAGTAATAATAGTCGAAGTATATATTTTTATAATATTTCAGAATCTGATTTTGAAGATAATTATCTCAATGCACAGCAGATTTATTACGAAACCGTTGAGTTAATTATATATAATTTTGAAATTTAAAATTGATCAACCGAAAGCAGCAAATTTTATTGATTTAATAAATAGCATTAACCAAGTTTCAGACTATGGCATGAAATTAAATTTAATTTCAAGAAAACTTGTCTTAAATGTATTTTTTCACGATTTTGACATTATTTATTTAAAAGAAATATATGCTATATTGAGTCCAATTTCAACTGCAATTAGTCGTTTGGAAAATGATGACCAAGGACACTGTGGTATTGTGTTATCTATTATATTTTCCTTAAGAGCAAAGATAAATGCATTAAAAAATAATACATTCGATCAGTTGGAAGAAGTTTTAATTTTATATTGCAAATTTATTGACGAAATATTTGCGCCATACTTTGATTTAAATCGATCTATAGAGTCCGATATTTTAGCAACTGCTGTACACCCTTATTACAAATTGAGATGGTCAGAGAAAAATCAAGAAAATGAAATATTAAATATATGTACAGATGTGATACTTAATAGCGAAAAGAATGAACCCTCAGAAATGTCTAACGCCGCAAATAATACTCTAGAAGACGATTTTCTTGTTTTGAAGAAAAAGTTCTAACCAAAGTAATAATTTAAAGGTAGAAATCTTATATTTTTTGAAAATACTAGTAATCATATCACAGTACTTAATTCATACAGCAACATAAAATCTGCTTTTATCAAGTACAATACAAATTTAAGTTCAGCATACCCTACAAAAAAAAAATACTGGACAAATGTAAAATTTTTAAATTAAAAAGTCAAGAAATTATTGTATATTCTTTATTGCCCAAATTTATTGTGTTAAATGCAAATAAAATGTAAATTCAAATTAGTATAGTAATAATTATAAATAAATGTCAAGTTACAAGTCACAAATGATTTGTTCTCTTAAATTATTTTTTTATCATCTGGTTTACTCCGTTTTAGCAAACGATACAAAAATAATAAGAAAGAAACGGCGTTACTGTATCGCTAAAGTATCTGTTTCAAAAGTATCGAAGATACTTTTGGATCGGCGATACAGTATAAAAAAAACTAATAAAAAAGAATCGCCGTTTCAAGAGTATCGAAGATACTGTATCTGTTGATCTGACATCTCTGTTGATATCACAAGTATCCATGGACAGTATTTGATAAAAAATTAAACCTTAAGAAATTAAGAACTTTCAAGAGATAAAAGGCAGTATTGTTTAAAAGATAAGCAAGATTTAGCAAAAACTATATAACGTGCCAAAAAGAGCCAATATTTAGAGATTTCAAACATGTATGTGGACAACCGGTATTCTTCGAATCAGGAAGCAAATACTTAATAGTTCATTTATTGGTTCAAACTCTTGTGTATAATGCTCGAACTACGTTACAACGTGTATATATATTCAAGAGGCAGGTAAGCTTGGCCAATTACTTTCGTAAGAAAATATAAAATATTAAAGTAAAAGATTTTGAACTTAACATAAGACCGTTAATTGAGAAAAGTATGAGCGTGTCGTTATATCAAATGTACAAACACATGGACATTCCTAACGTCTTACTACTGGATGTATTAGAAAACTAAGTTATTAATTAAATGTCGTCAATTCAGAATATTAAATAATATTAATAATACACAAAGAAAAATTTCCTGATGATTTTTACCCTGTAGGGATAGTAAAAGTGGAACCAACTGTCTTTTCTGGAAAAAATTATCCGGTTTTCGGTTAAAAATTACAAGAAATTTGGATAAATTTTACTATGTACCTTACAGGATAAAAATTAACAGAAATTTTTCTCCGCGCATTAATAATATTAATATTAATTTTAATTTTGCAATAATTTTAATATTTTTGTAATATTAATTTTGTGTAATAATAAATGTCTTATTTAATTTTAAACAAAAGTAATGAGATGGAGAATTTATTGATCACCACGAACAATTTATAATGTGACAAAACAATCTTTTTGCCGACGTTTCGGATGTTTTATTTGTTATATCCCTTATCAAGGCTATAAATGCATATAAAATTATTAAAATATAAACGTTGTCAAAATAAAGATAAATAAAATAGAATAACAATAATAATAATAATTTTTTCTGAAATGATTAATATTTATTCTAACAAAAATACTTTAAACCGTATGGAGGATACAAATAATCTTAAAAATGTTTATAAAATAGTTTTAGATAGTGTTGTGGAATGCATACAATTATATACATAAGAAAAAGCCCTATTTATTCTTGCTACCTCTCTTGTACTTATAATAGATGGATATTAGTTTTCTCTCTTGTACCCGCTTATTCCGATATACCATGTTTTTCCCCCACTTTTCAACGTTTTCATATACACAATTTTATAGTATTGGTTAGAGGTTAGGCTCTAATAGTCGTGCTTATATTAATTATTTATGCTTTGGACCCCCTCTGGGGTGTTCCTTAGCAATAGTCTGAAGTGATTTTTAGTGTTATAATTTATTGTGTGAGTTTTATTAGCTTTTTTATTTTAATATAATTACTAGCCAAAAATGCTCGCTTCGCTCGCGATTAAAACAAGGTTCCGGACACAATATTGACAAAAATACAATATCGAAAGAAAATGTAATAGAAGAATCTCAAAATTATAAAGAAGAATTAAAAACAAAGATACTGTAAAAATAAGTATTGACAGAAAACAAAAACAAGAAATTGTCAACAAAAATTATATTGAAGACAAAAATATTAATATATTAAAACAAGGTATTAAAATAAAAAATATCCAGGAAATCCCGTAATTAGTGGAGTCTTTCTGAAATATTTCAGCAATTCCCAAAATTTCTAGAAAATCCCGTAACTTGTAGCGTCATCCCGAAATACCTCATAAATTCCGGAAATATACTGGAAATTCCACAATTAGTGGAGACATTTCGAAATACCTCAGAAATTCCCGAAATAACCAGGAAATCCCTTAATTTGTAGATTTATCCAAAAATACCACATAAATTCCCGAAATATCCAGGAAATACCATAATTAGTGGAGTTTTTTTTTAAATACCTCAGCAATTACCGAAAGATCCAGGAAATTCCGTAATTAGTATACTCATCCCGAATTTCCTCAGAAATTCCCAAAATATCCAGGAAATCCCGTAATTAGTAGCGTCATCACGAAATAAATAAGAAATTTCTAAAATATCCAGGAAATACCACAATTAGTGGAGACATTACGCAATACCTCAGAAATTCCCGAAATATCCAGGAAATCCCGTAATTAGTAGCGTCATCCCGAAATAAATCAGAAATTCCCGAAATATCCAGGAAATACCACAATTAGTGGAGACTTTTCGAAATACCTCAGAAATTCTCGAAATATCCAGGAAATCCCGTAATTAGTAGCGTCATCCCGAAATAAATCAGAAATTTCTGAAATATCCAGGAAATACCACAATTAGTGGAGACATTTCGAAATACCTCAGAAATTCTCGAAATATCCAGGAAATCCCTTAATCTGTAAAGTTATCCAGAAATTCCTCAGAAATTCCCGAAATATCCAGGAAATCCCGTAATTAGTGGAGTCTCTCTGAAATATTTCAGAAATTCCCGAAATATACAGGAAATTCCGTAATTAGTAGATTCATCCCGAATTTCCACAGAAATTCGCGTAATATCCAGGAAATCCCGTAATTGGTAGAATCATCCCGAAGTACCTCGGAATTCCCTAAAGATCCAGGAAATCCCGTAATTGGTAGATTCATCCAGAATTTCCTCAGATATTCCCGAAATATTCAGGAAATACCATAATTAGTGGAGTCTTTCAGAAATATTTCAGAAATTCCCGAAATATCCAGGAAATAGATTATTTAGTAGAGTTATCCAGAAATACCTTAGAAATTCCCGAAAGATCCAGGAAATTCCGTAATTATCAGTCATCCCAAATTTTTTCAGAAATTCCCGAAATTTCCAGAAAATCCCGTTATTATTGGTGTTATCCCGAATTTACTCAGAAATTTCCGAAATATCCTGGAAATCCCGTAATTAGTAGAGTGATCCAGAAATACTCAGAAATTCCCGAAATATCCAGGAAATTCCGTAATTAGTGGAGTCTTTCTGAAATATTTCAGAAATTCCCGAAATATCCAGGAAATTCCGTTATCCGTTATTATTGGTGTTATCCCGCATTTCCTCAGAAATTCCCGAAAGATCCAGGAAATCCCGTAATTAGTGGAGTCTCTCTGAAATATTTCAGAAATTCCCGAAATATACAGGAAATCCCTTAATTTGTAGAGTTATCCAAAAATACCACAGAAATTCCCGAAATATCCAGGAAATCCCGTAATTAGTAGCGTCATCCCGAAATTAATCAGAAATTTCTGAAATATCCAGGAATACCACAATTAGTGATCAGAAATTCCCGAAATATCAGGAAATACCATAATTAGTGGAGACTTTTCGAAATACCTCAGAACTTCTCGAAATATCCAGGAAATCCCTTAATTTGTAAAGTTATCCAGAAATTCTTCAGAAATTCCCGAAATTTCCAGGAAATCCCGTAATTAGTGGAGTCTCTCTGAAATATTTCAGAAATTCCCGAAATATACAGGAAATTCCGTAATTAGTATACTCATCCCGAATTTCCACAGATATTCCCGAAATATCCAGGAAATACCATAATTAGTGGAGACTTTCAGAAATATTTCAGAAATTCCCGAATATCCAGGAAATCCCTTAATTTGTAGAGTTATCCAAAAATACCACAGAAATTCCTGAAATATCCAGGAAATACGATAATTAGTGGAGTTTTTTTTTAAATACCTCAGCAATTACCGAAAGATCCAGGAAATCCCGTAATTGGTAGAATCGTCACGAAATTCCTCAGATATTTCCGAAATATCCAGAAAATCCCGTAATAGTGGAGTCTTTCTGAAATATTTCAGATATTCCCGAAATATCCAGGAAATCCCTTAATTTGTAGAGTTATCCAAAAATACCACAGAAATTCCCGAAAGATCCAGGAAATCCCGTAATTAGTGGAGTCTCTCTGAAATATTTCAGAAATTCCCGAAATATCCAGGAAATCCCTTATTTAGTAGAGTATCCAGAAATACCACAGAAATTCCCGAATATCCAGGAAATACCATAATTAGTGGAGTTTTTTTTTAAATACCTCAGCAATTACCGAAAGATCCAGGAAATTCCGTAATTAATATACTCATCCCGAATTTCCTCAGAAATTCCCGAATATCCAGGAAATCCCGTAATAGTAGCGTCATCACGAAATAAATCAGAAATTTCTGAAATACCCAGGTAATACCACAATTAGTGGAGACTTTTCGAAATACCTCAGAAATTCCCGAATATCCAGGAAATCCCTTAATTTGTAAAGTTATCCAGAAATACCTCAGAAATTCCCGAAATATCCAGGAAATTCCGTTATTATTGGTGTTATCCCGCATTTCCTCAGAAATTCCCGAAAGATCCAGGAAATCCCGTAATTGGTAGAATCGTCACGAAATTCCTCAGATATTCCCGAAATATCCAGGAAATCCCGTAATTAGTAGAGTGATCCAGAAATACTCAGAAATTCCCGAAATATCCAGGAAATCCCGTAATTAGTAGCGTCATCCCGAATAAATCAGAAATTCCCGAAATATCCAGGAAATACCATAATTAGTGGAGTTTTATTTTAAATACCTCAGCAATTACCGAAAGATCCAGGAAATTCCGTAATTAGTAGATTCATCCCGAATTTCCACAGAATTCCCGAAATATCCAGAAATCCCGTAATTAGTGGAGTCTTTCAGAAATATTTCAGAAATTCCCGAAATATCAGGAAATCCCTTAATTTGTAGAGTTATCCAAAAATACCACAGAAATTCCTGAAATATCCAGGAAATACGATAATTAGTGGAGTTTTTTTTTAAATACCTCAGCAATTACCGAAAGATCCTGGAAATCCCGTAATTGGTAGAATCGTCGCGAAATTCCTCAGATATTCCCGAAATATCCAGAAAATCCCGTAATTAGTGGAGTCTTTCTGAAATATTTCAGATATTCCCGAAATATCCAGGAAATCCTTAATTTGTAGAGTTATCCAAAAATACCACAGAAATTCCCGAATATCCAGGAAATCCCGTAATTAGTGGAGTCTCTCTGAAATATTTCAGAAATTCCCGAAATATACAGGAAATTCCGTAATTAGTAGATTCATCCCGAATTTCCACAGAAATTCGCGTAATATCCAGGTAATCCCGTAATTGGTAGAATCATCCCGAAGTACCTCGGAATTCCCTAAAGATCCAGGAAATTCCGTAATTAGTGGAGTCTTTCTGAAATATTTCAGAAATTCCCGAAATATCCAGGAAATTCCGTTATCCGTTATTATTGGTGTTATCCCGCATTTCCTCAGAATTCCCGAAAGATCCAGGAAATCCCGTAATTAGTGGAGTCTCTCTGAAATATTTCAGAAATTCCGAAATATCCAGGAATACCACAATTAGTGGAGACTTTTCGAAATACCTCAGAAATTCCCGAAAGATCCAGGAAATTCCGTAATTAGTATACTCATCCCGAATTTCCTCAGAAATTCCCAAAATATCCAGGAAATCCCGTAATTAGTAGCGTCATCACGAAATAAATAAGAAATTTCTAAAATATCCAGGAAATACCACAATTAGTGGAGACATTACGCAATACCTCAGAAATTCCCGAAATATCCAGGAAATCCCGTAATTAGTAGCGTCATCCCGAAATAAATCAGAAATTCCCGAAATATCCAGAAATACCACATTAGTGGAGACTTTTCGAAATACCTCAGAAATTCTCGAAATATCCAGGAAATCCCTTAATTTGTAAAGTTATCCAGAAATTCTTCAGAAATTCCCGAAATTTCCAGGAAATCCCGTAATTAGTGGAGTCTCTCTGAAATATTTCAGAATTCCCGAAATATACAGGAAATTCCGTAATTAGTAGATTCATCCCGAATTTCCACAGATATTCCCGAAATATCCAGAAATCCCGTAATTAGTGGAGTCTTTCAGAAATATTTCAGAAATTCCGAAATATCCAGAAATCCCGTAATTAGTAGAGTGATCCAGAATACTCAGAAATTCCCGAAATATCCAGGAAATACGATAATTAGTGGAGTTTTATTTTAAATACCTCAGCAATTACCGAAAGATCCAGGAAATCCGTAATTGGTAGAATCGTCACGAAATTCCTCAGATATTTCCGAAATATCCAGAAAATCCCGTAATTAGTGGAGTCTTTCTGAAATATTTCAGATATTCCCGAAATATCCAGGAAATCCCTTATTTAGTAGAGTTATCCAGAAATACCACAGAAATTCCCGAAATATCCAGGAAAGCCCGTAATTAGTGGAGTCTCTCTGAAATATTTCAGAATTTCCGAAATATCCTGGAAATCCCGTAATTAGTAGAGTGATCCAGAAATACCTCAGAAATTCCCGAAATATCCAGGAAATTCCTTAATTAGTGGAGTCTTTCTGAAATATTTCAGAAATTCCCGAAATATCCAGGAAATTCCGTTATCCGTTATTATTGGTGTTATCCCGCATTTCCTCAGAAATTCCCGAAAGATCCAGGAAATCCCGTAATTAGTGGAGTCTCTCTGAAATATTTCAGAAATTCCCGAAATATACAGGAAATCCCTTAATTTGTAGAGTTATCCAAAAATACCACAGAAATTCCCGAAATATCCAGGAAATCCCGTAATTAGTAGCGTCATCCCGAAATTAATCAGAAATTTCTGAAATATCCAGGAAATACCACAATTAGTGGAGCCATTTCGAAATACCTCAGAAATTCTCGAAATATCCAGGAAATCCCTTAATTTGTAAAGTTATCCAGAAATTCTTCAGAAATTCCCGAAATTTCCAGGAAATCCCGTAATTAGTGGAGTCTCTCTGAAATATTTCAGAAATTCCCGAAATATACAGGAAATTCCGTAATTAGTAGATTCATCCCGAATTTCCACAGATATTCCCGAAATATCCAGGAAATACCATAATTAGTGGAGACTTTCTGAAATATTTCAGATATTCCCGAAATATCCAGGAAATCCCTTATTTAGTAGAGTTATCCAGAAATACCACAGAAATTCCCGAAATATCCAGGAAATACCATAATTAGTGGAGTTTTTTTTTAAATACCTCAGCAATTACCGAAAGATCCAGGAAATTCCGTAATTAATATACTCATCCCGAATTTCCTCAGAAATTCCCGAAATATCCAGGAAATCCCGTAATTAGTAGCGTCATCACGAAATAAATCAGAAATTTCTGAAATACCCAGGTAATACCACAATTAGTGGAGACATTTCGAAATACCTCAGAAATTCCCGAAATATCCAGGAAATCCCTTAATTTGTAAAGTTATCCAGAAATACCTCAGAAATTCCCGAAATATCCAGGAAATTCCGTTATTATTGGTGTTATCCCGAATTTCCTCATAAATTCCCGAAGATCCAGGAAATCCCGTAATTGTAAAGTCATCACGAATTTCCTCAGCTATTCCCGAAATATCAAGGAAATCCCGTAATTAGTAGCGTCATTCCAAATATCTCAGAAATTCCCGAAATATCCTGGAAATCCCGTAATTAGTAGCGTCATTCCACAATATCTCAGAAATTCCCCGAATATCTCAGAAATTCCCGAAATAGTCATGGAAATCCCGTAATTTGTAGGGTTATCCAGAAATACCTCAGAAATTCCGGAAATATCCAGGAAATCCCTTAATTTGTAGAGTTATCCAAAAATACCACAGAAATTCCCGAAATATCCAGAAAATCCCGTAATTAGTGGAGTCTTTCTGAAATATTTCAGAAATTCCTGAAATATCCAGGAAATCCCTTATTTAGTAGAGTTATCCAGAAATACCTCAGAAATTCCCGAAATATCCAGGAAATTCCGTTGTTATTGGTGTTACCCCGAATTTCCTCAGAAAACCTCGAAAGATCCAGGAAATCCCGTATTTGGTAGACTCTTCACGAATTTCCTCAGATATTCCCGAAAGATCATGGAAATCCCGTAATTATTAGCTTTATTCCGAAATATCTCAGAAATTCCCGAAATATCCTGGAAATCCCGTAATTAGTAAAGTTATTCAGATATACCTCAGAAATTCCCGAAATATCCAGGAAATACCATAATTAGTGTAGTTATTTTTAAATACCTCAGCAATTACCGAAAGATCCAGAAAATTCCGTAATTAGTAGATTCATCCCGAATTTCCACAGATATTCCCGAAATATCCAGGAAATACCATAATTAGTGGAGTCTTTCAGAAATATTTCAGAAATTCCCGAAATATCCAGGAAATCCCTTAATTTGTAGAGTTATCCAAAAATACCACAGAAATTCCTGAAATA
This sequence comes from Theocolax elegans, assembly GCA_026168455.1. NCBI lineage: Eukaryota > Metazoa > Arthropoda > Insecta > Hymenoptera > Cerocephalidae > Theocolax > Theocolax elegans. The sequence goes on from CM047431.1 coordinate 54,453,501, forward strand.
TCCAGGAAATACGATAATTAGTGGAATTTTTTTTTTAAATACCTCAGCAATTACCGAAAGATCCAGGAAATCCCGTAATTGGTAGAATCGTCACGAAATTCCTCAGATATTCCCGAAATATCCAGAAAATCCCGTAATTAGTGGAGTCTTTCTGAAATATTTCAGATATTCCCGAAATATCCAGGAAATCCCTTATTTAGTAGAGTTATCCAGAAATACCACAGAAATTCCCGAAATATCCAGGAAAGCCCGTAATTAGTGGAGTCTCTCTGAAATATTTCAGAAATTCCCGAAATATAAGGGAAATTCCGTAATTAGTAGATTCATCCCGAATTTTCACAGAAATTCGCGTAATATCCAGCAAATCCCGTAATTGGTAGAATCATCCCGATATACCTCGGAATTCCCAAAAGATCCAGGAAATCCCGTAATTGGTAGATTCATCCCGAATTTACTAGATATTCCAGAAATATCCAGGAAATCCCATAATTAGTGGAGCCTTTCTGAAATATTTCAGAAATTCCCGAAATATCCAGGAAATCCCATATTTAGTAGAGTTATCCAGTAATACCTCAGAAATTCCCGAAATATCCAGGAAATCCCTTAATTTGTAGAGTTATCCAAAAATACCACAGAAATTCCTGAAATATCCAGGAAATACGATAATTAGTGGAATTTTTTTTTTAAATACCTCAGCAATAACCGAATTATCCAGGAAATCCCGTATTTGGTAGAATCATCACGAAATTCCTCAGATATTCCCGAAATATCCAGGAAATCCCGTAATTGGTAGATTCATCCCGAATTTCCCTAGATATTCCCGAAATATTAGTGGAGTCTTTCTGTAGTATTTTAGAAATTCCCGAAATATCCAGGAAATCCATTATTTAGTAGAGTTATCCAGAAGTACCTCAGAAATTCACGAAATATCCAGGAAATTCCGTTATTATTGGTGTTATCCCGAATTGCCTCAGAAATTTCCGAAAGATCCAGGAAATCCCGTAATTGGTAGAGTCATCACGAATTTCGTCAGATATTCCCGAAATATCAAGGAAATCCCGTAATTAGTAGCGTCATTTCGAAATATCTCAGAAATTCTCGAAATATCCTGGAAATCCCGTAATTAGTAGAGTTATCCAGAAATACCTCAGAAATTCCCCAAATATCCAGGAAATCCCTTAATTTGTAGAGTTATTCAAAAATACCACAGAAATTCTCGAAATATCCAGGAAATACCATAATTAGTGGAGTTTTTTTTAAATACCTGAGCAATTACCGAAAGATCCAGGAAATCTTGTAATTGGTAAAATCGTCACGAAATTCCTCAGATATTCCCGAAATATCCAGTAAATCCCGTAATTAGTGGAGTCTTTCTGAAATATTTCAGAAATTCCCGAAATATCCAGGAAATCCCTTAATTTGTAGAGTTATCCAGAAATTCCTCAGAAATTCCCGAAATATCCAGGAAATCCCGTAATTAGTGGAGTCTCTCAGAAATATTTCAGTAATTCCCGAAATATACAGGAAATTCCGTAATGAGTAGATTCATCCCGAATTTCCACAGAAATTCGCGTACTATCCAGGAAATCCCGTAATAGGTAGAATCATCCCGAAATACCTCGGAATTCCTAAAAGATCCAGGAAATCCCGTAATTGGTAGATTCATCCCGAATTTCCCTAGATATTCCCGAAATATCCAGGAAATACCATAATTAGTGGAGTCTTTCAGAAATATTTCAGAAATTCCCGAAATATCCAGGAAATAGATTATTTAGTAGACTTATCCAGAAATACCTTAGAAATTCCCGAAAGATCCAGGAAATTCCGTAATTATCAGTCATCCCAAATTTTTTCAGAAATTCCCGAAATTTCCAGAAAATCCCGTTATTATTGGTGTTATCCCGAATTTACTCAGAAATTTCCGAAATATCTTGGAAGTCCCGTAATTAGTAGAGTGATCCAGAAATACCTCAGAAATTCCCGAAATATCCAGGAAATTCCGTAATTAGTGGAGTCTTTCTGAAATATTTCAGAAATTCCCGAAATATCCAGCAAATTCCGTAATTAGTAGCGTCATCCCGAAATACCTCAGCAATTCCCGAAAGATCCTGGAAATCCCGTAATTGGTAGAATCATCACGGATTTCCTCAGATATTCCCGAAATATCCAAAAAATCCCGTAATTAGTGGAGTCTTTCTGAAATATTTGAGAAATTCCCGAAATATCCAGAATTTCCCGTAATTGGTAGCGTCATCTCGAAATACCTCAGGAATCCCCGAAAGATCCAGGAAATCCCGTATTTGGTAGAGTCATCACGAATTTCCTCAGATATTCCCGAAATATCCAAAAAATCCCGTAATTAGTGGAGTCTTTCTGAAATATTTGAGAAATTCCCGAAATATCCAGAATTTCCCGTAATTGGTAGCGTCATCTCGAAATACCTCAGGAATTCCCGAAAGATCCACGAATTCCCGTAATTGGTAGAGTCATCACGAATTTTCTCATATATTCCCGAAATATCCAGAAAATTCCGTCATTAGTGGAGTCTTTCTGAAATATTTCAGAAATTCCCGAAATATCCAAGAAATCCCGTAATTAGTAGTCATCCCGAATTTTTCCAGAAATTCCCGAAATATCCAGAAATTCCCGTAATTAGTAGCGTCATCCCGAAATACTTCAGGAATTCCCGAAAGATCGAGGAAACCCCGTAATTAGTCGACTCATCCCGAATTTCCTCCGAAATTCCCGAAAGATCTAGGAACTGTTTGTCATAATTCCAGGGACACATAAAGTCTAAAAAAGATATTGTTTATTGATATAATTATTTACAGTAAAATGGGAATTCACAGAAAAGTGCTTTTTTTAGATATATTTCTAAATATAATTTGTTATTAATATTACAAATAATATATATCATTATAATTTTTGAATACATACAATTTGTACCTGGAACCACGACAATTAATTGTTGACAACAAAATTAATTATCAGTTGTGCAATTGTAATAATTAATGGTAAAATGTATGTATAAAAAGTTGTACGTACGTACGTACGTACGTACGTACGGACGTACGTACGTACGCGGACTACTGAAACTTCCAAGCCAAAAAACTAATAAAAAACGAGTCTTTAAAAAATTTGTAATAGTGGTAAATTTATCCTCGTATCAATGCGATCACAATGGACTCATAAAAAATGACATTCACTAAATATTTTTTACAGTATAAGGGGTTTTTTACAGAAAAATTCACAATTTCACTTATAAAATTTTAATATTATGTAGATAATTAGAAAAAAATTTTTTAAATATATCTTTTTGTAAGTTTTTAACTTTTTATTTTTTCAATAATTAACGAACTTTTGGTGATTTTGTTTTTTCAGAATTGTTTTGTCAGTTATTAAATTTTTGTAAATTATTATTTTTTTAAGATCACTGTGTTACACCATGATTCTTATTTAACTTAACATGACTTATTGGTGAGTTTTCGGTTATTTTTTAATATCTATTCTTTTTTTTTATTCTCTTTGCTCATCACCTCGTATACCCATTAAACTGGTTTTTACAGGGACACCCCTACCACCTATGTGTGGGGGTGAAAACATTCCAATTTTTGCCATCCCGGTCCCCACCGTCTCGCATTCGCCCGGGGTTATGCCCGTGAGGAAGGGAAAACCTCGTAGGAAAACCTTCCCCGAGACGGCCGGTGTATTAAAACATTCTGTTTAGATGTTCAGGTCACCTTGCGTAGGCCCAAACACCGAAACCGAATGTTCCACACCTTCCGCTCACGTTGTGAAGTGTGGAAAAACATCTAACCGATCCCAAAAGCCGCACAAGAATGGTGTCACCCATCCAAGTGCCAACCGTACTCAGTGCTGCTTAACTTTCGTGATCGGCCGAGGTGCGTCTCCGCCACTCCGCCACCGTGTCGGTTATTTTTTAATATCTATTTTATTTATCTTTATTTTGACAACGTTTATATTTTAATAATTTTATATGCATTTATAGCCTTGATAAGGGATATATGCCGTTACGGCTTGCGTGTATGCGTTCGCGCTCAATTTAATAGGAGCGGAATTAGTGTAAGATGGAGACAATTAATCGGTACACACAATTTCTAGCACTGAATTTAATATAGCTTATTTACACAGTAAGAAGAAAACTATTTTACAATATTATATACAACGAATGAAACTGTGCGCTAGAGCTGTGGCGAGCGCGCCAAGTTGCGCTACGAGAAATCGGTATTGCGGTGCGCGAGGTGTCTCGGTTGAGAGTCGGGCACGAAGTGGGGTGAGAGGCTAGAAGTCGACGCGCGGCTCGAGAATTTGCTTGCGCGGCCGGCGCTCTCTCTCTGCTGTCGGTAAGGCGGGAGTCTGCGCTTGTGGCACAAGCTCGGCTTGGGGTGCCACAGATATAACAAATAAAACATCCGAAACGTCGGCAAAAAGATTGTTTTGTCACATTATAATAATTGTTCGTGGTGATCAATAAATTCTCCATCTCATTATAATAACTAGACGAACAATAAATTCATTTACATTAATTTAAACAAAAATGTCTGTGTAATTTTTCATAAGGCTGCGATAAAAATTATCCTGCAAAGAATTTTTTAAAGGAATAAAAAATAGTTTTTAAAATATTTAGCTTTAAAGTTTAAAATAATAATCTCGTTCCAATACTTTTTATGTTGAAAATTATTCAATTAAATTGTATAAAAATTACATTTTCATCTTAAAAATTGTTTACGCACATTCTACATAACATGTAAAACACGTTTCCAAAATAAAAAGAAAACTCTACCCTTAAAAACTTGAACACTGTAATAGATAGTATTAAAAATGATATTTATTATAACATACGTGCAGCCTTATGAAATCAACGTAAATGTAATATCGATGTTGATTTAAGTTTTTTTTTTAAAGTAAATGAAAACAAAGTCAATATTGTTGTTATAATGAGCTTATTAAAAAAGAAAACTCAATATCTATTTTTACTGATGGAAGTAAATCCAATAAATCAGTTCGAGTTGGTACTGCTTGTATCTGTAGCTCACTAAATACAGTAGTTAAAAATAGTTTAAATAAAAATACTTTCTTCTTTATCGCAGAAAGTATTACTCTGTTAAACCCTTCGCCCAGAAATTGCTTTAAAAATTTTCTGAGTATATAACTAGTTAATTTTTAGTGACTCTCTAAGCGCGATAATGACCCTTACTAATAAAAAGAATCGCGTTAGAGAAAACCTATATACATATATGAAATTAAAAATAAATTAAATAAATTTCAAGGTATTAAAGGTAACGAAGAGGCGGATCAACAAAGTAAAGATGATGCCTCGGTTACAGTACCAGACTATAGATGTAATTTACCCTTTACTGACTTAAAAGAAACGTCCAAATCTATTGGGGTTAAAAACACGATTGACTTTGTCTTATCAAAAAGGTTCGAAAAAAGGGGAGACTTAATTCCAATACTTTTATAAAGAAATAATTAAACCACGGTTTTACAAAAAAAAAGAAATTTCCCTAAAGTAATTGTATCGATTTAATAAATTACATGCATACCACTATAATCTTAACGCCTCCGTTTTTCGTATATCAAAGTCGTTGAAACAACAGAGTGTCATTGTGGTGACGAGCGTCAGCAATCGCTGGCAACGTCCTACTTACGATGAACAACGTAATATATTTGTTAAGGAGCTACGGAAAATTAATTATTTTTTAGCATTTAACTTACGACAGTTATTATTAGAGCCTACTGTGTATATATGTATACGATAGGTATATGTGTATATGCTATAGATACGATAAGAAATTGTAATCTTAAATTATAAGTAATAATATTAAGAACTCATAATATAAAAATTAATGTAAATATCGGTTAAGCAAATAATTTCATGTAGGAGGTTAAATTGCATTAATAAAACAATATATATACTTTGTTAGCAATCGTTAATTAATCCTCTATCCTGTAAACAACTATAAATTCATGAATGTGAAATGTAATAAAAATAATTTTTTGTGTAATGTACGTATACGAAGTAATAATAATTGTACAGATTATTAGCAATATATTTAATATTATTACTAACAATCATTTTAAAAAAAATTGTTTTTGCGTATATAATATGTAATATGATAATATACAGTATACTAATTTCACGTTTTTTAAAATACTACATTCTTACTATAAAAATTTTACTAAAATTCTAATTATTAATTTGTATTATATAAAATTTGTAGATTTAGTAATTAATATGTTCCATGAATTTAATTATTCATTAAAATGTAGTATACTTAACTATATAATTCAATGATTTCACTTCTTTCTCCAAAGAATATGGTATACCCGGTGTGGTTACCGACCGAGCAAAGAAAAATAATTATTACACTTATCAATGCAAGATCATATTCAAGTTTAACACTTTTTATTTTTATTTTGCCATAAAATGTACGTATGCGTGTGTAAACAAAACGATCAAAAAATGTATGCTTATTTTTGACTGCTTTATATGGTAACTTCTAAATTTGTATTTTCCTTTGAAATAAATATAACGTTCATGCCTAGAATTAATTAATTATCAAAAAAACAAAATTTTTCTGCGTTGAATCGGGTATTTTAAATTGTGAAATTTTTGTAGCAGAATCGTAATTGGTGATTTATAACACCTGTATTATTATGTGTTTTTTGTAAAATAAAAAAGACCATCTGAAAGTTAGTACATTCCAGTCACAATGCCTATATGTCTCAAAGACCATTCCACGAAGGTGTTTCCCTCCACAAATAAATATTCTATTGAAAAAAAGAAATTTGCATTGTTTTGGAAGAAAATGTTAATAACATTGTAAAAATATGTTTCACACAGATTTTGACAAGGATATCCGGAAGAGCAGAAAAAAAATCACATAATGTGTCTAAATTAATTTATTAGATTAGTTTTTTATCATTATAGTTAAAGCTCAAGTAAGTATTAAAAGTGACCGCTTGAGCCAAAAAAAATAAGGAAGGATCACTATTTTCTAAATGGTTTTTTGATTGTATGCGTGGTCATTACCAATATAAATTTATTAATGTATTATTTCTTTGTTGTTACAATTTTTCGCATTCTTGAGCTTATCCTTATATACGTATTTTATTGTCAATTATGTTTAGTATTTAAGTGTTATTTTTTGTTAAAAATATTCTACACGTATAAATATGTGAATGTTTTCAAAATTTTTTTAGTGAATTGCTATTGTTAAAATTATTTATTTTTTAATTTTCGTATACTCCGTATTGCGAATGATATCGATGTATTATTTTTGGTTGGCACTTACCTTCAATGCTCCATAATAATTTCCAGATAAATGTAAAGAACGTAAAAAATATTTTATATTAATAAAAAATAAAAGCAATAAAATCATAAACAGAGTGGTTAAAGGTATTTAATAAGATATCGAACCCAAGTATGAGAACCTAAATCTTTCCAACTATAAAATAATTGTTGAAAATATTGCCCAAAAAGATCTGAACATAATCCCGAGATAAAATGTAGAATTAATTTAGCAAATGTGCCAAAGCGAGTTTTACAAAAAGTAATTGTAAAAAGCATAATGTACATGTCGTCGGTGATTTTGGTCCGATAACCAAACGGTAACTGCATTATTAATTCAAAAATTGATATATATGTCGCTCAAAGGAAGAACAATTGTTTGACGTACGTAGCATTAAATTAGAAAAAGATAAAACGACTGATTAAAATTAGGGCCCTGATATCTCAATAAAAAAAACTCTCTCCGAAATTTCCACGAATCGATTACGATAATTTTCGTAGAGCTTTTCATTGGTGTTATCGCAATTGAAAATTAGACCACGTGAATACACTAATTTTGAAAAGAAAATATTTACGGTGATAGATAAATATACGTAAAACAAACTGGTTAAAAATCAAAGTGGATATATAAATAAATTTGTAGACGAGGTACACAAATTCATAATCACTTTAATTAAATATATCTATATACAATATAGGTACATCGTAGTATATATATATATATATGTATTAATAACTGTACAACATTAGCATTTCCATAGTTTATTTTTTGTTTTGTTTTATTCAATACTGCTCACAAAAATACATCGTATATTAACGAATAGCCGTGTACTCGGATATATAGGATCGAACGTAATAAATCAGATTAACCAAAAGAAAATATAGGTGCTTGGAATAAACGCAGGCTGTCCTTCATCTTTACCGAGATCGGAGAAAATGGACACGCTACATTTAAAGTGTTGGGTTGTTTCATTCTCTTGCTGCCGGTATGATTTTTTGGTTTTACTTGTATCGTATGCGTGTGTGTGTGTGTGTGTGTGTGTGTGTGTGTGTGTGTGTTTGTAACTCTACATGTAGATATAAGTTTTTCGCATTCACACCTTTGTTGCATCGGCAATACGATGATATAATAATAATAAAATCGATAATTCGGTATTTCTTTCGTTTTGAATTATTTGTTTGGAGGTGATTGGATGTTGTACGCGAGACACCAAGCGCCCGACAAAGTGGAAAGGTACCTGTGAGCCTGATATCGAAATAATCGCGGAGGCCGGGGCGATATATATAATATATTTATATATATATATATATATATACGCGGAGCGGCGCGAAACTCGGTAACATCGTATACCGAACGCCCGCCCTCGCGTTTTCGCGATGACTAACCCCCCCCCCCCCTTACTTATTTATCTTTTCCTCTGAAAAAATATACCATTTTTCGTTGGTCGAAATGCACGATCGTCACTCGCTGGGTACGTTGCCTTTTGTTTGTTTTTCTTTTTTTTTTTTTTACTTTTTCTCTTTCTAATCCGCTAAATTTTTTCCCTCCCTTCTATATATGTACAATTTATACGAGCTTTTTTAAATGTTAGACGCATAGTTTTCCTTTTTGTCTTTGGCGCAATGGTTCTTAATATTTTGTCGCTACTTGGGTTTTACGGTCGTTTGTTTACGTACCTCCCTTGGTATTCGCTGTGTGTGTGTGTGTGTGTGCGTGTGCGCGCGTGTGTGTATCATCCTGTTAATTGTATTTAGGTGGTATCGATACTGAATCGAGTAGCGACAAAAGATCAAACCCATTATTATTCGTTAAGGCTCCTGTCGATCAATAATTTAAAAATCACTTTCATGTTTTATCTATATTTTGGATTATCCTATGGACACATGACATTTTGGCCATTATACTTTTATTTTTTCTTTATTTCCCTTTATCGTTAAAGCTCATAAGTTTTTTCGCGAACTAAGACGAGATTACTATATCACCGTAGACGTATCTTCTTTTTGTTTCCGACGATCCAACGTGAACAAGTTCGATTCCACGTAAAATCAAATAGAAAAATAATAATCCGTGAATGATCACGTATAATCGTTTAATTTGAAAAAAAAGGAAATGGTTGGTAGGATAATTGGCCGAATCCATTGTTTCCTATATATTTTCGAATTCATCTAGTTCGCCCCGGGCTCGGTACTGGACTGTACTTTTCGTCATTTATCTTTTTAATCGTTTACTTTTGTTTGTACAGGTGTCGCGCGATCGCGATTTAATCTAGTGCAACGGGCATTTAAGTACACCATCAATAGACACGTGATTGACATTCTTGATATCGAATAAGTTTTCTTCTTTTTCTTAGTAAATTCTTACGTTTTCCTGTTACTTTTTTTTTGTTATTTAGTATTATTATTATTCATTATTATTTATTATTTATTATTATTATTAGTTTTTTTTTTCGATACGATTACATCGAGTGTGCGGAGAGAACAGTTACGATTAAACATTTCGCCTTTTACGCCTTTTCCATCTTTTTGCACCTTATGTACACGCACGCAACCAACCGCACACCCACACGAGTCTCTTAACGATCGTGTGACTGTGGGGAGGTATAAATATATATGTACACAATTCTTTTTATTTATTTATTTATTTATTTATTTTTTTCTTAAAACATTTAATTCGGGTAGACTCACGAACATACGACCATGTGATTTAGATATCGTATATGCTCGTTTGCGTTTATAAATATTTTTAAGTTTTACATTCTCTTTCGTTTACATACTATAGGTGTGCGAAGGACTTGTAATACGATTCGCGCAACATTATACTTTTCTCTCTCTCTCTCTCTCTCTTTTTATATTTCAATCGAATCGAATTTCATTCAACACTGCGAATTTCGAAATATTCGGTATAATCAGTCTTCGTTTTCAAAATAATTGTTTATAGTCGAGCCGACTGTTTTTATTTTGTTTTGTTCATTTTTGCGATAGGATCGGCCGCGCCCGCAACGCGGCGATCCCGGAATCGTATTGCGAGCGTTCGACCAAAATACATTCCATTAGTAAAAATATAAAAGTAGCAATGAAAATTCGGCAAACCAACGATTTTTCATATATATATATATATCATATCGTACTTTGTAATTTCTTAATTCATCGTTTATTTAAATATCTATTATTCAAATACATATACATATACAGATATACACATATATGTACGTGTATACATATGTCCATACATATACGCACACATATGTATACACATAAACGATGCATTTTTTTTTGTTATATATAATAAATTATTTTTATATAATATTTACAAATTCATTTTCAGAGTCAACAATACATTTTATTTACAATACTCACTGTCGATTAAGACAGACTTTTTTTTTTAGCCTTTTTTTTCCATCTCGAGTAAAGTACACGTTTAAGTAAATTGTATATCTCGACAGGTTTCGATGTGACGTCGCTTTACAATTTTCACTCGGCAATTTCACGTAAGGTATATTATATACACATATTTTTATCTTTTTAAATTTCATTCTCACGCAATTCGATCGCACGCGCACTCACAGTGATTCGGACCGTTGCGCGAATAATCGCGTTTTCGATACATCTTAACCTAGAAGAAAAAAAGAAAAAGGAAATCGACGATTGTCTGATTGAAACGCAAAACGTAAAGTAATCGGGGTATTTCAAATAGTCTGGAGAAAGTTGATGTGTAAATATACCTAATTTCACCATTTATTTTTCGTTATCATTTGATTATAGAAAATTTCAATTGCGTTACTCGTACGACGCTTTTATTTCCTTTTCTTTATTTACTTATTTTTATTATTACATCCCGGACACAATCACTTTCGTCGAATAAATATTGTACAATGTATTTGTTTTCATTTACGCGCACAGACAATTCTTACGATACCTATCAGTTTCTTTTTTATTTTTTATTTTTTTGTGTTTTATTTTGTTCTTAGATAGTACAGTGACGCCTATATTTGCAAAGTTGACACATACGCATTGTTTTTTTTTTTACGCGCTACTAAACTAACCGCAAATATTTTCGATAATTACATTAATTTATTTATTTGTTTCTTTTGTTGTAGGGGTCATATACAATAAATAATCTTTGGCTGAAAAAATTCTTTCGGTCGGTACGGTCGTTAGGTAGAGTGATATACGATTACTTAATATTATCTTACACAATTCTTATTATATGTTTTTATCCGTTTTATAGTTTTGTACATCTTATAGAGCGGAGACACTAAAATTTATTGTTTAGTCGTACACACACCGCGCGGTTGTCTTTGGAAAATTATAAACAAACTGTTGCTTCTACATCGTCACTGTTTGCCTTTGGTAAATCAGTCAACGAACATTGAACGAACAATTTACCAAGACAGTATAATACATCGTGCAAAAACGATATATACCAATGAGACATTTAAACGGAGTTTATTACACACCGTGTATATTTCAAGCTTCCTTTATTTCGCGAATTAAAGAGGATTGTCCGTTAATTTAGTAAAAAAAATATATTATATATATGTATATATACATATAGATTTTCAGTGTAAGTGTATAATAACAATAATAAATAAATAAATAAACAAATAACAAATTTATAAAAAATTATTTACGAAAATATGTCGTTAAACTACCCGGCATTTCCCTAAGACGAAATAAAATAAAATACTTTCTCGTCGATTGTTGTAACGAGGGTAACGAAAACTTATTTCAAAGTGTAATTATCAAAAATCAAGACGAAAAAAAAAGAAGTGTTATTTTGTTGTAAACACGTTTAGGATACATCGATTTTAAAGCGTTGCGCGTAGGCGTTTCTGCACTTTGGATTTTTCGCGTTAAAAAAGTTATTAACCCATGGGCGATTGAATTAACTCTCTACTCTATTTTAGATATATATATATATATAATTTTTTTTACGTCTCGTCATTCATTAACGATGTACAAAGGACTTTGTAATTCGAAATTTATTACGTACGGTTAAAATGGGGATGTGATGTAGTAAAAGCACAACTCGCCGCGCAAGTGTTAATGTAACCAGATAAATGGATAAAAATGTCATTCCTCTTTTTTTTTTCGTGTAGTAATACTTGCTCCGGAGACTTTTTTAAAAGCTATCCTAAAATAAATTAACCGGTATCAATTAAATTTCGTTTAATATACTGATGTATATAACTCTGTATACATGTGTTATACATATATATATATATTGGATTTAGTTGGAAACCGTATATAAATGATATATAAATTAATTAATCTCAAGATGTTGCGGAAGAATTAAGTAAGAAATCGTGTTAGACAAAATAGACGTGAACGTTCAATTATTACTCGGAAGACTGTTAGCTTGAAGTTCGGTTCGCCCTCGATCAATTTGATTTAAAAATGTAATATTATAACCGAGGTTTATATATATGAAGATTTTACTTTATTTTACTCATAAAATGATTATCGGGTAAATAAAAAGCGTATCGTGCAATTAATATTGCTATCATCCGATTATTCAATGTTTTACGGGCAGCCAAGATTTCTGCTTTATCAGCGCGGCAACTTTGGACAAAAAATGTTTAATTTTTGCGTTCTATAAAGTACGAGACAATATCTTTATTCTTATTACAACATTTAGTTTCTTCTTTTTTTTTTGTTTTTACTTGTATTTTTATATACTTGTTTTATGCAAATCAAATCCATCGATATGTTTATTACGTACTTTTTATATACACAACTATTGATACGGAAATAAAAATGTATCCACGTGTGGATAAGTCAGGTACTTTCTCCGTTTTCTTGTTAATTTGACAAATTACATTTTTTTTGTCATTTTTAAAACTTATTTTTACATGTACAACGTTGCAGTTGTTAATTAACTTACGAATCGCTGAATTTTTTTATAAAATATTAATATTCTAAGTGATACGTCGATAAATCAGAAATCTTTATTAATACACGGAGTAAAATTGTATTAAATCAATTATATTTTATAGCGACGAATGAATTTTTATGGACTTTGCACACGTTATACGGTATTATTTTTCTCATTCTTCATTTGGATCAATTTAATTTACAGAATTGAACTGCATAACGTATTATTATTCGCAATCACATAGGTACAAATCAAATTGTTACTCTGTGCAAAAACGATTATATACGTCGGATAAAATAGTTTGTAATTGTGCGTTTAAACAATCAGTTATTACTGTTTCTTCGCATCTCTTTGGAACGATAATCTCGAATAATCTCGTTTTTCATAACGTAATTGTCAAATACTTTCTTAATAAACAAAAGCAAACACTATACAAAGTATAAAATACGTGCAGGATTTACGGATTTTTAAAATTAATTTACATTTTATACATTAAAATGTTTACACTTGCTTAATACGCGAAAGTACATTTATATATATATATATATACGTATGGTTATTCATTCGTTGCCACGAAATACAATGAATTTTAATAGTTCAAAAAAAATGTTAATTTGCATTTTTAATTGAAATGAATGGCTACGTGTTTAAATTCGATAACCCTAAAATCAATGCGAGTCCGTTTATTTTCTCCTTTCACTGTTATCGCGCTCACTCGTACATCGCGCGCGCGAACACACACACACACACACACACACATACAGTCACGCGCACACGCAAACACTCAGTTATATATATAGTTACACGCACGTATCTCGGGAAATATAATAAGATAATCTATTTAATTAGGAACCCCACATTTATGAAATTTACGCGATGCGTGCGCCGTCCATTAATCATTATACACTATACGAGCTTCGACACTTATTACACTTTAAAATATCGTTTCCTGTTACTTTACTATTAGTTGTTTTTTTTTGTTTACCACTATCCATTGCCTTACATACAAATGTTTTACCATTGGTCCGAATAGATTGAAACGTTTACATTGTTTACACTGCCTCGTACACACACGTACACGCACGCGCACCCACACACACACACACACCCACCCACACACACACGCGCGCACATAGTATATCGCAGAAAAGATAAATTCGTTCTTCTCGTTTGGTTGTGCGGGAAATCTTCGTTGGTCCAACGAATTTTCAATATTTTCATTTTCTATGCAATTATGCATACGTGTGTGTGCGTACGAGTTGCTACTAGTTTTACTGCAATTGTAACCTCTCTCCATTTATCTTTATCGATATTTTAGTTTTCTTGTTGTTCTATTCATTATTTAACAATCATACATGCATTCGCTACACCTTTGGAAATAAAAATCGGTATGTCGGCGTGATTATGTAAAAGACACCTTATCTATATATATATTATGTACACCCCATTCAGTCTAAAACAAATTGGACTATTTCATTGTATTGGTATATGATCGTGGGAAAAAATCACTTTGTACCGACTGAGTGATCGTACCGAGCGTTTCTTCAAAATTAGATTAATACAGTATACATTACGGAGATGCGCCACATTATACTTCCGTTCGTTATCGAGTATTTTACGTTACACCATCTTCATTTTCTCTCACGTTCTTTTTTTTCTATTTTTTTTTTTTTTACTTGACACGAGGTACGCATCTCGTAATCTCATTTTCTTGTGCGCGTTTTTTTTTTGAACGTATACGTAGCGATAGGAGCACGTGTATAGATGTATCCTTAAATTACAAAAATTACGCATCCGAAGCGAATGATTATCAAACGTAAATGCCCGTATGATTAGGAATCTCGGAAGGTTAAATATTTCGCATTTAATTGTAACGAACGAATTATCTTTTTTATGGTAATGCACGCGTTGACGATGGTATCGCTCAGTCGGTAAGAGTATGACAATCCTCTCTTCAACGTTATATCCTAAAATCGGAGGAGCATAAATAAAAAGGAAATGTATTTAAGATTATTTAAATATAAAAACGCTGTACAATGATTAATTACGCTTCAAAGCAAACGATAGGAAGTTCAGAAGTTCAAACACGTTCCTTTATACTCGGTAAAATATATCGAGAGAAGGCTAGTTTTTCCAAGAGCGTTCAAAGTTTATAAAGCTCACTTGGCTCTTTCTCTGTTTTTTTTTTTTTCGTGTATGCGGTTATACGTTGATATATACGCGAGCATACGGATTTTTTTAACCATTTCGTCTCGTGTAAATCTTTATACTTTAAGCGGATCTTATTTCGTTTGAGTCCACGTTCATTTTTGAAAGCTTTGACGCTCCGCGTATAAAGTATAAGGAAGAGATGAAGATAAAATGACTTTCGCGTTCAATTTGTGCTTTATAATTATAAATATGATAAATTTTTCGAATTCGTTTGCCAATTTGAAATATTAGTGGTAAAATCGTAGAATTAAATATCAAAATTTCGGTTGCTTGGTTAAAAAAGAATGTGGCAAGATTAATATTCGTGCGTAGTGTGTAGCAAATTGAACGTAAATGCATAATTCGATATGACACACCGGAAAGCAAAATCCGGGAGTGCTTGCTGAAGCTGATTCAAAATCCTTTGTATTTCGAATTAACAACACCGCTTAAAGTATCAAAATTAAAAGCTCTTTCGAAACGTCGCACACTCTCTCGTTCGATTAAAAGGAAATATTATAATTTCGTCTTTTTTGTTTCGCTCGTTCCGCGTTACAAGTACGACAACGCTTAGACCGTTATATGGCACACAACGAAATAATTCTAAAGAAACGACGTCAAAGTACTTTTTACATTATTCTCGTGCTTTTTTTTTCTTTGTTATCTTTTGTTTTCTTCTAGTACCATCGATGTGTTCGGTGTTCCGAGAATCACAGCGCTCACTTCAGTCTATGAATTAACTATAACGTTTCTTTCTTTCTTTCTTTCTTTCTTTCTTTTTCTCTTTAGACCACCAAAGACCGTTAAAAAAAGCTCTCTCTCTTTCTTTTCGTCATCTTTACAGTCCGACGTCCCTTGACCTTTCTCAATCGCATTTATATTCTAAATTTGGATCGTTCGAGTTATAGTTTTTGCTCCTTTTCTTTTCGTAAAATTCAAAAGTAATTAAATAAATAAGGTTATCCCGTAAGTCAAAGAGCCGTAATTACTTTTTCCTGGCGTTTACTTCGTTTTTCACGTGTATACGTATATATATATATATACGAGTTTTCATTCGTTTTTTTATTTCTTTGGACAACCATTAAAAATTAGGTAACGATTTCGAATCTCGATAAACTGATCGCATTAAATTTACAAAGACTTTTTTTTTTTATTCTTGTTTGGCCACACGAGCGCGTTAAATGAAAACACACACGTACGCTTGCTCGGTTGCGTGTGCGTAATATCAAGCGTCTCAGTCGAAAGATCGTTTAAGAGACTAAGAGATAGTGAGATAGAAAGATAGTGGAAGTCGAAGGGATTACGCAAGTGGTGTTGAATAATCATTTGATACAGCCGTGGAAATACTTTTGTCATTAATAAATATATAACGTATCGCTTTGTTTTACCTACAGAACTAAAGAGAAAACGGTAAAATAAAATGCCCTATATAGGAAGTCGGATTTTAATTAATACAATGTAAAATCAAACGAGTAAAAAAAGGAGGATGTGGAGGAGGAGGAGGAGGAGGAGGAGGAGGAAGGGTAAATGAAAGAATGAAAAATCGGTGTGGTTTGGCTCGCGAACGCATAGCACCTCGAACGGTTACGGTTGCGCATACGGAATTCGATCGGTTTGGAAGATTCGGCAGGTGAGACGAGAGAAGACCGGTGTGGGGTGATCCATCGATCCATCATACTCGAGGACGCTGCAGGTTGGACGATCGAGACTCGTGGTGATTGAAAAAGAAAGTCGACGAGGAGGAGGAAGAGGATCCCGTGTGGAGGAGCTAGAGTATAACCGTCAACTCATTGTACTCGAATATCGTTGGTAGAGGTCGATGCCTCCTCCACGGGGAATTCTCGATCTATACCGATCCCTTGGCGAAGAGCATTTCCCGGTGCTTGGTGCGTATGTGGGATCTGAGGGTGTCGATGCGGCTGTACGTGGCAGGACAGTACGGGCACAAGGACCTCTGGGCCGTGTGGATGTGGAAGTGGTGCCATCGGTTCGTCACCTGCTTCCCGCATGCTCGGCACTTCCACAGGGCTGGACTCCCCATCGACACGGCGAACATCTCGTGGTATTTCAAACCAACCGGCATGCTGGACGGCAAACCTGCAAACACAAGCCAATAGCACATGCGTCACCGACAGCTTCATCTCCCAAAACCACCCATGCCATTTTCCCATTCACAAACATTTTTCTATAACACCTTTACTTTTTAACCATAATATACCAGTATTAAGTCTCAGTGCACTCTGACTAAATATTCGATTCTTACCTCTCGTTCACTCGACTCGTCTATACCTCGTCTGATCGACTGAACTACCTGCACGTTTACTCAATTCCCTATTCCTTTTAACAATCGTCCCCGTTAACGAAATACCTCACGTATATACCTTTACGCTAAATTCATTGATTAACGATTTATTCTTTGAAATAACGTATACCTCGTTTATCAATGGTAATGATATATTTACTTATAGATCGTTCAACGATCTGGAACTGATTAAACTGCAGGTGCTGAGGTTCAATCGTATATATATAAATGATCCATTTAAACGTGCATCCGATTAAAATCATACGAACAATTAAAACAAATGCGGTAATATAAAAGTAACTCGTAAAAGTAAACCAAAACAAATAATACTTTATCCAATACGTACGTATTTCAAGTGGTTAAAATACATGTATTATCTACTTCATCCCAGGTTCAAATAAAATAATAGCGCGATTATACCCAACAACTCGTTTGAACGTCTATCATAGGCATTGTATATATTATTTGTATCCACGAAGAAGTAATGACAAGTAAATATTAGTAAACAATACTACTTCAGTACTAACATTATAATCTCGTTGGTTACAATGTTTGATCAAATCAATCCAGTCTAGTTATTCGGAAGAATAATATAATAATCGATAATTATGATTTTTTATTACGTTACATTACACGTCGCGAAGCTCGGTACGATTTTTTTTCTCTCTAATTTACTAATTTATTCCGTTCTATATGTATATTGTATACATGTGTGTTTGTACGTATATATGTGTAAAAATATAAAATACGTGATGTGTCTTAGTTTTTTACGTTCTATCTGACGGACACGATGGATTTTGTACAAAAATTTTGTCCATTAACCCAATTATAGGAAAATTTTGGACTATACCTTCGTAGCACGCATAGTTACAGTATAAAAAGAAAAATTCAACGTCGATCGCTCAATTTGCGACGACAAAATTACGTAAATGTCTAATCGCCGGAGAAAAATTGAAAACTATTAAACTATCTTGTGCCGATATGCCATTGTTTCGGTTGAAACCATAACGTCATCGTCGCGTTTCACGAGGATTATATTACATAAGTGAAAATTAATAATAATTTGAATATATATTTAATTGTAGATGTTCAGGTTGTTCGTGCAGGTGTCACGATTAACCATATAGTGCAATAAAACTTTAAACACATCATCGATAGATACTTTCTCCATTGCGTTTGTGGAAGGAACATTGTGTAATTTCATACATGATACGCACCCATTAACTTTGTGCATATATATATATATATATTAAGACTTTAACAAGATACTTATAATTAGGAAAATTATAAAAAATACCAATGGATCTTTAGAAAATCAACGATTTTCACATAATACATGTGTATTAGACGTTGTCATATTTTATTGCCTCCTTTTAGCTCATCCTTGATATAAATATTCGTTCAATAAAACTGTACACATACACACTTAGTTCGGATGCGTTTAGCGAATCGGATTGTTTTTATTCATCAGTCCACTTTGTATAAAAGTTATAGGATATCAAACTTTAAAATCCTAATACCTGACATTCAAGAGACAAGATTTAATCCTAATATTGTGTTAATCTGATTGATCTAATAAATTCGAAAGTTACAAGGATTTTTTTAAACGAGTATTCTATAAAATAAATCCGAAAGGTAAATGCACAATTGTTAATAGAATACTTTGGGTTATTGGTCACGTGCGAGAAAACGGAAAAATGTATAATTACCTACCATCATTGATTAATTTTTACGTAAAAAATTACGATTCGCGTGTATCAATTTTAAACCACTAGCTGTACGCGCGGGCGTTTCTGCACTTAACGTTTCCTTTTTTTCTTTTACATTAAAAAGTTATTAATTTAGCGGTGATCGAATTAACTTTCTACTCTGCGTCACGGTTTTCTTTCCGTCTCGTCATTCATTAACGATGTACAAAGGACTTTGTAATGTATTACGAGGAAGGAGAGTAAAAGCGCAATATACTATACGAGACCAATATAACAAATGAATCTATCTAATACTAAATATAGATTCTCGCACAATTTAGTGTGGTGAACGCGACAGTTCTACGAACGTTTGTTCATTTAAATTGTCGTTTAGTGAACCGAGAACATTTTCGACCTTTGATACATTTTTTCTTTTGCCTTTTAAATACGACGAGGTAATGCAATATTCGTGCAATTATATCTCAGTATATACCAATTGATTATTTATTTTCTTCTGATATCTATATATATATGGGGTATTCCACGTGAAGTGGTCCGATCAAAATTTTAAAATGCGCCAAATTTTGGGTACACATTGCAAATGTTTTTCAGAATACAGAAAAAAATTTTTAGGTACTGGAATTTATTAGTTCAAAAGTTATTCTAACCTCAAAAAGTGAACTTTTTCCAGTTTTTTTCAACACCAGCTGGGTTTATCGCTATTTAACTCAAAATCTATCAACTTTTACTATAGAACATTATATGTAACATTCGTTGCTAATTATGTCTAGAATTTATCCTTCTGGGTTAGAATTACTAATTTCAAGGTAAATGTTAGATAAACTACATGTCAATATTCAACTTGAAAAAAATCTAACTTCGCCACAATTGATTTTTTTATCCAAAAGTCCAAAAGAAAGCTTGGAGCAATACCTTTCAAATGATCTGTAGCATTTTTATGGCCTTCAATTCTGTTAAAAGTTATGATAATTTAAAGAAACACGAAATTTTTTTAAAAATTTAAATGGGAAATACCATGTTAATTTTTGTGAATTTTTTGTCTTTCTTTAAATTATCATAACTTTTAACAGAATTGAAGGCCATAAAAATGCTACAGATCATTTGAAAGGTATTGCTCCAAGCTTTCTTTTGGACTTTTGGATAAAAAAATCAATTGTGGCAAAGTTAGATTTTTTTCAAGTTGAATATTGACATGTAGTTTATCTAACATTTACCTTGAAATAAGAAATTCTAACCCAGAAGGATAAATTCTAGGCATAATTAGCAACGAATGTTACATATAATGTTCTATAGTAAAAGTTGATAGATTTTGAGTTAAATAGCGATGAACCCAGCTGGTGTTGAAAAAAACTGGAAAAAGTTCACTTTTTGAGGTTAGAATAACTTTTGAACTAATAAATTCCAGTACCTAAAAATTTTTTTCTATATTCTGAAAAACATTTGCAATGTGTACCCAAAATTTGGCGCATTTTAAAATTTTGATCGGACCACTTCACGTGGAATACCCCATATATATATTTAATGGCAATTTGGATTCTCGAAAAGGAAATACATTAAATTAATAATTATTTAGTATAGAATAAAGGTTTGGCATTGAACAAATAAATTGAAGGATGATTCGTTATTTTTTAATCAATTGACGACGACTCGTATATCTTTCTTTGGTTCTGCAGAAACTGACAATGTTATAAGTTAGATAGAAGATTACTCGCGCTACCCTTACTCGTTAAAGAAATGTCGATCTAGAATTCAAATTTCTTCCGCTTAAGAACGTTCGAATTTTTCGTTGTAAAAAAACACATAATTGTATTCAATAATTGCCTCAGGTTGATTGTTTAAAAAAATTATGTGATTCGTATTTTTATACCGTTCGCAAACAGTGAATAGTCGTACTTATTGAAATTCTACACCATTTTCCTGGTGGAATTTAGCCTGCACATTGTGATTAAAATTCTATTAGAATTGTGAAACGCCTAGAACTAAATTTTTAAGTAACAAAAAAAGTCTCGAAAGAAAAAAAAATGTATTAGTTTACGAGATAAAATTTTGTATAATAACATCTATTATAGATATGTGATATGTATTATCAAATTTATATTAAGAAATATTTAATTGAATTTTTAGAGTATTATTTTAAAAATAAATTAATAATTTATTAAATATTTGAAGAAAATATTTTCGAGCAGCCTTTAGGCGTATTGCGAAACGTATCTATAAACATTTAATTCTCTGTCGTAGTATATTATTTATTGTATTTGAGAATATTATTAAATAAACGCTCTCTAATTAATTTACCTGAATAATTTCGTGAAAAACAATAATTAACTGCGTGGATTAATTATTATTTGAAAAATTGTGTGAAAAGAGTGAACATTTGGGAAATTAACAAGTTGCGCGTAAAATGTTTAGTTTTGGAGAATATCTGAAAGGAAAAATAAAGTCTGTTAATCAGGTGGTTGGAGAAAAAATGAGACAGGTTGACTAGACTACATAAGCGAGTATTTCTATGGGTATATCGTATACAACTTCAAGGGAAGACCGGTATGCTCGACAGTCGTAACTATAGGATCGCAAGCCAAGAGCAGCACATGCCTCGCGTTGATCCGTCAACAGCATTTCGCAGATATACACACGAGGGAGAGAGAGAGAGAGAGAGAGAGAGAGAGAGAGAGAGAATGTCTTAATGGTTGGGATAAGGAAACTAGGTTGATTCGACCCGGCTCCTGACGTTTCCCACGGATACGCAAAAGCTTCATTACCAACCAACCAAATTTATTTCACTGGACTAGAATATATATATAGTCTAAACTTAAATCGTTTTTTTTTTCATTTTAGGCTTACCTTGTGCCAAATTAATATTCCTTAGAAGAGGTGTTGTATATATTCCTGATTGATACCGACCGAGCAAAATATATTAACTATTAGAAGTAGTTAACGATATATATGTAGTATTTTATGAAAAACCTAAAAATGGAAACAGTAGATCGGTGAATAAATAATACGTGGAATTTAATAAATAAAAGATACCTTCGAAAATAATATTTTTATAGAGCAGTTGAAATGTACTACGTCTCTCAAGTTTTGGAGTAGGATAAATATTTTTGCATAAAGTGTTTTCAACGACACTGTATTAACTATGAAAAATTCAGTAGGGATTTTATCGAAATTGGAAATGAGTTATTTTATGGATCGATCGACGAACGATAGGATTGGTATACTGTGTGTGATAAATTTAGTTGCGATAAGTAACAACGTTGATAATGATGATGATGATGATGATGATGATGATGGTTATACGGTAGACGCGTAGATGTGCACAAACGAGCACACAGTTGATAATAATCGTAAAGTGTGAATCGAGAGGGAAAGATGTGTAGGTGAGAGGAGGCGTTGTTCTGTAATTTTCGAGAGCGTGAACGCGTGTTCGTCGCAATGAAACCTCCCGACAATCCAGGAAAATATGCTTTTTAGCCGGAAGAGCCCTCGAAACCTGGTTACCCGGTGCACATGTAATAGTGTACACATGCACGTCACCCCGTTGAAACGTGTCTGTGTGTGTGTGTGTATGTGTGTGTATGCCAGAGAGAGGGAGAGAGATGGCGATGCTGGTTCATGGAATGACAGTATGTCGATAGTCGATATCGAACGCGTCACAGTGAAAGGGTCTGATTGAGAGATAGATAGGGCGAGACGTTTATCGTCGAGTGACGCCTGGTCTGCCTCTCCCAAAATATATATATCTATATACGTACACTACCACCAGTAGAGAGGGCTGAAAGGATAGAGTGAAATGTCCTGTTGGTTTTTTATCAATCGCGTGTACATACCAACGCCAACGGGTTTAGATCTCCCTCTCTCCCTCGGTTACCCTTATTCCACCAAATTCAATCTCCCTCTCGCTCGAGGTGAACCTGACGTACACAAACGTACCTATAGGAATACCTTTCGCGATGCGAGAAATCCTTAAAGGGTTTATGCTATTCTATCCTTTCCGACAGCCAAGAAAACGTCCTACACGATTCACTAGACGTGTCGTATGACCTCACTACCCTTATGTATTTTACGTTCTGGTTAACGGAATCTAAGTCCCAAAAAAAGGAGAAAAATGATTTACTTTTTATTAAACGAGGAATTCAATTTATCGAATAAATGTTCTGTAACGATGTTGTCATACCTTTTAAGATAGTCCGTAAATTTTTTCAAATCTTTTAATCGATAACTCACCAAGATTTTTAGCCGTAAATTATTCTCTTATAGCTATATTATTACCGACCAAAAATAGTTATTTACTCTCTGTCACGGTATTCTATTTGTTTTGATAAGTATCTGCGATTTTTTCAGATTTATCTTTTAATTAGGTATTTAAATTTTTCGGATTTTCTAGGTATGTCTGCAATTTGGGTGTCATAACCCCTTAAACCGTTGTTCACTCTCCCCCGCTGTCTCTCTCTCTCTCTCTTTCTCTTTGAAATTTACCGTAAATTTTCAGCGATGAAGAGAAAGAGATACGAGTCCGGGGAAGAGGAAGGTATTTGACGAAGTATAATCAAAGTTGAAAAATAAACGAGATAGTGGTCCGACAACGAATCCAATACCTTCGACTCCGGTGGCAATTACAAAACGTCAGAACGACGAGCCATCGATACTACCGCAAAATTTCGACGATCCGTCAGTTGGATTGGAAAGACAGTTGGTAATAAACAACATCGATCGCCAAACGGCTCCTTCTTTCCGAGACAAGCCTTTATCGCGCATCCAAAATCGACCGCTTCATTCCAATGTAACCAAATAGAACGAACCGAACGAACGAACAAAAATGTCGGTATAACGTCTTCGAATATGCCCGCATCAAAATTTAACCTGAACACTTTTACCGAGTGTGTGTCACAGCCCCGTTGTGCTTCTTGACGTATACATCATTTTTTACCCGATAGGTCAACAAAAAATATTGACGAAGCAATCAACCTGGAAAAATAAAGGAAGAAAGAAGGTATATATTTAGTTAAACTAATGCAAAGATGCCCACGTAAAACATGTAGAAATGCATAAATTTTAAACTTCTGGAAGCAGATGTCAAAGTCGCAAGTTTTGTAGCTGACAGTAAGGGAAACTCGAAAGTTCCTGTACAACCTCTAAAGTATTAAACGGAAAATGATGGAGAAGAGGGGAAACCCGAGTCAAAATTGCAAGATGCATCTCATTTACTTCTCCAGAAATAAAAACAAAACTTCACCTCTCGTTTATAATCAATATCTTGAGAGTTTTAAATCTAATTTTGACCCTACCTTATCAACGTGAAATTAGACACAATGAGACTTAGAAAGGAAAATTCATTGTCCTTTACTAAGATAAATTTTTGGTAGAAAATATTTCTCGGTAAGTAATTGCTCGAAAATAATCGTGGTGTCAAATTTCAATTTTTATCTTTCCTAGCTTACATCAACCGAGTTAAAGAAAACATGGAATTATAATCTATAAAATACGATAGTAAAAGCATTGCGCAAGATTTGAGACTAAATTTCAATCATGTTTTTAAGTTGTAAAGCTCCTAGGTAAGGTACCAGCACGGTAAAATCGAACAGTAAAAACGGATATTTCTGAAAATATATCTCAAAAATAAAATCTGGTTGTTCTAATGTGACTTATACGTAATAAATCGGAATTTTCTTTAGTAAAAAGTAAGTAATTACAACTCCAAAGTTCAATATTATAAAATGAAGGAGATTCTCTTAATTCCCTATAAATAAATCACATTGGACCATCCAAACTTCTTTATCAAGAATAATTCCAGTGTATAACTATTATATAAATAAAAAAATGTAATATAATATAATGTAATAAAATATAATAAAAAAATTATGAATAAAAAAATCGTTATGACGCGCGTAACGTGTAAATGTTAAATGTATATCTTTACACCGTATATACACACGAATTTCGAACGTGTTTGCGTGCGCGGGCTCGCGATATCGCAATATCGCAATATAACGATTCGACAAAGTTTCCAAGTAACTTGTTCGCGTATATGCGCAACGGTCCATGAAACCGGAAGTTGAACAGGCAGATGGAACGGCGTCGTTGTGTGCGTGTGCTTCCATTCAAATACTTACTACGATCGATCTGCCGTTTGCCTATCGTATCTTGGACAACTCGACTTGGTGCACCCATATATATATATATATATACATATACATCTACACCTACAGAGTGGAGTTGCGATTGCTTGTAACGCTAGCTGCTATTCATTCCAAATGACAAAATCTATCTGTACATTTACATTTTCCTATGATTTTTTTAATATTAAAGTGGTAGTTAAGTAAAATGAATTATTTACTATTGTTTTAATTTTTATACCGGTGTACTTAATACATAACACTAAGTTTCAAAATTTTGATAATTAACGCGCGAGTCCTACACTGAAAAAAGTAGATTTTTTTTATTCACGCGGAATTGTTCTTAAATATGCCTTAAGAGGAAAGTCTGTTTGTTTCAATGTGATTCTTCTATAATCGAGCGGATTTTATTTTGTAAAAAGTGAAATTATACTATTCAAAATGATCAATATTCTAAAATCAATCAGATTCCTCTTTATTCTAGAGGAGTCCCATTGGACCAATCAGATTTTCTTCTTGAGGCATATTTAAGAACAATTCCGCTTGGATAAAAAATATATTTTTTTCAGTGATATACTGAGTAAGAGAAAAAGATAAAATTTCACGCATTTTCAAAAAATAAATAGATTTACTTAGGATTTCAAAAAAAGTAATATGTTATTTCTAATATTCAAATTAAGTATATAAAACTTTTAAAATATTAGGTTGTGGCATCCTTTTAAAATTAGGTTCATGTACGAAATTTTTCTAATATATATAATAAACAAATATTTATAAAATACACTTATTGTATCTTTTTCACTTAAATGAAAATTCAAAGAGTGAGAACATTTCTAGCATTTTTTGTTTAACATTGTGACGTAGCGTATACCATTGGATCATATCTATATATATATATATATAAAATCTCTTAAATCTTAACCCGCTATATATATTTGTATTTTCGTTTGAATGAAATAAGAAAAAATACCTGTATTTTATTTTTTCATATTAATAGAATTTGCACAAAAATTTTATCCATTAACCCAATTGTAACTGTAGAAATTATCTGTTCAATATTACCACTTTTTATATGTAGCAAGGTACATAGTTCTAATCATAAGTATATATTATAGGTTACAATTTCATCGCGTTACTGAGACTTATTTTATTCTTTTCTTAAAGATATAAGGTTTAACGACGAATTAAAATATATTATTAACTTTTGAATTGTTTTATCCCTTTGCTACTACCTGAAACGGATTTTTGTTTCCTGATTATTTCGATTGCCTTTTTTAATAGAATGTTTAAACATAACGCGAAATACCTATACTGTTTTCGCTCACGTTAAAAAATATTGGATATGTATCAAAATAATGCTAGGTCAAGTAAATGTAATAGAAAATTATCAAAACTCATCGTAATACGTTTTTTTTTTTCATAAATGAATTTATTTATTCATATATTAACATAACTTACGCATGTAGTTTGAACAATGCGATATATAAAACCAACAAAATCATTACCAACGTAGATTGTAAGAATATATTATACAAAAAGCTTCCATTCAACTTATAAATATGTATAAATTCGGGAAATATTTTTTAAACTTTTAGTATGTTTTTTTATTGTGCGAAGTACTTATATTAATTATTAATTAGAAGTTACCTAGCACATTTTCTTTTCGTGGGTGTGCTACACGAAATATCAATATAATTAAGTAGATTTCTTTTTTTTGTATATTCTTAACTATCGTTAAAAAAATAAGCACTTGTCAAAGATTTGATAATTGTAACTTTTCCAATTACAGTTTTTTTATTTCGCGATTTTTCCTACACTTTACAGTCTTACAGTCGAGGAAGAACGTTTTATCGACGGAACACGCCTCTTTTTTTATCTTACTCCCTTTTTATCAAATTGAAATTTTAAGCTTTACCTTTAAATTTCTTACTTCGTCGGTGCAGTAATATTACTCGATCCTGAAAGATGTAACGAACTTTTTTATCGTTTTCATTAGAGTTTTTTATCCGTTTTTCTAAATTTGATATTATTAATAATAGTTTCATACGGTCAAAATTTTATTTGAATTTAAATTTGAAAGCTTTAACTCGAGATAATTGGTTAATCGTTTATCGAGTAACTTATCAGATCTGCTAATAATAAATAACACAATTTATTATTTACCGTTTAATTAAACCATCTTCCTATAATTTATCGGGATAATACGGAATAATATTGTAACGATAGGAGGAAAAAAAAGAAACAATTCCAAATTTATGTGTATATCGAATTTTTGGACTAAGTGAAAATTAATATATCGACGGGAATAAGGAAAATGCAATGTGTAGTTGGTGAAAAGGTATGGTTATTCCGTACAGGTTTTCTCCAATGTATACAAATGTGTCTTTTCTGTACGAGTTTTGTTTTTGTTATTTCTTTCGTTTGTTTGTTCGTTTGTCCACATTCGAGGAGAATCACCGAGAGGTTGGCGGGAACACAGCTGCTACAAAACGTACGACAAAATTTTTCCATTCTTCGGTTCACTTCGCGTTATAACGAGAATCTAATGGGATCCTCGTGTGAGATCACGTCGACTGTGAAAACGAAATTCTTTGGCATATTTCTCTTACTTGTATGTAGATACACATCTAGAAAGAGACAGTATCTATTGTTTTTTCAAATCTAAATCAAGTGTGCTTTTTCAAACCTTCGTTTCGCGTCGAAATCTATATATATATATAATAAAATATATATACATATAAAATGTTAAAAAATTGAACTCTATAATTTTTTCTGTACTCGGTGGAGGCATTTATTATACATTAATTCAATATTCGCTTACCTTTTACCTTTTAAATCATATACAAACTATAACATTGTGTGATTTTCTTTTTTTTTTTTTTACTTTCCAAACGGTCGGACGAAAGAGAAAGAACGAGTTATGTTTTTAACAAAATTCGAAAAATATTCCTAAGTATAGAAATTTCAGTACAAATTATGGAATGACTTGTTAAACGTTGAAACAAATTATCTTATACAATTCGTGCTAGAGACAAGAGGAAAAAAAAACAAACAAAAATTAATTGATAATTATATATCTACTAAATTAATATGTGCACATATTATTAAACGCATCCTTATTTAATTATACACGCACATACGTGTTAATAACAATAAAATAATTTTCTCTTGTATTTTCTAATTTTTTTTTTCATTAAGACGTAACAATAGACTAATAATTAATAGCTAAAACAGTCAAATATAAATTTATTTAAAAAATAAAAACCGTTGGTTAATTATCTTGGCAAATGTAACGTCACTTTCTTTCGTTTGTACTATCCAACCTAATAAATTTCTTTAATTTAAATTTTACACGTACGCGTAGGTGAGTGTGCATTTGTGTGCGATCGTTTTCTTGTTGAATGCATACGCACACGCACGTATAAAATTTTATTAATGAGCACATTAAACAATAACATATATGTATGTACAATATACAAAAGATCGAAGTAGACGGTGTCCGAAGCATTTAACTGTTTTTTTCTTTCTTAACAAGTGATGTATATATATATATATATATATATACATACCAACGCGGTATCTCACAATCATCACATTACCGCGTCTCTTCTCAATGTATAACAAATTTTAAATATAGACTTTACAATAAAAAAAAAATTTTATATCTCAGGAACGTTAAGAAACAAATCGCTAGTCGTCAATAATTTACCTAATTTCGCTTATTCTTTTTTTTTTAAATTAAATTACAAATAAATCTAATTAAAACATTAGAGGGTGGAAAGATACATCGATAAAAATAAATGACTGTAGCGTTGAAAGTGTAGAACAAGAAAAATTAATCGTTGGAACAAATATTCAAAGGATTGTGAAATTACTTACGCAACCGAAGTACATCTATACACGCGTAGAGAATTGTTTGTTTGTTTTTTTTTATTAAAAATCAGTTGTCTGACAAGAAAATAAAGTTTGTAACTTTGAAATTGCCTGGTACCTTTTATAGAAAAATTGTCTACGCGTGTAAATAACGTTGCGAAGGATATACAATCGTAATCGTTGAATTGTGCGATTGAATGAATAATTTCACATGCAATTTCTTAAGAGGATGTCGAAGCCAATCGTTACCATGAGAGTCGGAGTTACCGATAGAGAACGTACTATTTAGTTAAAAATTAATTATTAGACTAAAATTTCGGATACGATTATATTTAATTTAATTTCAATACAATTTTTCTCGTAAACGCGTTTCCGAATCATTGTAAAATTATGTTTATACTTATGTATTATCATGATCTTCTTTAGTTCAACAATTAATTTTTAACGAAATGGAACGTTCTCTGACGGTAACTCCGGGTCTCGTGTTAACAACTGGCTTTAACATTTCCTTAAGAGACAAAGAGTAAAAAAAGAGAGAGAAAGGATTGAACAGTAGTGTGTATATAAAGTATATAATAATAATAATAATAATAATAATAATAATGTTAATAATAATGTCAATAATAATAAGTGTGTAACGTAGGATAAGAGTAAAGAAGAGTAATAGGTAAAGGTTCTTACAATAAAGTTCATCAAGTAAAGTTAATGACGACGAGCGAGGAGGGGTGCGTTAATAATAGTGAAGGGCGCGAGACGCGCAGCCGCCATTACGCGGACTCGGCGAGTCTAAACAAGATGGCGGCGTCAGTGGCGGCCGGCGGGTGCGGTTACTGGAATTTCGCGTGCTTCATCCGCGTGTGCGTCATCAGCGTGTCGCTCCGAGTGTACACGGCCGGGCAGAGCGGACAGGCGTACTTCCCCGGATAGTGTACGTAATAGTGATTGCGCACATTGGTAACGACCTTACCGCACAACGAACACCGTCTCCTCTCGTCCATGTTACTCTGTCTCACAAATATCTGTGATATCCGCCAACTTTTCAGCTCTGCAACAACAGAAACGATCACAGTCAGCATTGCACACGCTTCTTTCCAACACATTCTAGTTCTTTTTGCTTTTTGCATTTTTTTTTTTTGTAATTGGTCTATTATTTCTCAATGGAGTTGCACGCAGTTGCACGCTGTTACAATCAACGATATGTCCCACAAGGATATTGCAATGTAAAACCTTTCACCCCTATTACTTTTACCGATGAAAATGATTTTGACGTGGGAAGAGATTTAGGCGGAATTAGTCACGTGTCGCTATTTTACAATGCTATATCCTTCTGAAAAAACGATGTAAACAAGATTTATCTGACAAATGGTTTAGTAGCGTATAAGTACCTACGTGATAATGAACGTGTTGATTAAAAGTTCTACTGAGATTTTACGTGAGCGGTACACGATGATGATGCTGATGATTAACCAATGTGAATTCCAATATTCAACTGGTGAAATACCCACGAACCATATTAGAAATTGCATCGAATTTTAAAATGTTTTCTTAATCCGAATAAATGTACGATGAATAAATGATAAAGTCATTATATATATATATATATATATATATATATATATATATATATATATATATATATATTTATATATGATTTAAGTAGATGTTATTGTGTGTAGTTCCGATTATGTATATCAATGCAGCGAACGTTCCATCAACCCTTTCCACAGTCTAGAAGCTTTCAACTAAATATCCACAATTTTCCAAGTAAAGCAATGGACCCCATAAAGCTTAACAGTCAAAGCGAAAAACAGGTAATGTTATATCGCAAACCATTTGGTCGTTCTCGTACAAGCATCGACAGGTATTTACTTATATTTTCAAATGATATATATATATATGCTCATACTTTTGTTATCGTATTTTGTTATCGAATATTCTAAAAGCCAAAATCCAGGTATTAGGGAAAGAGATGGTAATCTATTTATTATTTGTAAAATTATTTTTTTAACGAAATACCAAGACATCGAGCGTATATTGTTGCGAGTGATATTTACGGTACTACATTTTAAACAGTACAAATTAAATTGCGCATTTTCAACTTTAATAAGGATTAAAATGCATTGTTTTAATCTTTATGATGCGTAACAGTCGTTAATATTTTTAAAAGATTAATTTTATGATTTTTAATACTGGCCAAAGATTAAAAAGTACTTTTTCAACTTTAGGGGGTTCCATACTCAATTTTTGATGATTAATTGACAAAAAATTAGAACAGTATGTGAAAAAATAAGAGAAAAGGCGCCTTCGTTTATTGACAAAACTGTGTGCTGATTTTTAGATAACATACTATTGCGTTTTTGAGAAAAGTCTTACCAAAATATCAAATCTTTTCACCTCGTTGAGGTTAGGTTCACATTTTTGGTAAGACTTTTCTCAAAAACGCAATATAATTTTAATCTGAAATTCAGCACAGAGTTTGATTATTAATAAACGAAGGCGCCTCTTCTCTTATTTTTTCACATACTGTTTTATTACAAATTTATTACTAATAATCACGTATGCCGATAGTAGTACAAAACATACCATGCAAACAGAAAAAGTTTCGATTAAAAATTACAAAAGTTTCTAGTAAAGAAATTACATCCTGACGAAGCGAGGAAAATTAATATAGTTTTCAGTAAAATTAACTATAGCTTATAATAATATTTACTATAATTTTTGTATAAATTTTAATATATAAACTAGTAATTTTCGTGAGTTTGTCCGTCTGTGATTTCTTTACCTAGAATTTATTGTAATTTTTAATACCAAAATTTCTCTCCGCGTTGGAAAATATAGCGTTTTGATTAAGATAAGGGCTATTAATACGTAACGAAGTGACGAATTAAGAAAATAAAGTATAGTTTTCTTGGTATAATTATAAACATTATCAAATAGCGTAGATGATCTCGTAACATAGCAAATTCCTCACCTGAGTGGGGTAGGATAGGGTAGCGGTATGCTATATAGCAAATGCATTACCGATAGCATGCGCATCGATAGAGGTGAAATGGACGGAGTAAACGTTAGGAGAGGAGAACCAGCTGTAGAACTGAGCCAGCTGGTTTATTACTCGAAATTCCTGGGGGCGGTGCATTCGAATCACGCACGATAATCACGCGCGGAATTTTCTGAGTTGCATCGCTCACCGACGCCCGGGTTCCCAATCCCTTCGATATCGAGATTTAACTAACTTTATCCAATGATTTTTTGACCATCCGTCACGGACGCGCGTCCCTCCAAAATTATTATCATTGATTTACATTCGAGTCGGACTTTGCACTCGGGCTATTTTTTCTTTTTTTTCGTCGCGATTAAACTATATTTGTACTCTCCTATCGGGATTTAATACCTCGTCAATCCAATTATTAATATAAACGCCCTGTATATTCGATATCGCTTAGCTCGGTATTTAATATGCATGTATATTGTTTTATAATAAAATCCAACGAGCTATACGACTATCGTTGCAGATTTAAATATTTCCAATATTTACCTCCTACGTTTTCTATTTTTTTTTCTTTATCTTGTTATTATTATTTATATTATAACTTCTTCATATTTTTTTTGTTACGAAACCGCAAGCTTTTTATACGTACGTATGTTTACGTACACGTCGCGAATGTTTACCGATACGCGAGCCTCTACGTATAATATCAGAATTTGGTGTGTATATACCACTATTCCGGCAACGTTAATCAAAATAACCACTTGGTTAAACGAGGAATTCCACGTTCTTTCGGCCTTGCGCGGATAAAATGTCTTGCGAATTTTAGAGTGTAAACTCGAGTGGAATATCGATCGCAACGTAGGTATAAAATCAGTGACTGTACGTTAGAGGGGTTATCAAGGTCAACTAAAATTCAAATTTCCCGCGTTTTTCATTTTTTACACCACGTTTCACATCTCCGGAAAACGGATCTTTACTAAACTTTAGGATATGATTTTTATTATTAAAATATGAAGAAACCGAGAGTTATAGACACTAGCGTCCTTTTTTACGAAATTTATAAACAAATGACGAAAAATTTCACCAAAAAAATCGTCGACTTTGGTTGCTTTCAAACTTAAGTCCACAGGAAAGCTGCGATCGAGTAGACTGGATTTAAAAACGAAAAAGCTTTAACATCCTCATTTGATCAACAGTTATGGGAAAAAGAAGAATAAGAAGTTAATTTGTCCTAAAAATTTAATAATTATTTAAATTAAAAATTGTCACCAAAATATCATTAAATGAATTTTTCTTTCATAACTTTTGATCAAATCAAGATATCCTTTTTTAAGTTCAGTCTACTTCATCTCAGCTTTCTTCTGGACTTAAATTTGAAAGCGTATCTTTATTTGTTTCAGAATTATAAGTAACCAAAGTCAAAGATATTTTCTGCGTAATTTTTCTGTAAATTTTGTAAAAAAAAACGTTAGTTTATATCTACGGGTTTCTTTATAATGTTTATAGAAGAAATCATATCCTAAAGTTTGGTAAAGGTCGGTTTCCCGGAGACACTCTCCTTGTAACTTTTCATTAATTACGTAAGTTTAATTGTTTTACAAATTCCACGGTACAGTTTTGTAGGTTTAAATGGATATTAAAACAGTTATTGTAACGAATGAACGAACGTAATTAATTCAATCTTGAAAGATAATTGCCAATTCTAAAATTTAAAGCGCGGGAAATTTGAATATTTTATTGACGTTGACACGCCCTTAATTTATAAGTTTACAATTAACTCTTATAAGAGTCTCAGTCGTAAACTCATGGATTTCGAAGTAAAATTGAACGAATCTAATGTAGTTAACAATACAACAAAAATGGCGAAATGGTTTGTTTTATCATAAAATAAAAAATACTATTTTTTAGGAAAAATATTAAATAACCTTATACGTATGAAAATGGAGAGCGATTCATCTAATTTATCCGTAACTAAATTTATATACTGTTTAATATTTTATTCTCTTGAGTTAAAAAGATAATTCAAACGTTGGAAATAGCGAAAAAGAAGTATGTATATATAGTATCATATTCTATGAGTGATTCGCGGCACTCGTCGCGGGTTCTCAATGAAATTGCGCGACGCCAAAGTGGCGGCTGGACAATCGAGTTAGTCATTCAAAGCGCCACACACACATATACATAGGTATACGTACATATACTACTATTATATTATATATACGTAGCACAAGACGAGTTGCGAACAATCGACTGATCCTTTGAGCTTTTCAAGCTACTGACTGACAGAGCTTACGTTCCCCACGTACAAAAAATGACAGCTAATACCCAAATTAATACCATACATATATATATGAAATCGATTGCTATTCGGCTTCCATATCGAAATCGGATGATTATTTTTTCGATCTTGCGAAACTAAACGACGACCTTTCTTTTTTAATAAACCTTCGTTTCGCTAACCTTCCTAGACATTTTATATCTGTAGTTTTCAATTACTTTTAGACAAACAGTCTGGTTTTTATAAATTGGAAAATATTTTTAAAAAAGTACGTAAGATTAAATATATAATAATTATACTGATTTATCCGTGAAAAGAAAGGTTGAGTTTTAAAGGGATTAATTTCATACTTTAATTAATATAATATCATTTTTACATGAAAAATAAGTGCGACTATTTATTTCGAATTTGCGAATATTATTTCTTTTATTATAAATTTAGTTGTCCCTGTTCAATTTATGATTTATAGATTGAAAATTATACATACAACGAAAGAATATTGTATTTTTTGAAAATAACGAGGATGATTCAATTTAGATACGTTCACACGTACAATCTTGTGGCGTACCGACCAAGAGAAAACGAAATCTTTCGTCAAACAGACTAATGCAAAAAGTTAACTTTAACGCACTGTCTTTTCTGCTTTTCTTCGCTGTATATTTTTCCTAGCGCATCAATGTGCTGTCTATTAACAAATTTATATTTAGTCAAAGTTTTTCAATTAGAGCCAGGAGAGGAAAAAACAATTCCGTCTGCACTAGAAAGTCAAATTCGAAAAAAAACCTAGCGTTGTTTCGAGTTTCCTCGAGGAGTTACATTACGAAGAGAAAAAAATGTTTTTTTTTATGAATAGGTAGTATAATTGCAACTCGAAAGTATCTTATTTTTTTTCAACTTTTCATTGCTACGTTTACTTCCTGTAATTTAAACCAAACGAAAAAAAGTAATTTATTTGTTTCAACGTGAATTTACTAATTTTTCATTTTGATCGCGAAGGTATATATATATATGTATATCTACTAAAGGAATAAAATAATAATTGGCTTACTCTTCGAGTTAAGAAATATCGTTTAAACTTTCCTATCGCGATATAAAATGATGAAGGATTTAAAGTAAATGTGTATACACAGCTAGGTATAAATAATGGATTTTAAGGAAACGATAACGTCGAAAGTTTCGAGATAACATCTTTTTCTCTGAACTGAGATGAGTGAATTTAAGTTGACCAACAAAGAGGCAACTTCTCAAGACGGCGTGTACTCCACTTGTTAAGGATACGTAAATATAAACCTACAAATGAAATTTTAACCATGCTTTTTTAATGAACATTTAAAGAAAAGCTATCGATCATTGTTTCTCATTATTAACGCTACTTAAGAAAAAAAACTCACGAAATGTATAGTGAATCAAAAGTTAAACGCGATGTGTATATATATATATATATATATATATATATATATATATATATATGTTCAGGTTGGCTTGACAAAGCTTCGATCGATCTTGCGTGCGTGCGTTGAACAGGGGGTCAGGACAGGAGAATCACGGGACCACTTGTTGCTGGTGATTTTTTATTCGCAACGCAACACTGATTCAATGGATAACGAACGACCGGACATTGCGACCTTTCTTTTCATTATTTTGGTTGTCTTGCAATGAAACTCTTGCTGGACGTACAAGTAGATTGAACGATTATAATATTCACGGAGAAAAAATGTTCTAGAAAAAATAACAATGCTGATATTTAGTAATGGACGGACAGACTTGACAAATAATATGCATTACTATTTTTTGTCGGAAAATTTGCTAAATATCTATCATTGTATAATATATTACACTGAAAAAAATTTGATAGTGTAAATTACTATTTCAATAGTAAAAGGAGGACAGACATACACAATTGAAAAAATTACTATTAATAATGGCTATTTTTACCATTATTAATAGCAATTTTTATAATTGTGTAATTCTGTCCATCGTTTACCATAAAAATAGTATAATTTTTACTAAAAAATTTTTCTCAGTCTAATATTTACTATATATCTCGTAAATTGTTTCTACAATAAATAGTAATTTTTATCATTTGTCAACTCGGTTTCTCCAATACTAAACCAGATTGTCATTTATACTAGAACATTTTTTCTCCGTGAATGCGTACACGAGTATAACATTAAGTAATTAACGTTAAACTTTTAAAATAAGTGCGAATTAAACGTTAAATTATTAATTAAAACTAGATTAGATGAAATCCATCGATTTTCTTTTTGCAAACGTGCAATATATACATATCTAATACTAACAAGGTAATCGGTGCGTCAAAAAAATTAGTCAACACAAGATATTTTTTTAGAATCGAGTTTTGTTGGTCGAGCCTATATATCGACTGCAGTAGGTGCAGCAACGAGGGAAAGCATCAGAGGCATGCGCGTCGAAAGATGAGGAAGAGACGGGCGTTGTCACGTCGGATAAAGGGCAATCGATTCAATTTTCAACTTGTCGCGTTTACTCTCCTTCGCCCTGTACTCTTTCTTTCTTTCTTTGTTCCCATTTTATCCGCGACGTTTTTTTTTACTTTTATTTTATCGATAAAGGTATTCGGTGACGTCTCTTTGTTCACGTAAATGGATGCAGTCGAGACTGAAAACGCTCCCGAGTCCCAGGATATTTTTCGGAGGCGCAAGTTTTATGTTTCATTTTATTTTATTTACGTCAATTTTTTTCTTTAAGTATAAACCCCTTTGTAATTTTAATTTGTATAAAAGATAATCGATTATCCTTGTTATTTAGGTTTCTGTATAAGAGTATGTACATCTTATGCATATGTACTGAAATGTACATTTTGCAAGTTCGTGATTTATTGCGAATCGAGATGATTAAAACACGATGATTATCGTAAATGCATTATGTAAAACTTGATAACGGAATGTGCCATTTACGATAATTTCAGTGTAATAAATAATTTGAATAGCATTAATCGACTGTAATTGACCAAAATTTACGAAGGAAATTGGAGGAATTGATGAAAAATTTAATTTCTATCGTCTAGACTCCTATTGTCGCTCGTTTATACGATACGAATTGACGACTATCTGTATATCTGTATACGTCTATATACATCTAATCGAATCTTCGTTAATGCATTGGAAATAGATTTGATACAAACGAGCTTGTTTTTATAACGATCCCACCAAAACTAATAGATAATCGATTGTTTAAACATTAATACACGGAGAACATTTTTTTTTGTAAATACTACATAGAAGCCTGGTAAAAATTATAACACTCTGGAGTAATATGGTCTTAGACCGAAAAAATCCTAAAAATTACTAGACTGCCATGTAAAATTTTATAAATGAGCATGTAATTTTTCCTATACCTTTACGAAATTATATTCAAAAAATATTTGTTGGAATTATGTATTCGTTTCTTTGTCTCAAAAGGACGACTGGGTGAAACAATACGTAACGGACGCTGTGGCGCAATGATAAAGACTACGATTCTCAACTCTCAAATTTCGCAGGTTCGATCCCGGTGACATTCAAAAATTTTTTCATTAATAAAATTTAATCAAAATGTGTCAAATATTCATAACTTTTAAGTAATACTAGAAGCCAACTGGCGCGCAAGCGCGCACCTTTCATTTATGTTTGGTTTCTTTATATTTTTAATGTTTTAATTTTAAAGCAGGTTACGTACTTTTCCTAAGCATACATTTTAAAAACTTTTGTTTTGCCCGTTTCCATAGATACATGCAATTACGTCATTTTCAATCGACCAATCATGTCACGTTTTAAGAGGCTTCACATCATTTTTTTAAATGGGGATCTAAAACAGGTAATATACGGTAGAAATAACATTTTTTTCAATATTTAAAAAAAAATTAAAATTACAACTCAGTTTAATAAAAATTACGAGATTCGCTGTAGCTGTTACCATATTACTTGATAGTTCACGAATTTTTACTAGACTGATATGTAATATTACAAAACATTTCTCTTTATGTACAAAATCCTAATTCTTTTTTATTTATCTTTGGATTTTATGTGTACTATGATAAAACGAAACGAAGATAAGAAGCAGAGCTGGGCTACCGAGCGAGCAAAAAAAGGTAATTATTACATTTATTTTAAAAAAATATGAAATTGTATGCAAAACCTGAATACAGAAATACTAGATAATTGAATAATAAGTCATTGTAGAATAAGTTCCAAGTCAATACAAGGACTCGCTAAAAAATTTTTGCACCGAAAATGTACGATTTTTCGTAATTTTTCGGTGCAGAAATTTTTGAGAGTGTCTTCGTCGTATTGACTTGAAACTTTGTAGAATGATTTATCATTTAATTATCTAGTGCAGTTCTATATTCGAGTATTGCACACTAAGGTATACTTTTTTAAATAAATGTAATAATTACTTTTTTGCTCGGTCGATAACCCACAGGATATGCGAACTCTTTAATAGAAGTGTGAATA
Organism: Theocolax elegans; assembly: GCA_026168455.1. NCBI lineage: Eukaryota > Metazoa > Arthropoda > Insecta > Hymenoptera > Cerocephalidae > Theocolax > Theocolax elegans. Next base: position 54,492,617 of record CM047431.1, read on the forward strand.
ATAATTGTTGTCGATAACAACAATAACTTTTTTTATTTCCATCAAAAAAAGAAGATTCTCTATTGGATACACCTTCTCCAAACAAATTATCATTTTACTTCTTTTATAAAGTCTCGAGTGGAAAACAGTTAAAAGGTAAAAATGACTCTCACTTGGCGTGTTTCTTTCATATTCATAATCTTATATTAATATACAACGGCTCTAGTAGAAAATAAAATATTAAAAATGGTTGCACTAGGGACAAAAAAGTGTAGTCACTTTAATATTCCAATTTATTGACTATATTTAGTAACTCATACAATTATCATTCGAATTAATTTACAAGGTAAAAAAATGGTAAATTAACTACAAAAATAGATATTTTTTCATTTATTTAAACAAATAGAACCTCCGAAGAGGTTAGTTTATTAAAGTGCTTAATTAACGATATTGAAATAATTATATATGTTTTCTTAAAAAATTTCGTTTATAGACACTTTACAGGCAATTATTTTAATACAGTTATAATATCTAAATTATTATCATTGCATATTGCAGTAGGATTATTATTTTTTCAAATTTTAGACTACCTCGTTCGAACCATTTTGAAATCTAGAAAGATAACGTAAATTTTATTTTAGCGAATTATTATAGGAAAAAGTTTCAATTATTTTAACTCAGTTTTCAGATAAGAAAAGGTAGATTCCTGAAGATTTGGCACATAATTCATTTAGGGTATTATATTCCCGACTACTAGACAAAAATAATTCAATTATTGTGTTTATTTAACACAGCGTAATAAACATACAGTCACTAAATAATTGAATAACATATTGCTCTAGAAAATTGCAAGTGATTAAATAAAAAGCACCTTCAAAAATATTTGAATGTAGGAGTGTAGGTCTTGGATGGAAAAATAATTGAAACGTGCCATTGAAATATATGTTTGTAATTTTGAAAAAAAAAAATTGAATTGTCGAATATCTCAAGATTAATATAGCTAACATATATATGAGGAAATCCACTAAGACTCTTCCAAATCACGTTCCCTAAAATCTAAAAAAAATTTTTTTGAGGCATGCCTTCCGGATCTCATTTTTCTTCATCTAAAGTATATATAAAATTTTTAATTTTAGATTTAACAAAGGAAGAATACGCATAGCGAGTTAGCTGAATATAAGGCTAGCATATCCGTATATCACTAAGCAATGAGTTACACCACCTCCTTGAAACCGCGAATGAAAGATCACTCTCATTCTACGCGAGTAAAGAATAATTTTTTTTCCATATGACGAGGCACGTCGAGGAGGTATAGACGGAAAAAAGTATAGAAACACTGTAGCAAAAGGATATCGTTTTGAAATGGTTGGTAATCATTAATTTTGATTGACTGACTGAGCTCACGCAACGGTATCGGTATATTTGTAATTTGAAATAAACGTAGAAAGAAATAAAGAGAGTAAAAGAGATAGAAGCCGATAAAAGAAGAATATCCCTAGTGTGTATAGGGTATCCCATTAAAGAAAGAAGGTATACATCTTCCAAGAGACGTGCGTTACCGGAACCTATTGCACAAAACGGCTTGTCAGTGTTTACTTTTTTTTTGTTATCGATATAGAATTGCAACCCTATACGCATCACGGTACACGCACGCGTCGCAGATGATAATAATAGCGCGGGAATAACGGCATTGTACAAAACTTTTTGCATGTATATCCAATGCGAAGAAGCAGAGCGAGCATTGTCCCGAGAACGTGTGCGTATATCTCGTTGCAAGATTTCAGTGAAGGAAAATACAAAGCCCGCGAAATGCCGTGACGTCGATGGAAAACCCTCGAGTCGAAAGGGAAAAAAAGTACGTAATATCGAAAGGAAAGGTTTGGGGTGGAGGAAAAAACAAAAAGGAGTTTACCTTTTATCATTTTTATCTTTTGTCTTTCGATCTTTATTTCTTAATATTTTATATTTCCTCTTATCAAACTGATTTTTTTCCGTTTTTTTTCTTCGTCGATCAATATTACATAGTTATAAAGTCAATTTTTCTCAGTACGATAATTACCTCGAATGTAACTATAAATCTAATTCGATATTCGACTTCTCGAGTACTCAACCTCTACAGCAGAATGTAGAATTTTCTACAGGTTGTCGAATATCTTGATATTCGCTCGTTCTTTATCTATCATACATGGAATTAACTGTCGATAACCTCACGAATTTCATTACACTAAATTCGAGTGTTAATCACGAAACTACGTGTTTATTTAATGAATTCGATATCTATAATTATACACATCCAATTCAGTTAATGCATTTTATTTTTTATTTTATAAGACAATCCATTGGATTATAAATGTATTTTTCATTATTTTTTAAATTTCGAATATAAGGTGAATTTTCACCCTGTTGATACGTAATTGAGATAATTATGCATTCATCAGCTAATACAATTTCCCATTATATATGTACATATGGTACATTGACGAATTGTTTGATCAATGAAAAAAAATTCAAATTATTTTTAATCACTCTTGTAAAACGTGATGAAGACAACGTAAACTATCTACCTCTTTTTAGAGTGTTGATCAAGTGCACCTCGTATCCTCAACTGTTTGACTTCGAATATTTATACACTAAGTGAATTAAAATAAAAAAAAGGCATCGAAAAAAAAAATTATCCATAGATATTACGGTGATTTAGAAAAAAATATTCATTATTAAGCAAATTATTGAAGAAACTAAAGAAATTGATGTTTAACGTTTCTTTTAAAAACTCTGATAGAAAAATATTTCATTTCTTCTTTTTGATAAGAGAGAGAGAAATTTTGTTCTACCTGGATGTTTAAATATTTGTACAATAAATTCGCTATAGAAAGTCTACATATATATATATATATATATATATATATATATACGTATGTTCTTTATTTCACGTAGCTCCTTTACTTAGTTGATAATAAGTTTGCTTTCTCACAATCTCAATTACGCAAAGCAAATGTACACACTTCGTTTGATTCGCGCAAAAACGGCACGGAAGCATTTTTTTTCCTGAGTTCTAGAAAAGAAAAATTGTTTCATTTTCATTTTATTTTTAATCCCTGTAATGTATTCCCCATATTTCTTTTTTTCACATCGATAAAAATGTTCTATAGGAAAAAAGAAAAAGAAAACGGCTACACAAGTAGTACATCGGAGTTGTGTAAATCTTGTAAGAAGGAAAAACGGATTTAGTAAATGAAAATTACTGAATGTCAATAAAATAATCGTGTAATCATTTTTCCTTTAAATTTTCTTTTTTACGTATACTAATTATCTTTACCGAGCAAAATTACATCAAAGATAGTATATTAATTTGCGTTTGTTTACTTGGAGATATCGATCAGGGATCTCAACACCCAAATGCTTTTGTTTAAACGTATGATAATTGTTTTAATTAATCATTTCTCTAATGATTATCGCAACTTGTTTAATTATTTTGTCTGTGCGTTGTAGAATATAGAATGACTGCGTATATATGTATATATATATGCAACATTCCACGTCAAGTGGTCCGATCAAAATTTTAAAATGCACCAAATTTTAGGTACAGGATGGAAATGTATTTCGGAAAACAAAAAAATTTTTAGTTACTGGAATCTATTTTTTCAAAAATCATTTTAACATCAAAAAGTGATTTTTTTCAAGTTTTTTCAACACTAGGTGGGGTTACCGCTATATATCACAAAATCTATCAACTTTTACTGTACAACATTACATGTAACATTCGTTGCTAATTGTCTCTAGAATTCATCCTTCTGGATTGGAATTTCTGATCTCAAGGTCAATGTCTCATAAACTAAGCCACAATTGAGTTTATCATCCAGAAGTCTAAAAAAAAGCTTGAAGGAATACATTTTAAACGGTCTGTATCTTATTAGTGGCCTTCGAGTCTGTACATAAGTTATGATAATTTAAAGAACATTTTAAAAATTAACAGGATAATTTCCATTTAAATTTTTTTAAAAAATGTTGCGATTGTTTAAATTATATATAATAACTTTTTGCAGACTCGAAGGTCAGTTATAAGCTATAGACCATTAAAAAGGTATTGTTTCAAGCTTTTTTTTTGAGATTTTTGTTACTTAAGTTACAATTTTTTCAAGGGCAATATTGACATGATAAATTCCAACCCAAAAGGATAAATTCTAGACATAATTAGCAACGAATGTTACATATAATGTTCTATAGTAAAAGTTGATAGATTTAGAGATAAATAGCGATAAACACCGCGGGGTCGAAAAAAGCTTGAATAATTTAACGTTTTGAGATTAGAAGAACTTTTGAACAAATAGATCCCAGTAACTAAAAATTTTTTTTGTATTTTCTGAAAAACGATTCCAGTGTATACCTAAAAATATATATATAAATATACGCAAAGCACATGTATAGACACATTAATTGAAGGACAACCGAATGAAAGAGTTTGGATTTTCAATATAAATTTTATTTTGCAAGAAAAAACATTTTGCAGGTTAATCAACAGTAAAATACAAGTATCAATTTATTATAAAATAATAACCGTACCTATTTCCGTGTATATAATATATCACTCTCCCTATATCTCAAAGTTACCTCGCACACACACTCTGTCTCTCTCTCTCTCTCTCTCTCTCTCTCTCTCCCTTTCTCTCTTCCTTTCTCTCGCGGCCCGATATTCTCTTATTCTCTCTCTATCTCTCTCTCGCGCTCGCACTCTCTCTCTCTCTCTCTCTCTCTCTCTCTCTCTCTCTCTCTTTCTTCCTCTCTCGTTCTATAAAGTTTGGCATTGCAGTCACAGCGTGTATATAATTGCGTTTCATCGACGACAGAGACAAACACGTAAAAAAAAAAGAAGAAAAATAATAAAGAAGAAGGGAAATACTTGGTTTCATCCTTTATCTTTATATCGCTCTCGTAACACGCAGACGAAAAACATACACCCTCTTTCATTCGCCATCCTCTCTCTCTTTTTTTTTCACCTCAAGATGTCCAAGCGTACTGTCTCCCAATTGTATTGGGAGGGTGTGATAATACGCATCTTCCGGTTTCGCCTACCTATCCGCAATATTGCACGATTCGTGTGTGTGTGTGTGTGTGTCTGTGTGTGTGTGCGCGTGTATGTTTGTATGCTTATTTGTTTTGTTTACTTACTTAAAATTGAATAAACTCATCATCAATTTCAATAACGTGTTAGCACCAATCTATTATATCACAATGTATTCCACTCCACACCACGCAATTGTAAATATATAAATACCTACACGTAATAGTAGTAGTAATAGTTTTTTTTTTCTTTTCTTCCTTGTTTAGTAATAGTAGTAGTAGTAGTAGTAGTAGTAAAAAGTAGTAATAGTAGCAGTAATAATAGTAATAATAATAGTTGTTGTTGTTGTTGTAGTTACGTAATAGTGCTAGCAGTAGGTAATTTTCTTCCTCTATTTTTTTTTCCTCTCGGCAATTGTTCTCGATCGTCGATCCATTTACAATATAAAAACAAATAGAACGTTTGTGTGTTTGAAATGGAAAAAAGAAAAAGAAAAAACAAAATCAGAGCAGTACGCCGACCCGAGATTCACAAGGTATTATATAAACTTGTTTTTATTTATTTTGTTCTAGTACCGTGTAAAATTCATGCGCCGAGTATTTATCTCGTTCGATCGTCTTTAGATTCACTCGTTCGTACCTTACTACTCATTTATACCTTTTCTTTTTACTTTTCTTTTTTTTGTCTTTTCCTTCTGCGCCCGTCGTACGTGCACAATATCTCAGACCTCTGTCGTTCCGCGGGGTCGAGGACGGATCCTATTACTTTCTCTCTCTCTCTCTCTCTTTCTCTTTCACACTCAACCTCTTTATCGTTCGCGTCCAAAGTCATTGGATTAATAATTCGAGTATTTAACATGAAATCTCATTCTCCGTAACAACGTTTATTCGTCCCTCGAAATTTTAATTGACTCTCCCACACTCTGTACACCGAAAAGTTTTGAAAATCTACATTTTAATGTTTAGCTAATGATTTTGCAATTCCCAGAATGTCAACTTTTCGATTAGCGGAGTGTGTGTGTGTGTGTATATATATGTATATATATATATATATATCCTACTAATAGCAAATGTTTGTTGTTCATTATGGATTGAATGAAACTCATGTTAAATCCCGGTATCAATAACGTATTGCAATTTACTTATATTTACAAATTTAAATCGCCTCGTCTTTTATTTACAGTGGACCCCTTTTGTGTGTGTGTGTTTTTTTTCCTTGAAATACATATATACATATACACGTACGATCGTTTATTTACCATCGAACAAACTTTATTCTGACGTAATAAGATTATATATTTATATGTATATTGTATGGGTATGTATCTATGTATATACATATATATAATTATCAAAAAAATATATATAGCTTTCTCTCCATGTCAAAAGCTACTCTCACATTGGCAAGTAGAGGCTGTAAAAATGTAAGTATCAAATTGGTTGAAACGAGTAAAAATTAAATATGTTCAGTACACGTGATATCTAATGACTTCGGACGCACTTGAAAAGAAGATAAACGAATAAAAAAAGAGAGCGAGAGAGAGCGAGAGAGAGAGAGAGAGAGAGAGCGAGAATTTTAAATTCTCTGGACTCGTGAGGAGAGTTCAATCGCGCGAAGAAAGAACAAAAAAGGAAAAAGAAAAAGAAAAACCCATGACAACACTTAAACGATTCACTCTGTACGTTTCCACCGTGCCGCGCTTAGCCACATACAAAATACAATGGTGTACATAATATACCTATAGGTATAGGCTAAAAATATAAAGAGTAAAAGAAATATAATAATCATAACTATATATATATATATATTTATATATATATAAATCGATAGACATTTAAACAATAAATTATAAAATATCCAGAAAAAATAAAACAGACGTGTATAACTTATGCGCAAAGAAAATCTCGTTATAATCAAAATAATAATATACACATATATATGTTTATATATGCATACGTGAAAACACGTTTCGTTATACAAAATAAAATGTAAGACAACGTCGGGTGTGTTAAAATAATGATGAAAGAAAAAAAAAAGGTATCGTTACCAATATTGTAGGTAAGTGATATAATACACGTAACATGTACGTGTATGTAGGCTGTATACACCTATATACGTATACAACCGATTAACTAATATCTTTAATACTTTTTTTTTCCTTTCATTGACAACAGTGTAATTTTATTTATTTTTTTTTTCTCGTGTGACAATACGAAGAAGCAGCTAACAATCAATAATAATAATAATAATAAAACTAATTATACAACTAATAATAAAACTAATAATAAATTCGTAAATAATAATAATAATAATAATAATAATAATAGTGCGAAATAAACAAATTTCTTCGAATGTTGCTCGCAATGTATATTTTGTACTCGCTCGTGTGTCGAACGGCTTAACGTATTGCGTGTGTGTATATATATATATATGTATTATATATAAAAATCTGTTTGCGTCTCTCTGCGGTTCACGAGTGGTCGAGATCAACGTTAGCTCGGCCCACTCGGTTCGTTACAATCGTTACAACATACATGCTTAGAAAATGAAACAAAAAAAAATGTTTTTTCCCTAATTTTTTTTTTTTTTCGTTTTTTTTTTGCTCGGTGGAAACGTAATTGTATACAAGTACTGCTGCCCTTACACAAAAAGGAGACGAAAAAACAAAAAGGAAATCTATAAAAACAATGCAACGTGAACATTCGTCATCTCCTTATACTATTCTCAACTTTCTCTCGATCGATCACAATAATTTATTTATTTATTTATTTTTTTCTTTAAGTAAACTAAATAATTCACGACTTGGCGGGAATATACGCGTGTTGCGGAATCGCTCAGCGATTCGAGTAATAGTTATAATTCACTTGTTCTTTTTTAAGGAAGAAAACGTACATGTACTTATGTGTACATGTATACATGCGTGTGTTCGTCTGTGTGTGTGTGTGTGTGTGTGTGCGTGCGTGCGTGCGTGCGTGTATTTCGTATAATAATATAAACATATCTGTATAAACTCTAATATACATATAATAAAACAAGAATTAAGATTTCTATATTTGTGTGTGTGTGTGTGTGTGTGTGTGCGTGTACCGTAAGGGCTGCAGTACAACGAACCGTCCAAAAAAAAAAGCAAAACACTCGGCATACTGTACATATTTGGTAAGCTGATTAAGCAACGAATGTCTACAATAATGCCTATAGAGTGTAAATCATCGACCAACATCAGTTTTTGTTTTCCTCTTTATATAAATATGTATATATATCTCCCCTTAAAGATCCGCGACGTTTCGAGAAAAAGATTAACACAATTAATTAAGACAATGTATCGTGTGTACACACATGTACACGTACACGTATATATGTATAATTAAAACAAAGTAAGTGTAAACAAAAAAAAAAAAAGAAAACGTAGAAATTGTTAATACGAACGATTAGATAAAAAAAAATATCCACATTTTGTTTAATTAAGGTTATCTACCAGAGGTAGGCCTGTGGTGTGCATCAATACGAAATCTGTTTCTTTAATTCGTTTATACATTTCCCTCTTTTACGTTTTGTTGACTCGTCCCTTTCTTTGTTTTAGCCCCTTTGTGCACCCCTCTCAACCCACTTGACGATACACGATAATTCGTATTTATTTACTTATTTGGTGTGCGTGGTCGTGCGTGCGTGGGTGTGTGCGTGTGCGTGTGTCCGTGTAAGTGAATGATTTTTCGTTCGGCATTCGTTAGATGCGTGGGTGTTGATAAACGTTCGGTACAATAATTCGTTTACTCGTCTATAAAGATGTCTCTCCGTATTTCCTCGCTTCTTTAATAAATGTTAAATACGATACGCGTACAGTCGTGTAAAAATAAATAATCCGGTGCGTTACACACAGGCGAGATATGCGCTGTACCTATTACAATTGCTCCTCCTTATTTTTTTGGACTTTTATTTATTTTATTTTTTTTCCTTTTACTCTCTCTCTCTCTCTTTCTCTCTCTCTCTCTCCCTCTCTCCCACTCTCTCTCTCGATCATTATTATTATTATTTTCTCGTTAACCAGTAACAACAGTGTATATAAAATCATTAAAACGGTAAAACAAAATAGAATAAATTATTCCAATATATTATGTATTATTTATCATTAATCATTAATTATTATACCTCAGCGAAATAAAGAATAAAGAATCTGCGTAATATATTAAATATAAAATCTGGTTGCGGTTAAATATATTATTACTTCTTCGTCGTCTTTCTTTCTTTCTTTTACCCCCATTTTTAAATAATAATTATTATTATCTCGGTATATGCGTGCTCAGTTTGGGTAGGTGTGACAACCGTGCATATTATATATATATATACTTCGTCAGACTCGCCGATTTTTCTTCCTCCTATTTATTTTAATTATCCTTGTCCGTTACGTGTGTGTGTGTGTGTGTGTGTGTGTGTGTGTGTGTGTGTGTGTGTGTGTGTGTGTACGTGTGTGGGTATTTGCGTTTATATATTTATATGTATGTATTAATAAATATACATCTGTACGAAGGTAGCCTGTTACATTCACGTCTGATCCGATCACAAAACTGTGTTGCATTGTACGGGCGCGTCAATCATTCTTTTCTAACTTGGGTCGCTTCGTTTGGTCGAGAACGCGTTCAAAATCGCTCGGTGACAAATGTTTGTTTCGACGGACCTCCGAGATTTCTAATTCAATTGCGTTTCAGACCACATGAGTATATGGTTATTACGAAGATCCGGTAAATGATCATTAAATTACAGTACTTAACGTCGTTAGTATTGTAGTTCCATTTCGCAGTTAATCGATCGAGGGGATCGCAAAGAAAGCGGTTCGATGAAAATATATTGGACGGATCGGGAAATTACCGAGCTCGCCGACCTACCGACTGAATCGAGCTGAACACCATCGCACTATCGCAACTCGTGTGTATAAATTAAGGTATATCGTCGATAAAGTTATCTGTCATTTAAAAAGTAGCAACAATCATCAACATACTCGAAGAAACAGTAATGTAATATATATATATATATATATGTAGCTATATATCTATAAGCTTTAAAATTTATCAACAATCGCGTAAAGAGAAAACAAATCGAAGTAATATATATATATATAAATAAAATGTATAAGGGATCGTGATCTCAGACCCGCTGAAACTTAGAAATAACCCAGCGCCACGAGAATAGCGGAAGATAAAGTCATTTCCCAAAAGGGTTGCACCGACCAAAAAATAAAAAAATAAAAAAAAAAACCAGGAACGACTGGTTTTGGCCGAAGGAGCCTACGTAAACTACGTACCGAAGTGAGTATCGGTCGAAGAACTTGTTGGAAAATTCGGATAAAGGCGAAAGAGAGAGGTGATATCGTATTTGGAAAAGCTACTAAGGAGAATGAATTACCCGATGTCGATTAGAGTAGCGTATAGGAAAGATCGCGGTGGAAATTCTATGACCGATCGGAACGCGCTCGGGACGAACGTGCGCGATGCATTTTTTGTTACCAACTTATCGATCGGGTCGCGTTGCGTTTGGAAATGTAAGATATTATCTTGCGCCGATGTCGGAGACCCCTCTAGACACGTTCACCTTGAACTAAAATGTAAGAGTACTTGATTAAAAAAAAAAAAAACAAAGTTTGCGATGGTTCAATCGGTAGATCGATGAAATCGTAACGCGTTTCCGAGTAATCTCTACCGCTACCGATCGATAACGAAAGCACCAATGCACAATGTATTTTCAACAAATGGTTAATAAGCGTACCTTCCCTCGATATATTAACCCTGAAATGGAAAGGTAAAAACGTGGATTGTTACGGAATAAAAATGAAAATCTTGAACACGTTCTCAACGTATATCACTATTAACCTTTGGATACGATGCATTTTATTATCCCGAAACCCGCACAATTCTTAATATTTCGTTTGTTATAACCTCTATAATCGGTTTTACCTATCATCGACTCGCGCTCGTCCTGTACAATCGAAGAAGTACCTATGAAAATAATGTGACTATTATTAAGAAAAAAAAATAATAATAATATAATAAACAAAAACAACGGATTGCACCCTAACCGATGAAAGTTGAACAAAAATATGAAAAGAAAAAAAAAAGAAAAGAAAAGAAAAAGATATCAACGTGCAACGACGTGTCATGACTATCAGTTAACCACCCCTTGGATAAAATCGTATTTTTTTTTTATTTGTTTAAAGATAACTGTCTCCAACCAATATAGTTATTAATAACGGTAGATTATATAAAGTATAAAATATAGTACTATAAATCATCCAATACACATTAGATCCTTATTATCTGTTGCCTATGCGCACTTAAGTCCCGATCGTGGAATGTCTCCGTGATTTCCACTATTTGCTGCATTATGTTCGCGGTGTGTGTATGAATGTGTGTGTGTGTGTGTGTGTGTGTGTGTGTGTGTGTGTGTCTCCGTGTGTCCGTGTGTACGCAGGTGTGCACTCGCGTGCGTGTAAAGTTCATAATCATTCCTACTATAGACTTGAGCTGTCATTCGTAACGAGTACCGTAACTTTACATAGTCAAATTTCATATTAGAGCTGCGTTAAGTATTTCGAAGAAAATTAACTGTACGAAAAAAAGAGATATTGACAAAACAAATCGTCGCGTCGCAAAGAGCAAAAAAAACATTGGAAAGAAAACTTTGCAGAGGACAGAGATATTTCGTTGTTAATCGACGTAACGCTAAAAATTAGTTAAATTTTTCATTCTCACGTTTATTCGTTCCTAACCTCGCGCCCCATTCATATTTACGCGATGCCGTGTAATTCATTCGTTTAGTTACACATCCTTTCTTCCCTTTATTTTATTTTTATTCAAATATTTACATTGCCGCGAGCCCCATCGAGTTCCATCGCGTACGTCGCTTTTTTTTCACTTTGTACGTATGTGTGTGTGTGTGTGTGTGTGTGTGTGCGTGTGGTGAACAGCGATAAATCGCTGTCGTGGCTCTCGCATCCGAAACGCGACGGCTCTCGCACCATGTCTCTCTTCTCAGTTATCTAATATGAAGTCCAACTATAATTTTTCAACAACTATATACTTGACTCACCCTGCGCATCGAATGAAAATTATCTCCGCTTATACTTTAAATTGTTAATTAATAATTAATTAGTGTTTCGTATCTTCGGCCGCTTTGCTCACCGAATCGACGTTTCCATTATCATTATTATTACATTATCTTTTTATTATTATTATCATTATCATTATCATTATCGTAATCGTTATCATTTCATCATTATTATTATTTTAAATAATAATCAATTCAAATGTTTTCTTTCCTTTTTCTCTTTCTTAAAAATTCCCAATTATAATCGTAAATTTATTTTTCTTTTTTTATCATTTATTAGTCGTTTTACATACTTATAAGAACAGCAACTATACGGGAGGAATTGGCACCATGTTTGCTCCCATTTTCTTTTTGTTTAATATACGTTTACAACAGAGCGTCCGCTTGGCGTGACGCAATATTATTAGTTTTCTTATTTTGTCTTTATACACAGCTCCGAAAGACGCTTTGCGACCGTGTGTAACTGCGTTACGCGTCACGCGTACTTCCCTATCCATCGCGACACAAAAAATTTCTATCCGCTTCCCGTCGTCCGACACTACAACGTTATGTACATTCTATTCGTCGTTCGTTACTTTAATTTATTTTAGTTTAGCGTTTATCGAGTCGCGCGCGCGCTCGCGTCACACCCCGAGTGTGACCGAAATGTAACGTTCCGTCAACGTGTCGTCTAAAACAATCTAATATGTAAAACGAGCGGTTGCGCATCGCTTCTATCACTCTCTACCGATCTCGGTGTCGCGTTTAGACTCGGTGTCAAAAAAGAAATAAGATCAACAAATTAAAAAGCTGAACGTTCGGTCCGCTGTCATTTCGTGTTAAAATGACTTGTCGCGTTATAGCTTATTCTTGGGTGTTCCCTTGCAAAAGGAATACAGAATACAGAATAGAAAATTAATAAAAAAAAAAAATCAACAAAAACAAAACAAAAATACTATTATATCGTTTAGAAGCGAAAAGCGCAGTAATTGGTAATAACTTGTCTTAATTCCTGACGATGATAAGTGAGAAAAATTTTGGCGTTTGAAAATCGGTAAATTAAGAAGCGATCTAAAAATCGCGGTTTTCTGTTACGTGCTGTGTATGCGCGTGTGTGTGTGTATGTATATTTGTGTACAGCTACACGTGTGCACAGCTGTAAACATATATACGTACGTACGTACGTACGTGTGTGTGTGTGTGTGAATACACATATAAATGTATGTTTGTGTGTATGTATGTATATAAATATGTATCTTTGGCTCCCCCGCCTCGATATATAGTGTGTACCCATTCGTCCGATAAAAGTACGCTTTCTCTCTCTTGAAGACGATGCGTAAGGTACGGCTGATCTTTCTCATCTTCATGAAGATATTGAAATTCTTTGGCGCGATGATTCCGCGAGGCGTGCCCTATGAGGGCGCGACGAGAGCGACGAAGCAAAGACTGCGACGACGAGGACGACGAGGACGACAAGGACGACGACGAGGACGAGGACGACGACGACGACGACGACGACGACGAGGACGACGACGACGTAGACGAGGACGACGGGAGACGGTAGACGCGAAGATAGATGTTTACGAGGATGACGTATCATGGTCCCCGTGCGATCGATCCATACCGCATAATTCGTCCTGGGGTGCGCGGGTGTGCGTGTATAATCGTGGTCGTGGTCGTCGTGGTCGTCGTGGTCGTCGTGGTCGTGGTCGTGGTCGTCGGGCTCGGCGTTATCGTGTCGTGCTTACGCACCGGAGAAGTGACAGCGTGAGGTGCCGAGCGGGCGCAGCAGGGCACAGGCCTTAGGAGAGCGTGTTCATGGTGTCGCTATTCGTCTCGGACACAGCCATCGCGTCGGTCATGTAATCGTTAAGATCGATTTTTCTTGATTCGGGATGTTTGGATTTAAAGTGCGTGCGCAGGTTGTCGCTGCGCGTGTATATCGCACGACAGAGAGGACACTCAAACCTGCCGGGGAAGTGGACGTGGTAGTGGTTCCTGATGTGCGTCACGACCTTGCCGCACAGCTTGCACCTGTGTAGGTTGCAGACACCTGGCACCCGGTCAAAGGTCAGCCGCATGTGCCAGGCTCTTGTACCTGCAACATCAACACAAGACAAGTCACTCAATCATTGTTGCCTAACTCAACAACTCGCGCACCTTCCCCTCTTTCACAACCATTTCAACTTAGATTATTTTTTCATGTTTTTTTTTTTTTATTCTTTTTTCTCTTTTTTTCTCTTTTTTCTTTCTTTCTTTTTTTTTGTTACTCTTTCACGTTTACTCATCTCCAGTCATTCATCTATTCAGTTAGTCAGTTAGTTTGTTAGCTTTTTGGAGTCGAACCCATGGATGGGTGGTTGGTTATCCCACGATCCTGGGCTCGGCTTCACTTTCTCTCATTCAATATGCACAATGCGCCGAATATCGTTATTACCCGATTCTATCAGAGAGAATCTATTCCCAGAGAGAAAGAGAGTGAGGCAATAGAGAGACGGACTGTGTCAATCAATTCAATATTCAGATACGTTCTCGGTTGATTCTATTCTTTATTCACTGCACTCGGCCGAGTATTGTCTCTATCATTTTTCAAATAACTCAACCGATACCTTTAAATCATTCTTTGCGACGAGAGAACATTTATTCTTTATCTTACGTAAACCCGGCTAATTTCAAAATAATTATCTTAATAAACGTTGTTAAGACATATATATCTACGAAAGTATTATTCAATTTTTGTAAAATAAAGTTTCGGGCGATAAAATCGCACACTTGAAAAATGAAAGATTCAATCGCGTTTCAAATAAATAAGAGACGGTAAAACGTATGTATATGAACTCTCCAAGATCTCGTTCGAGTAATACTACTGGCTTTCGAGATTAAACATTTTTATGACAGAATCCGTACAAAGTGAAAGGACCGAATATTTATAAAGTTTTTCTAAAATACGTCGAACGAAATGGAATCGCTTGACTCGAGAATACGATGCTTTTTCTTTTTCTCTCGACGCAAAGAAGAAGTAAAATAATAAATAAAGTCAAATAAAATGATATAAAATAAAATGCAGTAAAACGGAATGAAATGCAATAAAATAAAATAAAATAAAATAAAATAAAGTAAAGTAAAATAAAATATAATAAAATAAAGTAAAATAAAGTAAATTGAAATGAGGAAGAGAGGATGATAATAATAACAATAATAATAATAATATCTTAAACGTGAGATTAGTTGAATTGGCTATATATATATATGTATATATTTGGTATATATGTTATCTATCTTAATATTCTTATTCTTATCCATATTTTAGTTTTTGATAAAACGCGCTTAACAGCCCCTCGTTCAAGCCGTGTGTCGAGTACGTTGAGGTGGTGTATACTACATTGAGTGACTCGAAAACAAGCCACTCGAGCATGAAAGGATTTGCGCTAGAGAGCGTTAGCGCGTTTAAGCTGGCGGTAAAGTGTCGATTTTCCTTGAGCATGATCACCCAAATACATTCAGTCGACTCTTGCCGCGCGCGGGCGCGTGCACAAGCATAAGCGAAGAGAGAGAGAGAGAGAGACAGAGAAAGAGTGAGTGAGAGACAGAGAGAGAGAGAGAGAGAGAGAGAGAAAGAGTGGGAGAGTAAGTGAGCGAGAGAGAAGGGAATACGTGCGGGCATGTACACGTATATACCACGATGTTTGGCGAAAATTTACACTCGAGAGAACAAAATCCCTGCCTCTTTTCTACCCACCCCCAGCCACCTTACACACCCACACGCCGTTACCTTCGCGATATCAAATTCCTCTCTACCTTTGGCGCCTTACTCATCCTATTTATTATTGCTACTACTACTACTCCACATTAAATGCAATATTTTATGTACAATTTACTATTAAACAATTACTCAATCGTATATATTATTTGTAGCCTCGTGACAATGAGAACTTTCGTGATTGGTTATAGACGCAAAAGATTAACCTTAAACTCGAAACGTTAATATCATTATTATCATTATTATTATTATTATTATTATTATTATTATCGTATCGCGGAGAGATGTTATAATTTTTATTGTACAAAATAATATCCGATCGAAAAGAATTATTGTCGAAATAGTGGAGACTATCTCAAATTTACAAATTAATAAAGAGAAGGCTGTACAAGTAGATTTCCCGGAGTACGGTCAGACAGCTTCCCGTCTAAACTTGCAAGCCTCTATTAATTTGTAAAATTAACGGTAAAACATTGATAATTTAAACGTTCTCATTTTCTATTTAATTTTCAAGTGAATTGTAATCCATTTCACATTTACAAATATGTATTAACAATTTAATTAATAATTATCATATTTATTTCTTATCTTTAACGATACACGGTCGTTGGAATGAGAATAACATATTGTCAATTAAAGTAAAATATGTTATTATGTTAATTAAAGTAAAAGTAACAAGTGAGTGTAAATAAAAAGAAATCATGGCGCCAAAGTACAATTTGCGATCGCGAAGTGTCAATTCGAACATTTCTCTTTGATTGTCTCTGTATTTCACGTAGTTGAGAGCGACTGAACGATGGCGCGTGATCGAGTGGTGTATTTGTCAAAATATAATATTTCAATGTATATATGGCAATATTTATTTACACACGCGCGCGCACACACACACACACACACACACGCACGCACGCACGCACACACTTATCAAACAAATGTACAATTATCTTTCATCAATTTTGATTTACACTATACTTTCCAAGTGTTTAGAAGTTAGATAGGAACGATTAATTCTATATATTTACACGGCCATACTACCTCTGTGTTAGCGCACCCTTTATTATTTATCTATTAGCTTCGTTAGATCGTTACACCTGCATTTTGTATGTGGATTTCCAAGGATTATTTTGGATTTGTGGTCTCCGTATATTCATTACATAATGACAAGTGCAGAGAGATAAAGAGATATGTAGCGACAGAGATAAGAATATGCGGTGATGGATTTAGTGTGGCTATTACCATTACGTGCTAATGTGATATGTACAATCGTTGAGAGAACCTCAAAATTTTATATAAATCAAATTTCACTAAAATCAAATTCGAAAATCTGCATTTTTGACTCGCTACGATGAAGAATGTACACAATGTAATGTAAACGAGTGTTTGCGATTAATGGGTAGTAATTAAGAGAAAGGTGGAATGGTAAGTTAGAATTGGAGAGGAAGAGAGAGCGAGAGAGAGAGAGAGAGAGAGAGAGAGAGAGATAGCCACAGCACCATTGAAGAGAGGTCGAATGCGAGTTCGTTCTTGAATGGAAAAAGATTCGAAGGCACGGGTTTGCTTTTCTTACCCGGCTCTCCGTAAGACGCCACTTTTCTTTCTACTACAATTACGTCAAAAAAATCTACTTCCAAATTCTCGTATTTTTGCCCATTGAGGAAACGTCACGATTTACCCTGTCCTCCCAAGAATAGTGGATAAAATCTCACGAAAGCGTGGTACAAATCGAAAGAAAAAAAAACTGGGTAAAAGACAAAGAACAACCATGCACACTCGAAAGCAGCAGCACTTGGTTATAATGTAGTCTTTTTAATTTTGGTAACATTTTCAAATGTCCAGTCGCGATCGAACGACACAGCTTTGCGTCGATCGTAATACCGAGGTCTCCACCTGTAAGGAGAATATTCTTAATTTTCGTCGTTGTGATATCCAGTCCGACCGTTTAACATACATTATAAACGAAAAGTAACGGTTTAATCCGTTCGCGGATTACTTGGCAGTGTATTACGGAGAAAAAAAATATATCTCACGTAAGTACGCGGCCTTCTTTCCTTAACGTCTAAATACGTACACACTCATCCAGTATTCACCAGATGCTGTTGCTAATAAAACCAGCTAAAAACAATAAATCTGGCGTGATGCCGAGAAAAACGACGCCGTTACGCTAGTGAGGTTCTTTTTTTTTTGGCATTCTCGATTCGCGTAACGGTATACACGTCTTCTTTTATTTATCTCTCGTTACTTTGCGCGGCGCCAAATCAATTTAAGGGATATCTTATTCGACTCCTCTGCTATCTTTTTTTCGACCCAATTTTCGCTCTAATTTATCGATTAACTCGGTAGTGTATCGATCGGCATTTTTCAAGTGTAATACTTTAAAGAGTAAGAAAAGTTGGTAAAAAAGGGTATCGGTAACGACTTAAAGTTTCTTAATACAACTCGAGTGTTTCATTTTACTTTAATACTTTACAAATCGACGAAACAAAAGAAAAATTAATTAAAATGGTATTTTTATTGTATCTCTCGTTCGGTTAAATAAGTACTATTAATCGTTTGTAAGATAAGTAATAAACGACGACTAATAAATAATGGGATATAAGCGTGAACTAGGAAAATTGATTATGGTCGGTTAAACGTCGTTTATAGGTTTCAAAGTAACTCTCACGTTACAATAACGGCTACTCCAAAATGTTCAATTGATTCTAATCGTCAGCTAAACGTGGAATTAAAGAGGTTCGTTCAATCCGTATCTACGAGTGTAACACGCGTATGGACTTTCCAGCATACGTTGTGGAACAATAAAAAAATATGTATGTTTCAACATCGACAATGCGCGCATTAGCACCTGGAATAAAGCGAGGGCTATCTTTAGTAGTACGTGTACGTATATATAAAACAAAGATTAAAATTGAAACGCGTTCATGCAGAATATACATCGTTGCAGGGTTTGCATACATATATCTATATATATAGATGTAGATGTATATGTAGATACACGTATGGACGTATAGGTATACACATACAAAAGATTGAAATTTTGTCAACGTTTTGAATGGAAGACAAGTTGGGATTGTAAAAATAAACCATGCATTTATTCAACGAACGGCGATAATAAGAGAGGATATTCACGGTTCGACAGCAATGAAAAACAACGTTATGGAAGCACAATGCCTGCAAAATTGACGAAGTACCACCAGTGTGCTTGTCCACGTGGGTGTGCGTATGTGTGTCTGTGAGTGTGTGTGTGGACATAAGCGAAAATCCAGAAAGTATGAATCCCTCTCGTACCATGCCCTCTTTTGACCCGAGCTGATAGGATTACACAACCCGAAAGTGTCCACGGACATAAATACGCGGAATTATGAGATCGAAACAATGATCGCGACACCTTTCGTAAAAAAAAGGGAAAAAATATAGGCGAAACAGAGTTACAAAAGAGGTGGAGAACGAGCGGTGTTAAAGCGAGCGAAGAGGAATAGACCGGAGAGGATTCGGGGTGAAGTTTGATCGTCGGACAGGAAAAACAATGAACCGTTCGACAAATCGGATATTCGATTTGAGGACCGCGGCGTGCCGGTGACGTATTTCAATTACCGAATGGGCGCCCGGGGGGAAAAGGGGTTAGGTAGATTTTGATGCTTGACGTCGAGGATACGTCGCCGAGAGACGCGCGGACGAGCGATCCGAGGAGGGGCGGGGGAGGGGGGGGGAGGGGGGCGGGAGGAAAAAAAGAGGCGAGACGAGACGCGGCGAGGGAAAAGTTTGGAGCGATCTCATTTCCGTAATATGTAACGACGCGAGAATTTCGCGTGGGAAGACGAGGAGGAGGAGGAGGAGGAGGAGGAGGAGAAGGAGGAGGAGGTGGAAGAAATCTGTCGAACCAAGAGTCGAGCCAAGAGAGAAAGATAGAGTATATAAGCTCTTCAAGTTTTTCTCGGCTCGAGGAGAGAAAATTTACCTCGGTATAATTACTCGATCGGGTGTTCCCCTTTTCGCCGAGCGCTCGGTCGCGCGCGTCCTTCGAAAACTTTCCCAAAGGAATTCGAATGATCGATCGGCTGTGAAAAACCTTTGAGATTACGTTATTTAAAAGCCGAATGCCATTGGAAACTCCTACCCCACTCCTCCTCCTCCTCCTCAGATGGTGTATGTGCACGCTCGACTGTAAATTTTCCGTCGATCTCGCCCGAACCTACCACGTTTCCTCATCTCCGTTTTCACCCCTTCCCGATGTAAAATTGAGCAACTGCTCTATGTCGCGTAGATAAGATTTGTACATTTCTATTTGCTCTCGAGGTGATCGTTTTTCTTTTACCTCAACTTTCTTTTTACCTCCACCCCGACCAACCCCCTTTCTCTATCCTGACGTTCTAAATAAAATTTAAATTGAAAATCTTTGATTTTTTCCTTTTTCGTCTTTAATCAACTTCTCGTAATGCATAATATTATTTTTATTTATCACTCGGAAGAACGCGCGACTAACGTTTCTTTTTGAGCTCGATTCGCAATAAAAACAAAGAAAGAAATATGATTCCCGAACGTAAAAATGTAAATTAAATTACATTTAATCAAAGTTCGATTTTGGTTCGAACTGTACGCAATTACACCTATGGATTAAAAGGTGATTTAAATTTATCGAGGATATACGGCCACTTCGCGCAAGAGATCATATTCGATTAACGTTCTGTTTGAGCGTGAGAAGATTTACTTTTACCGAGAGAAAACCTAAGTCTGCAAATAGAATTGTAGTGTGGGTATGATACTAGTGTTCTCAACACTCCCAGTATTCGTTACTTAAAACAACTACTTTTTCTTAATATTTTCAAATTTGTGTATCACCCTCTCATCGAAAGAGAGAGCGAGAGAGAGAGAGAGAGCGAGGGAGAGAGCCTCTTAAATCCGTACAGAATCCTACCGACTGAATATGAAGATAAGCGTCAAAATATTTATTTCCAAGAGAAGTTATAAATATATATCGTAATGAAATATTCAAATTTAAAGAGCTAATGTACGTAGATGATAAATTAATAATGTTAAATTAAGCGAAATGTATTGAAAAGTCGTGAATAAAGTAAAAAAACGCGGATGCCGTTTGTCAAATGTCTCCGTACGCATCGTAAAATGTACTAGAGAGATAAAAGAAATCAATAAACTTAGATTCCGGAGGGATATTTATATATATACGTATATACATATATATATTCTATATCCTCTTTTGTAGTTGGATAGGACTTTTAAATGGCTTGCAGCTTGGGAATCGCATCACCCTCCAAACGCAGCAGCGCCCTTTGTCTGGGAATCCGAAGCATACACGAAGAGAGGGGGAAGGGGGTCGAAAGAGAATGAGCGAGCGAGAGAGAGAGAGAGAGAGAGAGAGAGAGAGAGAGAGAGAGAAAGTGAGAGTGAGCGCATCATCCCTAGATTTGATGCGCTATGCCGTTCGCACGACACGACACCTGGAGAGGAGAGCCGAGGAGAAGAGGATACCGCGGTAAGATGGCACCACCGTCCTCGTATTTTGAATTCCTAGTTTTCCACTTGGCTGATGCAACGGCTAGGCATATACACGAACCCGAGGAATCGTTTCCACTGCATTTCTCGAGTGTTCGTCCTGCACGTTTTTCGTCAACTCTATTTAAGGGATTTCAAGGATGTAGAAAGTTTTTGCACTTTCGATTAAAAAATATAATAGCAATGTCTTTTCCGTCGATTGCGTTTCAATCAAGAAATGTAGCAGCCTCTGGAATATACGTTGTCATTCTTTATCATCTAATCTAATCGTCGACGATCATAGATCCTCTCCAAGTGAGGAGGTCGGTAGGTAGTGACGTGGTGCCATCTACATGACCAACCGATTTCCCGGTATGAATCGCCGTCGGTGTCGCCTCGTCGTCGTTGTTGTCGTTGACGATGACGATCGGGATGACGTCTCGACGTCAACGTTACCGTCAACTCGAGCAATCGGCGTATCGTCTCGTGGTGACCAGCTGCTTACTCGGACGAGGATGGCGTTCGAGCTTCATCGCTGCGCCCCAGGAACAACGAAAACCCCCTCCTCTCTCTTCAGTGAGACACCACTGGCCACCACTGTAACAGAGAGAGACCGAGAGCGAGAGAGAGAGAGAGAGAGAGAGAGAAACAGAGACAGACGGACGGATGGACAGAGGGGGAGGCATAGGTTTCGTTCGTTCGTTCTTTCTTTTTTATGCTCGTTCACGCATCAGAGTAAGACCGATCAAAGGAACGAAGGGAGGAGAGACCGAGAGCGAGGGAGAGTGAGATAGAGAGAGAGAGAGAGAGAGAAGAGACAGAGGGTGAGTTCCCCCTTCGACTACTGCGGTACCCGGCTGTGGCTCTCCCTCTTTCCGTCTCTCTCCCTTTCCGTTTTTTTTTTCGCTCTCGTTTCTATTCTCCCGTGTAACGGGGACGCCCGCCAGCATCCTATATAACGTCCCAGAGTGCAATTCTACCACTGTTTTGCGCACTTGGACTTCCTTGCATAGAAAATATTTACTTTTTCGATTAAATGTTATTTTCAATTGTTCGGATACTATCGAGACGTACCTTCTTCTTTTTTTTTTTATTTTAAATACACGCGGTTGCAATTAGTTTTACAGTCAACATTACCAAAACGAAAAATATAGATAACTAATAAAGGGATAAAATAAAATAGGATTTACAAATATCATTCGATTGACACAAGATTTATACTATTCCATTAAAAAATAAAACAAAAGTATAATTTATATAAATTATCGACGTATTTTCGCAGGATTTTAATTTTCTCTGTGAATCGAAATAATCCAACGATATAGAGTAAAACGAGTTTACAATACAACTCTTTGTAATAGTGTAATGAAAAAAGAATAAACTGATGCAGTGGGTAAGGTATGATTGAAAAAAAATGAGCGAATGAAACAATAGCCAACTGAAGTTGCGACATGCAACCTATAGTAAATAAATAAAAAATATCTATATCAACAATAATGTACGATTTCAAAAGTGTAAAATGTTTATTCGCATACTGTAAGGAACAAAAGATTAAACAAATAAAACGAATAGTATAACGAACATAGAGAGGGAGAGAGAGAGAGAGATACGTAGAAAAAGCTATATAGCACTAGGTCACGCAGTAAAATCGTAATGTATCAATCGAATCGAAAAGGCGTACATAACCTCAATGACCCCGTGCAAGGGGAACGAAAAACCATTCCGAAAACATTTCCCCCCAACCCTCGTACGTTGGGATTCATTGGGCAGGGATCACCCTGCATTTCCTTCCCTCCCCCTCCGTTCAACGCGCACTCGTTGTTCACTAACATCGATCAGCTCCTAGGCCTGCGTATGTACGTCTCTCTCTCTCTCTTTCTCTCTCGCGTCGACACGTGTGCACGCTGGCTCGAAAGCGCAGAGGGCGAGGACGCTCGTAATCCTCTCTTTCTCTCCTGTTTTTCTCTCGATGGTTCTTGCACCCTCTGTCAGGCTTTTGTCCCGTACGCGCGCACAACACCGCAATCGAGAACCAAGGGAGGGAAAAAACGACGTACCCTGTATATCCGTATATACACCGTATGCTCGGGCGTCACTTTTCTTTCCTAAGAAAATTTCCGGTAAGAGAAAGTATATACTACTATACGTTACGGATATCCGCGTTTCTCGATTTTTTTGGCTGGTTACTCCACATTCGATCGATAAATTTACGATCGCGAGTTACGCGTTGGCTAATGCATATAGTGTTAAATAATCTATTGTTATCGATGCGAAAAATCAACTATTCCTTTTTTTTTGTTACCGGTCGATAATGAGAACCAGTTTGGGATCGTTGATCCGCGTTTACAGGGAACGGACCGATCAGGAAGACGAGATGGAAACTCGAGTAGGGTGAGAAAGAACGAAAACCTTGAGTAGTCGATTCTCCAGTTTTACCAAGATGTTCTTTTTGTTGTTGTTGTTTAAAGAAAACGATTCCTTTTTGTTGAAAATGAAGAAAAATAGAAAAATAACGAGCTAGAGAGATAGAGAGAGAGAGAGAGAGAGAGAGAGAGAGAGAGAGAGAGTAGAGGGACTTAAGTTTCGGGTACAAAGTGCATCGGTGATGCTTTCAGGGTAAGCCTTTGAGTTTACCCACAGAGTAGCATCAATTATAGGCTTTCGCGAAACTCGAGGGAGATCTCCCCAGAGACAATAGAAAATAGATAAATCGACTTTTCATTTAACTAACGGATTAACAGATGCGTTAAATAATCGTAAACAACAAGTAATATCCAAGAGAAACTTTTTAAAATTTATTCAACGCCAGGAGGTACATTCAAAATATTTTATTTTTCCAACTATCTACAGTTCAATTTTAATTCTCGAGAAAAAGTCACTTACACAACTTTGTTATAACAATTTAAGAAAAAAAAGAACAAATTTTTTTTTCAGTCTCAATACACGAAAATCGACGTAGAATTAAAATTGTTTTTTATTTAAAAGCCCGGAGTCTGCAGCGATTGCCAGCTAGATGTGTAAAACCAAAAGCGACGAATTAAAAAAAACCGTCGGTGAATAGAATAGTGTAACAACGAAACAAAAAAAAAAAGGACAAGCCAAGGAAACAAATGTTAAACTTTACACTTTTACGATATAAAATAGCGTCGGCGGTTACGCGTTAAAAAAAGTAAAAAAAAAAAAACGAAAAAGTTGTTACCACCATTCGAAGCAGATAATACAAGCGGGATGATTGACTAGGCATATTTCCCGTGGAAAAAAAAAGAAAAAAGTTTATCCTCCGGGAAAGCGAAACATTAACACAAAGAGAAAGAAAGAGAAACGAGATGTGACAAAAGAGCCTGCGAAGCATGTAACTACGTCGTCTGCGCTGTAGTACTAGCCTCTCTCTCTCTCTCTCTCTGTCTCGGTCTCTGTCTCTCCGGTAAGGAGTGAAAATGACGATCGATCGACGCTTCCCTTTGAATACAACGAACCAACAACCTCCCCTCCTCCCTCCCCTCCTCACCCGGTCTCTGAACGACCTCGTGTCGGTTACAGGGTTCTCTCACTTAGTTACCCCCTTTATCCTCTTTCCCGACTATATAACTTTTTTACTATGCTCTCCATAACGTCATCTTTGTTTAACGCATCGTTCTAACGCCGTTATTTACGTTACAAGACAAGAAGTGAGCGAGAGAGAGAGAGAGAGAGAGAGAGAGAGAGAGAGATCAGTGTCTTTCTCGCGTTATTGGCCAAGTCAGTAAACTCAAAGACATCGAGCGCCGGTTATACGAAAGGTACGAGTAAAAAAGAAATAAATGAAGAAAAAAGTCGCTCAAGGTGGGAAAGAGGAAAACAAATTCTGATCCTCTTTGGTGGTACGATAGACGATACGATAGACGCAACGGGAAAAGGTAACGACGAGTAATAAGGCCGAGATATGCCCCTCTAAGAAGCTTATCTTGGAAAAGGAATCTCCTCTCTCTCCCTCTGAACTAACCAACTGCATTTCAATGCGCTTGATCGTTCCATCGTGACGCACAACCCCAGACTCGCGTTCTCGCTCCGACACTCGAAATATATACCAAGAGGAAAAGGATAATTATTTTTAATACCCTGGAGTGGAGTGTAAGCCCTCGTTCCGCACCTAAAATCTGACGATGCGAATTCCCATCGAGTTGTACCGGAGCCTTTTCTATTTAAACTCCATTTAACACCTAATGAATTAATTACAAAAACCGGTGGGGACGCATTTCACTCGCGATATTTCAAATTATTTCCTCTACCTCTATTATCTATCCCGTTATATTTGCGTAACAAACTCAAAATTAATCTACTCGATCCCAGACGTCGTCTCGCGTCTCGTACACACGTATAATACACACATCCTCGTAATTACCATACGGTTAACGATTATTCATTACATTGTTTAGACGATTGACACACAAATAACCGATCGACCGAAATAACTGCTTCTCTCTAATTGGATATTTAATATTCGATTAGTTTTCGTATTGTCGTCTGCACCGCGATTAAAATGTAATATCCGTTTCATATTTCGTCGATACGGGGGTCAACACACTTCGTTTTCCTAAGCGATCAAACAGTTTTATTATCCGGTCTATATTCATTTTTCACTCACACGAAATATCGAAATTCTTCATTTTCTGTGTTTTCCTCTTAACTTCTCCATACTTTTTCCGCGAGACAGCGTTCAGCTCATTAGGTTTTATACATTTACCCGCGATACGATAGGAACCGTATAACGAATACGTTATTTATCAACTATTAATAAATCCCTCGTTGTAACCTTTTACATGTACACGTGTTTATTTTAAACTATCGATTTTCCGAGTTTTATCTATCCCTTTTTTTCAACTTCTTTCTCGCTCTCTCCGTAATCGTTATCACTCGATGTATATGTATATTTATAAGGTATAGGAAACACTGTTACCCCCGTATAAATAAAACGAAGAGAATGATTAGCGTCTAAGAAAATTTCGAACAATTTACCGTTCGAGAATATAAATTAAATCGGCGTTTAGTAGAAGGCCCTTTTGAAATAACTCCACCGATCGTAAAATATCCCCCAAACTACTCTTTGCATTCTCTGCGTTTCTACGATTATTCCTCTAACCTTACTCTTCCTCCTCCTCCTCTCTCTCTCTCTCTCTCTCTCTCTCTCTCTCTCTCTCTCGGTCGTTCCATTCGCAATATGGCTTGAAAAGCACGACCCACCTCAAAACGTGAACGTCATTTACGATATTTAAATAAAAAATATTAGTATGAACGTTAATATTAATTAAAAGGATGGGAAAATGTTAATTAAATGAAAAAAGAAAAGGTAAGGGGCTTGTTTCTTTTGTTTTATATTGTTTTCCATAATATGTACCCTCCGAGATGAATGCCGAATTTCCTATGTTGGGTCGCATTGTATTCTAAACAAATGTACAACCTGTGAAAAGTTAACGTCGATTTTACAAAAGGGGACTACGCCGAGGACCCGTAGTAACAACTTTCCGAAAATCATCATTCGTTAATTAATACGTATATAACGTGTTCTTAACTCGGGTGGTTTAACGAGTTTACCCAAATTAATGCATCGATACTTCCATCTCGTAGACTAACAACCGCGCTACTACATTTACGTTATAATTAATCGCGATTCACTCGAGTCATCGACAATGCTCTTGTTGTTGTTTTATAACGTTATAAACTTACTTTGGACTTTCTTAATTTTTTAGGTATTTCGTGTACCGAATAGTTGATAATTACAATGAATTTACGTAATAAAACAATCGGGAACAATTTTAATTATTTTACGGTGTGTGGTGATGTAAAGGTCGTAAAGCATTAGCGAATGGTTTATTACGGAAAATATGGAATTGTATCCGTTGAATATTGAGAGGACAGTCGATTAAAAAGTGATCGAAATCTTAGTTTGCACACGTTTATACAAATCGAATTTTGGAGGGATGAAATTTTTCTATGCAACGCACTGGCTTTGTTCGTCGAGAAGGAGATCGACGTAAAAAAAAAAAAGGAAAATCCGAAGTTTGCGTCGGTAGTAAATAATCTAACAAAAGGTACGTACTTGGGAGAAATGGAAATCGAAAGGGAAGAGAATGGAAATTGTCGAACGCGTTAACGGGGTAACGTAGACACCTTTTTTGTTATCCAGTTGTCAAGATCGAATGAATTTCTATTTAAGAGACAACCGATGTTACTTCCTTCAAAATTACTTTTTCTGCTGTGGGTTGTATACAACGAATTAACAGTTTTGTACGTTGAGCAGTGCTGAATATATATATATGTATAAGTACATCGAGATCCAAATAAGAAAAATTGGAACGAATCAACGTTGTTTTACGGATGTACCCGTACAAACGCAAAGCATCGAAATCCTATTACAGGAAATCCCCATCGAATCAGCGAGCGCTCTAAATTCGAGCTACAAAATTTCAATTAAAATTAGAGTAAAAAGAAAAAAAAGCGAGTAGAAGCAACAATGCTGGGAGATCGTGAGTTATAAAATTACCTAAATATATAGAGGTAAACGGAACCCCTCTCGAAAGAAAAAAAAAAGAGAGAGTAAGGGAGAGGGAGAGAGAAAAGGAGCAAGTAGAAAGGCAACATAGATCAACGCTTGGGCCGACAATGAAGAGCAGCCCGCTGTCGTATAGCTTCCCTCAATGTTGCACGCCCAATAAACCCAACGAGGAGGGAAGGACGGCCAACTGCACGCGCTTGCGCCCTTTCCTTTCCTTCCCCTCCGACGCTCGGGCGTTGAAAAATCGAGAGAGAAAAAATATCCCAGAATCCTCGCACCGACAAATCTTCTTAACGGCACGCTCGAACCTATTACTCTACGAGATTTCTCCCGTATCGACCGAGCTATACATGTATATACAAATTTCTCCTTCACTCCACAATTTCTTTAATTTTTTTTTTAATTAATACAGTGTAAGTAATGAATAAACGACGCGTGGATTTTAGTAAACCGTCCACGAGCTTTATAGCATTTGACGATTCGAACGTTTAAAACGGGAGATATTAGCACGACTATAACGAGAAATGTGTAAAAATCGTCGACAGGTAAATTAATTAGAACGACGTTGAATTTTATTACCTATCTAGTAGCATTCTGAAAATTTAACTCGGGCTTCTGACACCCCCGTTTTTAAATGAAAGAATAAATTTAGTTACGATCGATATTTTAACCTTAATTACGATGATAATCAGATAATATATGAGCGAACCACAATTATTGATTCATTTCCGATATCCTACTCGGCAAAGCTTTTAACCGAACCTTTTGCGTTAAATAAGAACTTTCATGTATTTATTTTTCTATTCCATCGGCATACCTTCATGAAAATGTAATAAATAATTACTGTACGATTAATTATTTTCACTTGTTAATCAAAATGATAATCATTTTAATCATGAAAGGCGAGGAATAAAGACATTTGATTGTCGATCGATCGCGATAATAAAATTCGTTACAACTTCGTTACTAAATGCGCGATATATTATATTAAAACTCGTTACAAACTTGCGTATCGCAACTGGCACGTAAATAATAATTTTCCGTTAAAAGTTAATTCTCTTCTTATATTGTTTCGAACGACCTGTTAAAATGATCTTTAACACTCGATCCTCGCAAACTCGAAATCATTTCCTATTCGATGCGATGAGGAAATGACTGACAGACACTCTGTTAGCGCAGTTACACATAATATATAAACGATCGATCGATTTACGTAGAAAACAAAGACGTGGTTTAACAAAAATGTGCACACGTTGTTTCGTAAAATTAAGGTGTAAGAAAATAAAAGTATATGTGTAAACAAAAAAACAAAGATATATAATATATATCGCTAAATACAAACATAAACAGAGAAGAATTAGTTGTACAACGAAATAAAAAGAAAAAACGGTGTGGCAATAAAATAAAATCAAATAAGGATTAAACATGTATATGGAGTGTGAATGCATTGTATATTTTTAAAAATATATTTATTATTAGCAATCATAAGAGTTTATACAATCGATTATCATTAATATTAATATTATTATTAGTTATTTTTTTCATCATTTTTCATTATCTTATATAAATCCTACATGCAAATGGAATATCTCGAAGGCAAATCTTATACGTTTATTGTATACTCTCTCATTCTTTATGTCGTGTCGTGAAAATAGGTGGTCAACCTGTTTCGTTTTTTTTTTCAAAAAAAAAAGGTAAGAAATAAATGACGAAAAATTCGTGTACACGATTACAAAACTCGTGGAAACCGTATTCTTAAATTAAATGCGATTAATTTATACACATCATAACTTAATCTCTAACTTATTTTTATAAATATATATATATTTATATATATGTAAATCCTTAAAATAAAGTAAACTCGAATAATTCTAAGTAAAAAAATTGCGAAAAAAGAATTAGATGTACATACATATACGTGTACGTATGTATGTACATCTACTGTCCGAAGATTTGTCGTATCCTAAATTGTGCACAAGATTATAATACGCTTTTCACGCGAGATCAGCAGGTTTTGTGTATTCTACATTAAAATCGTCTGTTGAAACATTAGGTCGTTTAACCAGTTCTTTGTTTTTATTTAATATTTTCACTCTTTCGCGAGGGTCAAGTCTGCTCTCTCAGGTTTATGAACTTAATAATGTCCTCGTTCTATTTAGCAATGTCTGCAAGAAAGTCGCTTGTGTATTTATAGATTCTTATTTATAGAGATAATGTATTAAATACAGAAAATGGAAATTCGAATTCCGATCGGACGATTTATAAGGCGCAGCGTACTTGAAACAACCGATTGCTCATTTTCTTTTCTATCGATTTTTGATCGGGCTGATTCTTTATTACTCAATTGTCATTTAGTTTTCACGGTCAATTGTCAAATCGAATATTTACCGACGACAAATAAGAAATTGTGTATTTTCTATTTATATTTTTTAAATTGTATATTTAGCATTTGTGACGGTCGAAAACTTTTTTTATTTTAATTACACAATACGTATTAAATGATGTTCCGAAAAGAATATGCGCAACGCACAATCAGCGAGTTTCAAATAAACCGTTGTGAAACACCGATTTTTTTTTAAAGAAATCGAGAATTGTAGATACGCGGGAAATTTAAAACGAGAAATAGGTGTCGATAAGTCAATAAATTGTGCGTTTTAATGTACGTATAAATAATTAAAAAAAAACATTATTAAATTGAACCAGTTAACCTCAGGCAAACTGTTAGCAATAAATTGTTTATTAAAATGAAAGTTGAATTTTGTTTAAACACGGAAATGTCAATAAGCAGGTGTTAAACTTCGTATTAAACGAATCCATCGTTTATTTATTTTATATTTTTTATTTTTAACTTCTTTATCAAAAGATTCTATTTTTATGCAATATACATACAAGTATATATATATATATATATTTTTTTTTACTTTTTCTTTTTACTCGGAAAATATGAAAAATACTTTATAGGAACTTTTTGACGGTATTACGAATTTTTATTGCTACCAGTTGTTTAAAAATTACAATTTTCAATATTTTTATAAATACATACACACATAATTTTGATGGAAAATTGTCGATTCTCGGATCGATCTACATTCGGCACATTATCTTATTACGTCGGCATTATAAAAATATAAAATATTTAAGAAAATTTAGAGTTCTTTGTATTAATTATCATTAACTTAACGCAAAAACCAATAAATAAAAGAAAAAATAATTGCTTTTACGTAACTGTATGCATGTATGTACCTATCTATATCATCAAAATTACGTACGAATCCGATATTTTAATAATTGTAAAAATCTAAATCTATAGTTACATTTTATATGTATAATAAACCACCAATTAATGAAATTGTCATCGGATGCCTAGCGTTATTGTATATTACTCACGTTTCGATTCTTCCTTAACTTTTTATCATATTTCCATTCGATTAACTGTTGAAGCATCTTGTACTTTAAGGTAAGAGCAAAAATTAAAAAAAAAGGCACCGTTGTAGAAATCTCTTTTTTTTTCTTTTTTGAACGGTTAGCGACAAAACTCGCTCTCTCGAGTTTGCCTGTGGGCGTATTTTCGGACTAGTTTCGTATATGACTAACTCCCGAGTCGACACTCAACGGACCGGAAAATTTACAATCAGTCTTCAACACGTAATTCTTTTTTTCTTCTTCTTTAATATTTCGCGTTTCCCGTTTTGGTTAATATTACCTAACTCTGCGAGCTCGCAACACCCTTCACGGGTGTACCTTTTTCGTTAACCTTAATACTGATTTATTATAATTATCTTCTTCCTTCTTTCTTTTTTTTCTTCTTTTTATTTTAATTTGGAAAGAGGAGAGCGTGTACAAGTCGTTGCGTGAAAAAAAAATGATACATGGTCGAAGAAAATAAAATTTAAGAGAACGATGTCATTTTTACCTTGGTATTTATAGAATCTGTGTATAATCTTCAGTACGATCTAATACGTGATCTAAGTAATCGTATCACTTTGTTTCGTTTATTCTTTTACGTTATTTATAGATAATTCTAACCTCATCTCGCAGTATACCTTACCTAGAATCTGCAAAAACGAGGATCGACGCTTTTGATCGTCATTTTTGCACAATCTACGTACACCCAAGCGTTATTAGTACGAAGGAACTTAAACACTAGAACTTAAAGGGGAAAAAAACAACGCGAACGAAAACAGTCTTATTTTGTAGACCTCGTACAGGAAGGCCTCGAGTACACGAAAATAAATAATAATAAATTAAATAAATAAAAAGAAAAAGGTACTGCTTCTCTTCTTGAGAAATTAACAAATTTACAAATTAAAACTATCTATAATCTAAGTCAGGTAAAAAAAAATAACTAGATTATCTTTTGTACTAGTTCTTCCTTTTTGCGGAACAGTAAAATCTTATCCTCCTATAAAGACAAATACCAAAGTAAAAACGAATCCTTTATTACCTCTCTTGAATTTCTTTTTCTCGCGGTATTGTTACTTTCGTTTGAAAAATAAATCTTTTTTTTTCACTCTCTCTCTCTCTCTCTCTCTTTCGCTATGGTTAATCTTAAAAGAGAATATTTCTTTGTTTTTGACTACTCGTTTTGGCACCGGTTGGCGGATGAAAAAAAAAAAAGAAAAATACGCGTACTAGGTCCGAAATTGATTATGCAAGATACGTTGATATCCGTTACAAGTACGTAGATTATCTTACGTCGTTAAATAGTAGAATAAAAAATACGTTTCTCTTCTCTTTTTTTCCATCAAAAATACGTGGAATTGTCTTTTGTACTTTTATCGTTACTTTCCTCTTTTTTTTGGAATATCAATTATCGTTAAGAGCCCTTTACTTACATGTGCGCATACACATGGAATAATCGAATATCAAATTATAAATCTAAAATTGTCACTTCAATATGTATATTTACTTGTACTTCAGGTTTTAATTTTAAATATTAGATTTCTTAGCACACTAGGGGGAGGGTGAAGCAAAAATTTAGCGGAACGACGATGAGTCGATATGCGTGTACGCAACATTACCGAGCAATTTCATTCGTACAACTCTCGAATTTAAATGTAAAGAAATCCACATATTTTCGCAATCGTTTGCTTTACCGTTTTTCTCGCGAATTGTATAAAAAAAATGTCGCTCTCGGTAACATAAGCTTCACAGCATCTAAAACTCTGCTTACCCAAGAGAATATAAAATGTATCGATAGTAACATCGATATGTATATGTATATATAATATATATATGTGTGTGTGTGTAACCACATTATTATTAAAATAATTATTTCTTTCTCTCTCTTTCTATTCATCAAGATGCTTTATAAAACTTGCCTCTTTAGTTTTAACAAACTGTTTCGTTATTCTATTTTGTTATGTTTTGTTTTTTGGTTTTTTTTTCTTTTTCGTTTAATATATAAAATACAACTTTATATACGTGATATGCAATTTAACCGAGATGATATTACTTATTTTCTTCTCACCATCGTGTAAAAAATCTTATATAGAATGAAACTTTCGTTCGCGAGCGATTCGCGAGAAAAATATATATTCCGCACGCGACGGAGTAAGACACTGTACGATTCTTACAAAGAAAGGCCTCGTTTTTTGTTTTTGTAACTTCTAATCCTGTATACTGGTGCTATACGTGTAATTGGATATGATATTCCATCGTGTATATTAATGTGTATTGAACCAAAAAAAAAAATAAAAGAAATAATTCGGTGCTCTTTGTTTATTTATTACTTTTTTTTAACTGTTATTCGTGCTAATGTACCGTCGTAAAATATACTCTCTGTATAATTTAATGAAAAAAAATTCTGTATACGTTATCGATCGTTCAATTGCACTGCAAGTGAATCAGAGCACAACAAATTTTCTTTTCTTTTTTCCTTTTTAATGAAAAGCGAATCGCTCGTAATTATTAAAATTCACCGCGAAAAATTCGTATACACTCCAGATGAACCGTACGTCTTATTCCACTTCGATCACTCGAAAAAATATCGATCGCAACGAGAAATTGCGTCAAAACAATTTGTGATTTTTACTCCCCTGTCTATCCCTTTCTCTCTACCGTACGTCATCTGGAATGGAGAAATTTCGAACTCAATTGTACGACGGTGAATTCATTTCGATTGAAAATGTAAAGCGATTCGCAAATATCTCGCCCGCCCGCGCGCGCGCGCGCACACACACACACACACACACACATCCAGACATAGAAACGCGTGCACACACACGCGCGCACACACACACACACACACACACACAGAGAAAGATCAATTCGCTTCTACGAAAGAGCGAAACGGAACTTTCACGCGGTGGAGAGATGGTCCTCGAGATTTTTTTTTAATGGAAAAAGTATTGAACGAGAATTTAAACTGATATTAAAAAAAACGTTATTTCTCTTTTAAGTACGAGGCTCGCTTTGTTTGTTTGACTTAATAAAAAGCATAAATAAATAAATAAACAATTATAATAAAGAACACACTTAAAGTATATGGACAAAGAAGAATCGTCGACTTATATACGTATATAAGTATATATGTAATACCTTAATCAAAATTTTTTGCACACAATCCTATAATGTGATATTGAAAACCCAGTAAAACTTGACAATACGCACAATTAAATGTTAAATGATTAATAATTCTCATAATATATACTTTTGACGCGTCTAAATAAATATCGTTAACGTAGGAACGATACGTTAAAAATACCATCGACGAATTTAATATATATATATATATACATATATACATATATGTATGTATGTATGTATGTATGTATATATGTATATATGCTACTTACACATAGTTCGATTAAAAATAGGTAGATCGATCACGCTTAATTTAAATAAATAAACGAATAAATAAATTACATTAAATAAATAAATAAATAAATAATACTTTTTCTTTCTCGTTCAATTGGTATGTATACGTATGTTCGAGGTTCGACAACGTTATTTACCTTCTTCTTCTTCTATTTTTTATTATACTTTCTCGCTCTAAATAGGCCGTTGATATATATCTAATAAACATATATTTATGTAGGAAAAATAAATTTTTCTTTTTCTCAAGTATTCGCGGTGTTTACTAGATCCTTGCGGAGTGAGAGATCGAACGTAGCTAGTCGACAAATTGTAGGTTTATTGCGAATTGAAATTACGTATTTAACTTTAAAGAAGTAGCGTATAAATATATAAATATATATATATATATATATCGACGTAAAAATAGTAAAAATGTCAGTCTATCGAAAAGATAAGGTCGACTGTTTACTTTGAAGTTAACGAACCTACAAGGATCGCTAGCTAGTTGCTCCGAAATCGACGAGGCGCGTGAAAGACGAGTGACGAAAAGTGTAATCGACAAGGGTAAGTAGGTGCGTCGACCCGAAAGGTAACCTTATGTTTTGTTGTTCTTTGTATTTTGGTTGAAAACTCTTTGAGAATATTTCGCGTGGATTAGGCGAGATAAGACGATTCCGATTTGGCGAGGAAATGTTTAGTATCTAATCGCATGTAAGGCGAGCCCAACAGCGAGGCAGAGGAGCCTGAACCTTCTCTGATCCCGTGTTTGAGCTTGATATGCCTTTTCAAATTGTCGGACCTTGTTAGAGATATCATGCATATGTGACACTGGTATTTGTCGGGAAAATGGGATTTCATGTGTTTTTTTATGTTGGCGACGTTCTTGCCGCATAATCGGCAACTCTCGGTAACCACCGCGGCTTGATTCGTGCCATTGCTGACACTTGCTGAATCGAGTTTTAATTGATTCTCTTTACTTATACCCTCTTTATCCTTCGGCTCTTTTTTGTTCTGTGTTCCCAGTTGTTCTGCGCTCCCTCCTGGAATTCAAGCGTTTCCGCGTTTCAGATCAATTCTCAATTTAGCTACCTTATTTTTAGTGTTTCTTTCTTTACTTTTATTTACTTTTACTTTTAACTATTACTTTATTTTCTTTTTCTTTTTCTTTTTTTTTTTACTTTCTGGATGCAGTTTTACTGAGGCTTCTCTTTACTCGTTTACACGGATGAGAATCCGAAGCGTCCCTATCTGCCAATTTTTATCATACAAGTTTTATTTTTCTTCTTCTTCTTCTTCTTCCTCTCCTTCTTCTTATTATTAATCTTTTTCTTTTAAGGAAACTACTATACTTTTTCAACCGCGTATCGATTGCAAGATCGAATATTGTCATCGTTGACCTACCGACGATACGGGACACTTCGGAATCTTCCGTGTATTTTTTATAAACACTCACAACAAAAAAAATACTAAGAAGAAAATAATGAAAATAATCAACTTGTAGCACAAACGAGAGCAAGTAGATGTAAAGAAAAAAATAAAATAAAAAAAAATACTATTAATTACGATTAAATTAACTAAAATCTAAGAAAACAAAATTCAACTACTACTTTGTTACTCGGTAATCAAGAGAATACAGAGAAAAAAAAACAGGAGAAAGAGAAATAAAAATAAAAAAGATAACAACGAAACAGTTGCAACTATTTATACAACAAAGTATAACTATTACGAGAGATACTAAAAAAAACAAAACAAAATTACTAAAGAGTTAACAAGAAGTATATTAATAATTAAAAAAATAAATAGAAATGAAAATATACTTGTGAGGAGAAAACAATGGCACGTTCTACGTAATATTACTAAAAACTTAAAAATATCAATCAATAAGGTTGTACAGCAGAGAGAAGATGGATTTTCATCTTTGACACACATATATATGTAACACACGTTCAATCAACGAAAAAAAAAAATAATAAGATGAATATATGTATATTTGTAACGTAAATTGCTACACTCGCATACTGTTACGTATCGTACCTACTACGACTACTACTACTCGATATCTTTATGTAACGATCGAATCGTACAGAGAAGGCA
Organism: Theocolax elegans; assembly: GCA_026168455.1. Classification (NCBI taxonomy): domain Eukaryota; kingdom Metazoa; phylum Arthropoda; class Insecta; order Hymenoptera; family Cerocephalidae; genus Theocolax; species Theocolax elegans. Next base: position 54,529,400 of record CM047431.1, read on the forward strand.
GACAAGCCTATAGAATTTATAGTTTTCTTCTCCAAACTCGGATATCTCAAAATACGTGGTCAAACAAAAATGTTTTTTTTTTCTCTTTTTGAATAAATTAACGTCCCTATATAGAAGACTACGTTTATATCTTCAATATAACCCTTTTTTTTAAGTTGACCTAAATCAACGTAATAAAATAAATCGTTGAGATTCGGAAGAGACAGTGACATATCAGTGGGTGTAACAAGGACGCGTATCGTTCGTATTAAATGCGTTATTGGATTAAGATATAATATTGTTATTCTAATAAAAATAATTTCGTATTAGTAAATAATAAGAAATAGGTACGGCAACTGTAAAAACGTCCTTAAATACGCACGGTAAAGAAAAAGATAAAATTTTCAAATAGCGTTACGTTTGAAAAATACGCGGTTCACGTGGAAAATTTGTAGTTTCAGCCCTTTCTTTTAGTATGCGTACCACGCGCGCATGAACTTCTCGAGAAATAGAGAAGGGTGGTAGAAAAAAAGGGGGGGAAAGTCAAATAAATAAAATTATATATCACCATACAGGTGACGATGTCTCGTCGCACATTCCGAATAAGTAAAAAGAAGTACAAGGAACGTCGACGACATCGCACAAGACTAATCGCGCTTTTTAATTGTATAAGAAAAGAAAAGTGTTCTCATTAAGTTTATATATATATATATGCATTATCGTAGTTCAACGGAGATTGTTGTAATACAATAAAAGATATAAATTAATGGAGGTTGTGCAATGGGACCTGCGTACCTTGTACTTTTTTCTTTATTCAATAAAGCTCGTTTAACGCAAACGACCTTTAAATATTTCTTAATTATCGCAGTGAAGTATACGCGTCATTGGTCACGAAGACCGAACGTCGTTCGAACGTACATTTCAATAAATGTAATTAATTCAAGAAATTCACCTTTGATAATTTAACCTAACGAACGAGATTCGTCAAAAGTTTCATAATTTCGGACATGTCGTACCGTATCCTCTACTTATTCTTCTTCTTCTCTTTTTAATTATATCATTTTCTATTAATTGCACAAACAAATATATGTTTTGAATTGTAGGTGACGGTACTATTTAAGAAAAAAAAAATAATGCAAACTAAGCGAGAGAAAAATAAAAGAACTCGAGAATACCGAGGATGAAATAATGAAGAGAGAGAAAGAGAGAGAGAGAGAGAGAGGGAAAAAAACTCGTCTTTCATCTTTGCTCAATATAACGTAAGTATACACTCTGGCGTCAGTGGCAAGGTTAATTAAGAAAGAAAAAAAGATAAAGATTTTATTAAGGACGAAGGATCGAATGACGCATAGTAACGTAAGAATAAAAACAAGTGCGAAAAAAAACGAAACACCGACTATAAATTGTAATATTACAATCGTATAAACTTTGTTTAAAACGAATCGACGTTTTAATACTTGGAAAATGGCAATTCTGGTGATAAAAGTTAAAAAAAAAAGCACAACAAGAATGTTACAATAATTTTGGTATACTTATTCCATGTATCAATTTCATTTATAATATATCACGTGTGTTCACACAACAAACAAAATAAGAAGAAGAAAAAAAGAACGCAGGTATATATGATTCTTAAGCGAGAGAGAGAGAGAGAGAGAGAGTGAGAGAGCACATATTATGAAATACACACTTATAATAATATGAATACATTGTTTTCTGATTTAGCATAAAACGTATGCGTCTGTCTCTGTTATTATAAGCACAAAAGCGTCAAAGACTGTACGCACGTATACACACATGCACTTAATACTTGTATGTGTACATATATATATATATATATATATACATGAATAAATGCATCGACCAACGTAATGGACGTATATATGCTAATGACGATGTAGTTATCGGTTTTGTTAAAAAAAGAAAAAGAAAAATATGTGCTAATTTACACATTGACTGACATTGTTATTTTCGAAAAATTCTATTTGTGTGTATACGTATGCACGGAGGGCGAGGGGAGATGGCTCGACTAAAACAAATTGTTTAAATGAAATTCTTGTAAACATCTTATTTTTTCACACGGATACCCTCTCGTGTGCGAGTGTGTGGAAACGTGAATAGTGCATTCCGTATTTTTTTCGCCGTTGCGTTGTGTGCACCGAATGCACACACGCATGCACGGATACGCGCGCGCGCTCGCACACACACACACACACACACACACACACACACACACACACACACACACACAACACACACACACACACACACACACACACACACACACGCAGAGAGAGACACGTACGTGTAAACCCGTTTTCTCAAAGTAGGTTATCAATCAATTCAGCGTTACGTAAGTTCGATTTAATTATGAAAAGTAGCATCTGTAAGAAGATACAGTTGCGAGTATATTATTACGATCAAGGGATTTTCATACGTCGTCTTGAGCTAATAATAAATAATGAATATAAATACAATGACTTTACACACATCGTAATATCGTTTTTTTTTTATTTTGAATAATAAATTAATTCAATTGCAGGTGTGATTGTTTCTCGTTGATATTCAAGAAAATATGTATTTTATCATCGGAATGTTGCGCATACCCGGATTATCCATTAACTCGTAAAACTCTAACTGTAAAAATTTGACGATAATATGTACATATACATATGTATCTTAAATGAGAAGAATATACGTAATAAAAGCTGTAGGCAACAAATCAGCGTTCATCTTTACGTATCGTCTACAAGTAATATAAATAAAGGAGAAATAGAATAGAGGAGATAAACTTGGTTAACTTTCTCATCGAAGCTAACGTATAATTCGGAATTAAAACTTACGTTGAAATTTTTCACCTCGGATAGGTGAAGATGCAACGTGCATCAGTTTTCATTGATTTCGCATACGTAGCCAAAAGAAAAACCGTGCATCGGAATCAAAGTTCTTTGGCACGCTCGTCGAACAGAAAAAAAAAAAGGAAAAAGAAAAAGCTGACGACGTGTATTTTTTCTCTTTCGCGCGATACAAGTATGAAAAATAACCCGGATAAGGAAAGAATTTTCTTAGATACGATAGGTTCACCGACTCTCTTTTAAAAAAGAGAGAGAGAGAGAGAGAGAGAGAGAGAGAAAGTATGATTTCACGTACAGACGCACACATTCCACGAATCTTTTCAACAATTCGCATCTTTCTTATTTTCCAATTTCTCTCTCTATCTCTCGATCTCTCACTTTTCTGTTACAAGGGCTACAAAATTGTGAACCCTCTTGGGAGTTAAATTTTGCACTCGAATATTTAAGAAAAATTGATATCGCGAGGCTTAATAAAATTGTTTAATACAACTATAGTGAAAAGATGAAAAAAAAAAGAATTAACCTCAAAGAACGCTACGTACCGTTAATATCTAACAGTTCAATACAATTTACCGTATAAAAATTCACTACCATTTTTTATTCCTCTTCGTTTAAAACGATTCGTTCGATAAATAACATTATACTCGACTGTGTTTTTTTTTAATAATTTCCGCGTTTTATGTATTATATGAAAATAAGTAACAGTTAAGCCAAGTCCTTAGACATTAGTAAACTAATTTATTTAGTGATATATGTCAATCTTATTTATCAAACGTTACGTCTAAATATATATATATATATGCAATCAACACTTAATGTTTACGTATAGACTGATAAGCCAAATGCTTATTCGTCTATTACACAACCATTATCGAAAAGGAATAACAACAATCCGACGATTGGTTTATTATTTCTAATTACAGTATTCCTCGATATTCCCTTTTTTAACCCTTTCAAGCCTTTGTATCCTCTGATTTGAGTATACCGACATATATTTAAAATTTGAACTAATTTTAAAACTCTTAGCGAAAAGATTTAAAAGAAACGCGTATTTTCAATTCTTATTCGACTCGGAGAGGATTAAATTTGATAAAAAAGGTATAAAAAAAATCCGTCTTTAACGAGACGAGAAGTGTATAGAAATTGATTGATCGATTAAATCGTAATTGTGCCTCCCTCCACGTTAAGGGTGAACGCAAGGTAATGGTATGTGAAACAAAAGTATCAAAGCGAGAAGATGCGAGAAAGACAGGAGGGAGGCTAAATTTTTAAGATTATGTATATATATATTATATAAAGCTCTTAATTCTTATCGATAATACACCATTTAGTTTGACATGTGTATATACATATATATATTATATATGTACAGGTATGCGTATAATGCACACATTGTTCCTTCAACACAAACCCAATACTCTTATTGTTGTTTACTTGTACCACTTGTTAACCCCAAGAAGAGACAAAAAAAAAACACAAATTAAAAGACCAAACGCCTGGTTAAACAAAAGTCCACCCGGTAAAAAACAAGAAATAAAAAAGGAAATGTACAGTTATTGTAGAAAATTATAAACAACACGCACTCGCACACACGCATCTACGTATATGTGTATATATATAAATGTATATTATACACATATATTATATATTATACAATAAATAATTAACCAAGGATCGAAATGAAACAGAAAAAAAAGAGAACTAAACAAACAAACAAAGTAAAAGAAACAACTACCACACAATGACAAATAGCAAATGCACGATACACCATCACCAATAGAGAAAAGAAACACTAAGGATTTTTAAAATGGAAACAAAAAATAAATAAATAAATAATTAAGTGACAGCAATTATACACATGTGGAGTTAACTAAGTTTATATAGGTATAGAAGAAATTAATTATGGTTATATCTGCTCTTCAGATCACTTTTTTTTTCTTTCATTTTTTCTTTTATACACTCGACTACTCTTACAAGTCTTGGAAATAGAGGGATGCCCGTCTTTATATTTACGACACTCTTTTTTTCTCTTACTGTATTATTTTTTGTTCTTCTATTTTTTTTTCTAGGTTACTGCGATGATTTGTAAACAAACGTGCATGCATATAGGAATTTAGGAATCTCCCTCGATTTCGTCGATTCCGCGCACTTTTCATTCGTTCGATCGGCACTCGAAATAATTAGGCATAAACCAAATAAAACAAAGTAAAAAGATACGAGTAACCAAAACTAAAATATAAATAAACGAAAATAAAAAGGGCAAGAGAACAACAACATTAATACCAAAAAAATAATAATTTTAATGAAAAGTGCGCGAAATCTTGGTGAAACTAGAGATATAAATATATACATACATTAATGTGTATATATATTAATGTATATATATGTATACATATATATATATATGTATATGTATATGTATATGTATATATATATTTATAAAAGTGTTGTTTTTCGTTTAAGTAGAAAAAAATGATATTCCTTACCATCGTTCCCATCGGCCGCTTCTGGTGGACTATGGTGATCGGAAGATTCAATTCCTGGTACGCTGTCATTAAGCGATCTTGTCGATGGAACACTATCTTCGCTTAATAACAAACTGGCTGGATGTCCCTGTGACAAATATTGTACAAGTATTGTTAAGTATTCTATTTTACATCAAATGTTTTACATCACAAGCGCACAGTACGTACACACACGCACACACCTGCTTTACTATCATTTCTTCAAAAATGAAAAAAATAATACTTCCTTGGTAGAATCGGGTATTTTGATCATTCAATCACATTCTCTCGAATAATAATGAACAAAAAACGTCTATTCATTTAATGTACTTTCTTTTTTTTTATTTTTATTTACAACAATACCACTTTACAAGTGTGTAAAAGTTCATTAAAGCAATAAACTAACAACCATACAAGTTTCTACATATTCACTTTGGTTTAGTCTAAATAATTAGAAACTTTATGTATATTTATACCACTACCGTTAAAATAAAATATTCAAACTGAATATTTGAAACTTTTGTAACAATGTGTGTGTATATGTATATATATATATACACCTATTATCAAAATCACATTTAAGGCATATTAGCAAAAAATTCGTTACAACTGGATGGTAGATAAAAAATATTTATCCAAAAGGAATGTGTGTCTGTAACATCTCACATAGGTAACCATTGTACGTACCATATTAAAGTACCGTTAAAAATGCACTGGATTATTTATTTACTTTACAATATTTATATTTAAATATATTCTTTAAAAAATGTATATAATAATATTTCTTTCTTTATAAGGAAACACAAAAATCCATCACAGATATGCATCACTGTATTGAGACCTACTTTGGTATTCTTTGTTCTGGCAATGTCTACGCTTATTAACATTTTCTTGTATTACATCTATTCTCTCATATGTGAATCATTGAATATTAATTTTGTATATCGGTATGAATTTTTGATTTATAACTCTATGCAAAGAGAATGTAAAAAATGTCCGTAGTGAATAACAGTCATTACTTAGGTGTAAATTATTGAATCATCAGAATTTAAGCTAATATTACATAAGCTAGTAATTCTTTTTATCTTTTTCTGTCTGAACATTCAAATAATGCTTGAAAGTTAAAATACAATTTGCTCATACTGCAAGAGTTAAAATAAGTATTCAAATGTAAAAATACAACAAATGATGTATAATTATATTCAAATAAATCACATCAAATATAAGATTAAATTTTGCATTAAATTTTATGTATTAATTATTTAATGTTAATTTATTTAATTAATCAAATGAAAAATGGTATATTTTTAATAGTGATCTATTGGCCAAAGGGTTGTACAGCACAGGAAAAAGATGCAATATTTTTGCTCTCCTTAGCTGTGCATAAATTATGGGCTTTGCACTTATCGTGATGATTGACAATTTCTAATCTAAAATTTCCATTGCCAGCTGCAAAGGACGTACGAATTTCAGGAATGCTGTCACTCCATTTTCTACAAAACTTGCAAAACATTAAATTTAATTGTTCATCGTACTGAAGCCAAGAGTACAATTCAAGCCAACTATGTTTGAATCTGCTTGTTTTTCGAGTCTGCGATTGAGGTCTCTGTAATGCTCCACAGAGTGTGGATTGAATTACAGATATTCCCTGTCTCAAAACATTGACCCCAGCAGGTTTAAAGTCATCCTGTGATTGTTGATTTTTAGCTAAAGATTGACGAAGGGAATACTCTGATTTTGGGTGGGAAATTTGGCTGACTTGCGAAGCAATCCTGGTGTGCTCTTCTGTGGAGCGATCAGACATTTCAGAATAGAGGTGATTTTCGCGAGCTAAAGTTGCTGGATTATCCATAGTTTCGTCACTCTTCCCACCTCTCAGAACCTTCCACTCCGAATTAGTCTGTTAACAGAGAAGGAAAGGATGTGTGCTTAATCGACACATTCAATTTTGCCATTTCAATGAGCATTCAAGACAATTTAGTTTTTTATTCTATCCCTTCCTTCCCATGTCATATTTGACTAAGTTGACTATGTTTTTCTCAACACTTAATGAGAGGGGGAGACTAACGAAACCATGATGTATCTTATATTTAGAACTGAAGACATTGTCGTAAAAAGATTGAGTTTTATTTTCTTGTATATCAATTTGAAGAAACGTTTTCAATAGTGAAGAAGGCTCCAGCAGTTGTAACGAATTTTTCTGAACAGTTGTAAAAAACCACCCTGCAGGCTTCAAATTTAAAAATTAAAATAAATTTTAATGATACTTAATCGAAAATGAAATTTCACTCAACAATAGCATGCATACAAAAACTATTTTCGACTACAAACAATTACTTCTACATCTACGTAAATTATGTGAGTCTGTGCAAATTAAGTTCTAGAACTAAGTTAATTGTATTATCCAAAGATTTTTAATCATTTAAACGAGGAAGTTTATTTAAAATCATAAAATATTATAAATGCAAGATTTTCTTTTTTTTTAATATAACTAATGCTAGGGTGGTTAAGCACAAAATGGTATTTACAAATTTTGTTTACATTCCAAAGACATTTTTTAACTAAATTCTACAAACAGCTATTTTAAAACAAACATTGAAGGAAAAAATTTACTGGAACTCAGTACAAGTGCAATTCTAATATAAATACTATACAGTTATTTGCTTAAGAGTAAATTTTGTCAATGAACTCTCCTATAATGAATTTCAGTATATTTATTCAACTTATTGTGCTTTAATTTAATACTCCAAACAAATATAAATATAAAAAATTAAGCATAAAGTAACACACATCATTCATAAAATTAAGAAAAAACTTACTGGGAGAGAAATATTATTGTGAAAATCTGTTATTGGATGATCAAGCTCTTGTTTTATCGGACCCTGAGATTGAGACGCTGGGGAAGTGGATCGTCCTCCATCCTCTATATCACCTTCCAGTGTGTTATTTGACTTTGGAACCGTAGGAGTTGATTTATAACTATATTGAGGTGCCTGAAAACAAAATATATTAATATATTTAGTTGATTCTAGTAGTGTTGTATTTAAAAAAACTTCCTATTTATGAGTATTATGATAATAAAAATCATTGAAACAAGGCTTTTTTATAGTTTAACAATAGAAAATGATTAAAATTATTCTTTATCAGTAAGAGTAGTACAAATTTTTTTTAAACTTTTAGTTCAGTTCTAAAACACTGTGTTTTATAATTACAGTCTGTTATAAATATGAAATAGTCAAAATGTTTACACTAGTCATGAACCATCTGACCTAACCTTTCTTTAATATTTTCTACTTTAAATAGGTAAACTATTTGTGACTTATCTATTTCTAACACTGTTTTACAAAACTCAATATTGTTAAAAAATTAAAAAAAAAAAGTAAGTAATAATATTCATGTGTCAATAATAAAATAGCATTTGTAAGTATAAGTAGTTAAACAAGTGGTGAATATAATTCACAAGTGTCATATGTAAAATGCATTATCATATAATAAATTTGAACTTATGCCTTGAAAAAAAATGTACTAAAGGAAAGAAAAATTTGCTCATGATATTGCACAAAGTCAAAAGGCATTTCAAAAATGCACGCTAATCACTTAGGAAGACGTGCTAGAAAATTAGGTCAAATAAAATGTACACAGCTTATGAGTGAAAGTTTTGAAAGTTCTAGGACTAATAGCAGATAAATATAGCACCTTAGTATACTGATGAGGTGGAAATTTTGCAACACAAATTCTGTATAATAAAATTAACATTTTTGCAATATTGTCCCTTCAAAATATATTTTTAACATAAACATAAGTATAAAATATTATGTGTATACTACCATAACATACTCAAACAATACCATTAAAAATAAAAAAAAGGAATAAGCTGTAAGAAAATTTCAAAAGTAGTTTACATATTTTGAAATGTTACAAAAGGTCTCTGTGACTCAGTGCATACATGAAATATTTGCACAGGTTCTATTTTTATGCAACATCCACAGCATATATGTATACAAAAGCCAAAAATGTAAGAAAGCAAAAAAATCAAGTCAACTAAAATAATAACAATAATAAAGGTTTACTTTTTAACTAAGACTACATCATCATGTAAGATATACAAAATTTAATAAAAAATTTATTTAAAGTTATGGTTCTTATTGTAAAGGAAAATTTTTATAATCTTTACATAAATTATTAATGAAATTAATTATATGTATTGTATTAACTCAAATACATTATATGTTGTTGATATTAATATAAAAATACATAATTATTGAAAACTATAAAATAATATTTTCAGAGTATAAGAATTCAGTAAAGATTGTGAAAATTGATACACCCAATAAAATAATATAATAAATGTTCATAGCATTCAAATTATGAATACAGATACAGATGAAAGTTAAGATTGTTTTAAAGAAATAAAGAAAGTTTGTAAGCATAAAGTATAGCTGAATATAGATTTAACAAATGTGAATACAGTTATACAAGGAATAAATCATGTAAAAATATTAACCTGAGAATCGTAGAGGAATCTTTCACCTGGTGGGCCGCTAAACGACACATCACAGCTGAATGAGACCTTTCGTTTCCTCTTGTTAGAGGAATGATCCTTTAAGCACGAAGAGACCGAATTTATCGCTTCAGGTTGCGCTTCGGGCTTTGGACTTGGACTTTTATCGTCGCTCTTGTTGTTTACACTATTATCCGTAAGTCCTTTAATTTGCAGCGCTTCAGCTGTCCTTAAAAACATAGGAAGCAGATCCTGACTAACGTTCACTTCACCCTTGTACATAAAATGCAACAGAGCCTTCATCTCCATGTCATTGACATCTTTAAGGATGATAATGGGATGTGGATGGGTGTTTTGTAGAAAGATGTTCTCGAAGTACGGACTACAAGCAGACAATATCGTCTGATGCGCCTTGAAAGTATCGCCGACACAGGCCAGGGTAACGTCGCAAAGTGCTTCACGTGCCAGAAGCGAACTGAGGACATCGGTGAGGTTGGCTGGATGATTGTTCCAGCGGAGGCAATACTGCTGCTGGTCCATCCTGTTCATCTCCACTCCCGACCCTACAACCAAACTAGCTGTTTTCTGGCCCTTTTTTTGATAATTTTTAAGCAGTTTCACACCAAAGTGATTGCACACTCTTTCTCTCACTCTTACTAATTATTATTATTACGGTATCTCTCTCTAGATTGTTTAAGCAAACCAAAGTATGTACCGAGTACTTAGTTTCCATTGTACAATTTACACATTGACACAAACTTTTTATCTAAAATACAAATTTGTCAAGGTACACGAGAAAGAAAAACACATGACAACGGTTAGTATTATAAGTTTAATCTCTATCTCATTCTCTTCAAAATACTAAAAGTTTAGTAGAGTAATGGATAAAACTAGATGAAAAGTAAAAAAAAGAAAAGTGTGTGTAATGCATAAATAATGCAATGAAAATTAGTAAGATAAACGGTCGTAGTAAAGTAAACGCGTGCAGAGGCCTGTTATACGCGTCGGAAAAGGAAAACAAAAACTAATTGATTAAAAATCCTGCATCTTTATTGTCACGCTCTCGGAGCATCATCCAAGGACGCAAAAGCGCGACAAGCGTCAAGCACTCACAGTCGCAGACACACAGAGAGGCACACGTATGTAAGTATGGGTTTGTATACGTGTATCACGCACGTAAGTACTGATGCAGGAACGATGCCACGAAAATTTAGGGAAAACTCTCTTGGCTTTCGTTCCGTCTCTCTCTCTCTCTCTCTCTCTCACTCACTAGAGGTACACAACACTCACACTCGTACATAGACTATAAGCAGCAACACGCGAGCGCGCATAAACGTGTGTACGTGTGCGTGTATACGTATGCGTAAGTATATAGAGAAGAAAAATTGAAAATAGCGTACAGGCCTCCGTATAGTTAATCCTTCTATCCGCGTTTAATCTGCACAAGTTTAAAATACGAAGAAAAAAGATGAATAAAAGTGACGGGATGGTGTACGTACCCGAAAGTGGTATATGTGCGCGTTAAAAAAACGACGCTAAATAAACGATAAATAAATAATATACACAAGGGAAGACCCGCGGAGACGCCAGTGTACGCGTGTGTTGCGTGCGCAGGGCACGATGTACCTCGACTGTCTCTCTCTCTCTCTCGCTATCTCACTCCATCTCACTCCAGTGCATGCGCGCGCGCGAGAGCGAGAGAGACCGACGGAAGGGAAACAAGGAAGGAGAGAAAAGGAAGAAACGAAACGAGGAGGAAGAGACACGCAGTTTACCTATACACACGGTCAAGGCACATATACAAACGTATGCGCGCACGGAGGGAGGAAGGGGCCGCGAGGGGGAGACGGGCAGGAGGAGGAGGAGGGTGGAGGGAGGGGGGGGGCAAGGTGGTACTACACCACAGAGGCACACACACACACGCACACGCACACACACACAATCACAATCACACGAATGCGAATACGAATACGAATGCGAATGCGAATGCGAATACGAATGCAAACGCGAACGAAGACGAACGGACGCATGGACACGCACGGTCACACGCACGGACACACGCACTAGATAATACGTATACGTATATATAAAGAAGGAAAGAGGAGTACTTGTTCTGGTAAGGAATTTCCCCCTTGAGACTCCCTCGTCGCTTGGTACAAGCTTAGCGAGAGATATACTATAACTACACGTCCTCCGCGCTTCTGCAAATGTGCCACATTGCAGTATAACTGTAAAACCCTTCAGGGTTCACGGCGCGCTACTACGCGTGCCGAAAACATTTTTTCGCATAACCTCGCGGCGGTGGCGGCGGCGGCTACGGCGGCTACGACGGCCGGCGGCAGCAGCACAGCAGCGCGTCGTGTTCCCTCCTCTCTTTCTCTCCCTTCCCGTCCCGTCCCTTCCCTTCCCTTCCCTTCCCTTTGCTTTGCTTTGCTTTGCGCGCCTATGCCTACAACCTTCTCTCTCTCTCTCTCTCTCTCTCCCTCCCTCTTTGTCTAGCGCGCTATTAGAACGGCTGCTGCTGCGGTGCTGGTTCCAGAATTCCAGATCCAGCGTGTTAAGACGAGAGAGACGAGAGAGAGAGAGAGAGAGAGAGAGAGAGAGAGAGAGAGGGAGAGCGAGCCTCACAACAGATGTTCCCTCATTCCCGAGAATATATCACGGTAGTTATTACTAAAATCGTACCGTTTCATCCTTACGAGGTACATTTACTATTTTTCAGGATACCGTGTAACATTAATTTCAATCACCTGCATCTAAGTATCTCCCGCAAAAGTAAAAAAGAAACAGTTATTGACGATCCATCCGCGAATGAAACAATAAACGTGAATCGCGTGGATCAAAGAATTTTTTGGTTGGGCATATACAAGTAAGATATATACACGTAAATACGGTAGATCGAAAACTCGGTGAGCGTGTGTATGTGTATGGGGAGGAAGTCGTGTGCGTGCGCGTACACACAAGCAGCAGCTATTATATAGGGAGAAAGAGATGCAGCAAGGAAGCAGGCTGCAAGCTGCATGTGTACATGTATATTAGTTAGGAGGCAGCCGACAACACGACACACGTCACGTGTAGCGTAAATTGACGAACGATTCGAAGACGGTATTGTGACGCGTCACCGAACCTGCGCACTCGTCATCGGTTGCCACGAGTTGTCTTCCCTGTATATATATATATGTATATGTATATGTGTGCCTGTGTGTGTGTGTGTGTGTGTGTGTAAACGGGGGAGCGCGTTGCGCGCGTACTCCTCTCACACACACGTGCACAACCACCACTACACGTTGCATTAGATACACGTGAGTTTTACGCGTATACGCACACACGTATACGTGCGTATGTATATGTAGGTATATATGCACGTATCACATGGGCTACCAAGTAGATGAAAATAAATAATGATGTTTTCGGATACGATATAATATTATACCCACTATGTAGACTCTGCGTGTGACACTTGTTACCTTCCTATTATACTAATTACAGTTATATGCGTACGTACGTACATACATACACGCACACACATATATGCAGTCTCGCGTAAAATTCGCGCTTTCCAATGTTTATATACATTTATTTTATTTTTATTTTCATTTTTTCATTTTAATTGTTTTGGAGCGTGTGTACACGCACATTCACATATCTTCCATACATATATACACGTACGTATACGAAATGTAATTAGGTCTATCTTATATTTCTTATCGGAATTTTCTTTCAACGAAAGATTAGCTGGGACATGATGTGATCGTGTTCGTGTGTGTGTGTGTGTGTGTGTGTATATACACGAAAACCCGTGAAATCGTGTCGTAGTTTTTTTGTTTTCAAAATCATATCGAGAAGTAGTTTTTATAACTTCGTATTTTCCTTCTATCCTATACGAATTCTTTTCGCGGGAAATACGGAAATTCTTTTTATCTTTCATATATATACACGCCGTTTAGTATTTAACGAATTATTATTATTTTTTTTTTAACGATGCAGCTGCATTTGTTTTATTAGGCATATACAACGATATTTTTATATAACGAAAGGTACTATGCGCGGTATACAATTTGATATAAATAATTTATTATTATTACCTCGATTACGTGTGTGTATAGATATATATTTTTCAAATAGCTTATGACTATTAAAAAATAAAGTTATTTCAACTGACTATTCCTATATAAGTATATGTACTTATCGCTGGATATCGTCTATGGAAAAAGTACGATTATTCGTATTAACTTCTCGAAAATAGTTTGGTGTCTTTTTAAAACGATAGCATTCAAACGATATACATATATCCATATCCATCCTTTCATATTTTCCAACACGCCTATATATATATATATATATATGTCGATAACGATGAAGTACGTTTATATCTCGCACGTAATGGGTATTATATTAAAATTATAATCGAATTTTCGAACGTTACTTCTCTATAAAATATAAAATTTTGAAAAAACTCTTCCTCTTACGTATATGGATGAACGGTATACGTATAGTTAAAGAATTTCAACGAAAATTTCTCGTAGAAATATTTCCGATATGACCAATGCAACGATGGACACACACACACACACAGTCGTCGGAGCTAATGAAAATATTTTGAGGCCGGTATTTATCAATACCGGTGTTACATATAAGTATACCTATACATTTCATTGAGTAATGCGCTTCATTTAAAGGGCAGTCCGTGTGAGCTGTACATAGACATATCACAAAGGGAAAAAGAATTTTATTGATTTGTAATCGAATATTTAATTGTCTGCGTGTACGTGCGCGTACGTGTGTGCGTGTACATATATATATATATATATATATATATATATATATATATATATACACACCACACAGAAGAAAGGGAATAAGAGAATCGCTCGAATTCATTGCAATTGCAAATTTATAATCGCCCATAATTATTTTTCGATATAAGTATGATATTATTTCATAATAAATGAAACGTGGGATCGCGTGTTAAAAAATATTAATGGATCATTCAGTATTACATTGCGCTGGAAGAGAGAATTAATCGATGCAATGAAATATTTGTTTTTCCAATTGTCGTAAACAAATTCATCGTTTGACATTAAGATATATTTTTTTTTAAAATTTTTAAAGTTATACACGAAAGTTACGTTATGGATGTATATAGTATTTGGCACTACTAAATATTCCTTAGTACAAATATTAGTAATTTATGCGACTGCACGATAAAATATTTTATTTAATTGATCAAGATATATTTATTCCGTTCGTAGTACGGAAGTTCAAGTATATACCTTTGGCCGCGAATAATCGGGAATAGTTAAATTTCGAAGAGAAATTATACATTAGTAATTGGATAAATTAGATATTTGACTATTCGAATTTGTCAATGGAAATGCGCGACTAATGGAAATTCCTTTTACAAATGGGCAGATAATGGATATTAAACGAGCCTTTAATTAGGTATATTATACCTATGTGTTGAAAAGATCTTTTCCAGTAAACTTAAAAAATGTACGCTTATAGAGACGTGTGCCTGCGTAAGTATTGGGTCACGGAAGTGAAAATTGACAATTACGAAATAAAGAGTGGAGAACAGAAGTAAGTAATCAGGTGCATATAAATGATACAGGCATAGTTGGATGTATACCGAGCCGAATTCGATTCTCGTATAATTAATTGGCCGATGCGCGAACGCCGTGAGAACGAAATGAAAAAAGCAGAACAATAATAATAATAAATAAAGGAAACGCGAAAGAGTACAAAGCGGTATACATAAGTTGAAATACCGATTGTGAAATGTAAAATGTAAAATGTAAAATGCAGGCAACAAGTGTAGGTATAGATACGTATACGCGAATCGAACCGCGCGTGATTCTAAAAACTCTCGAGAGCTGGCCGCTCAAACGCACATTACGGACGTGATAACGGAAAGCTCACGAGGGCGCCTCGCGGCTTTTCCTCCATATTTTTCATCGCGATGCTCCCGAGATACGCCCGAGACTCGAGAGTGAGTCTCTCTCTCTCTCTCTCTCTCTCTCTCTATAGTTTCGAGGTTGAGCCTCACTGACACGCGCGCCGTCCTTCTCGCGATTTCCCTTACGAATGGAAAAACATTTAGCAAGGAGAACGAGCGAGAGAGAGCGAATCGCGATAAAAAGAAGGATGACTGTACGAGGCTCGAGTCTCGAGTCTCGACGTTATTATGCCCCCCCCCCTCCCCCCACCGCTCAGGGGAATCGCTGACTCGTCAAAAGTAGTGGTATACTCTCGTATAGCGCACTCCGTGGATTAGCCAAAAAGTCACGCCGCGCGCGCGTCCGGGTCTAACGTTTTCTAGCCGGTTAGTAGTTGTTGGTACACGCGCGCACTCCGCGCGCGCACACACACGCACACGCACACACTCGCAATCTCCTCCTCTCTCTCTCTCTCTCTCTCTCTTCTCTCGGCTCTCGGCTCTCGGTAACGTGACGTCTCCGTGAAAGCGCCCTTCCCGCGATCCTGACCGTCGCGATACCGTCGCGATACCCGCCATACCTCGCTCAAAGTACGTGGAAAATAAAATAACCGAACCGATCTATATTTTCCGATCCCGCGGGAAGACACCCCATTATTTAACCAACAAACTGGATTACCCCTTTGAACGACCGGACTCCTCGTATCCTCGATCGCGATCGCAAGGAGGTTAATCCCGCCGATTCGAACCGAGTTTCGATCGAAATGTATGAGACACTGTTCTGTACGGTACTCACCTCGCGTAAGCCTTTTGCCATTACAGCGCCGCCCGTCCCTTAACGTCCACTGGCCATGGCGAGCCGTCGCGCCGCCCGATCTCTACGGCCTTATTTTTAAAATACTTTTGACCTTCGCGCATCTGCCGCAACGCGCCTAGAGCGCCGCCGATGCAGGGCCGCTTTACCCGCCAATTTCAAATAACCACGCTTCGCTCCCCGCGAACGTCTTTTACTTATATTTCTCTATCCTCGATCTACGATTCGCCACTTTTATTTACAACTTGTTCCATACAACCGACCGTCTTCGTTTAACCGTATTCGTTCGCAATCGAGATCCAACTGTCGTATTGTCGAATCGATTCATTTTTTTTTTCGTTCGTTGTTCCATTAAATTATATTCTATTATGCACAAAAGCTTTATTTTCACGCTGGTAACGCGTGACATTCCGAATCGAAAAATAATATTATTATTATTATAGTACATAGGCAACCAAATTTTTGACACCAATATATATATACACCTAAGTTTCTCGAAAGAAACGTAATTATTTTTTATTTGTATAGAGGTCTAACTTGATATGGATAGAGAACGTTCACCGAAACACACCAAATAAACCTACTCGGTTTGTTCATGATCATCGATAAAAACTCTCTTTACTGAACGTATAAACAAATTAGATAAACGATTATCTCAATTATTTAAACAATATGAATAACAACGTTTTCTAATATTAAAAACCGATGAATGTAAATGAAGGTGCGAAAACAATCAATACAGTTGTAAAAGTATCGATGATCCGTGGAAAATAAATAAAATAATATCATAATCAAAGAGAATGACAAAACAGATAAAAATACTCTAAATAATTGTATATACATTTAATTGTATCGATTGTAATACTTCTTATGTTAGACAAACAGAGAATTTCGTTGTTTATCAACATGGAGATAACGATAAACATGTATTTAATACGCAAAAATTCAAAATATTTATAGATGACGGAGCAAACTGTGCTAAAAGAATGGTACCCGAACATGGTGTATATTAATTAACAAACAAATTCGATAAACAAACAAGAAAACTTAATTACATTAAATAGTATTTGTATACTATGTTTAAAATAAAAACTCGTTAAATTAGCCGATATGCTCTTGTGTACAAAGCTTGTGCGTCTTCATTAGAAAAAATATAAACATTGGCGTTTTTCAATTCGATACTTTACAAGTAGGTATGTGTTATATATAAATATTAGAGAAAATTTCCTTCGTGTATACATCTATTTGACGTTTCCTTGTTTATAATGAGAAAGAAGAAGCGGAGATTTAAATCGATTCGCGACGAAATAGTATGCAAATTCCAGTGTTTATATTAGAAGGTATTTTATTATTTCCTTTCTTTTCATTTTTTTCAATTTCTTTTCATCGTCACTCAGTCTGACGAGGGCTACATTGACCACCGAAATGTTACAAAAGAAAATTTTGTTTTAAAGTTTTTACTTCCCCCCTCCTCTCTTTTTTCTTCTCTTACTCGAGAAAATCGATTAATTTCTACCAATCGATTTAGTTGAAAAATAATATACTGTTGAGTTGTGTTCGTTGGTGTCCACAGGAGACACGAGTAATTCAATATTAGGTAAATAACTCAATTTTAAAATTTTTATATCCATTAAAAAAAATAAATATACAGTTCCACCTTCTTTTGCGTTTTTAATTAAAATCTTAGTACTTATCTTATCGTTATCAATTATATGAAAATAATTATTCTATTACTTTAAACTCTTTTGTTTCTTTAAATGATTATTCGTTCAAGGTATTACGTATCGAATGTTGGTAAAATGTGTATGAAATTAAAATTGAATCTGTAAATATATATGTAAAAATAAAATTATGCGTGTCCTCCGATCCTCTTTTACTTCAATTTCGCAAATATATATATATATAAAATATTTATTTCACGATATTCATAATCGTATAAACGTTTCAAATCCCGTAAGGTGAACTCGATCTCTTCAGCGTGCATACCAAATAGACAATGAATCATTGAAAAAGGCGAGAAATAATAGTTTGTAAAACTGACCAGAAGAGGCCAAGACATTTAAATCACGGCACTCGTACAAATTCCAGGATATGTTTGCTAATGTAAAAAGATGAAGAAAGCCAAAGTTTTAGACCCTAACGCTCGTTTTTTTTATCAAAGTTCTAACAAAATTTTAGGCTAAAAAATGTAATAAATTTTGTTTCGAGGTTTGAACTTGTTTGTTTTAAAAAAATCGTACCTATATAATCTAAGTATATTCTTTTAAAATTAAATTGTAATAGATACATTTAATGTCTGATAAGTTATGTAAGCAATCAACGTAGACGAGGTATTATTTGAAAATTTGGTTTGGCAGCGTATAACTTTGGTAGAAAGGAGCGTTAGGAATTAAAACTCTGGGTTTCTTCATATTTTTACATTAGAAAACAAATTCTAGAATTTGGATAAGATTCGTGTTACGAAGGCCTTGGCCTCTCCTAGTGTGTCGACTACACTTTTGACAAGTGTAGGGGAAGAAGGGTAGGTATCTATCTATTGTAGAGAGAGAGATAGAGAGATAGAGAGAGAGAGAGAGAAGGTAACGCCGTAATTGCCTGACACGTTTATATACGCTTGGTCTTTTCCACCCCCGACCGACTTAAATGCCCTCGAATCCTATCGCTCCAACCGCTTCCTTTTTCCGTGACTTACTCCTCGACTCGTTCCTTCCTCCTTCTCTCTCATCTGCTCTATATACTCCCAGGTAAACTTCAATCTTTTACTTATATATATACACACACCTACGTTATATACGCGAACATATTTCGCGTGATCTCTTTTCATTATGATTTTATACTTTCAATCTCAAAAATTTTATGTTTTACTTTTTCTTTTCCTTTTTTAAATAAAAATCTGCTTCACACGGGAGAGCATTAACGAAAAATACCGAAAAATTAATCGATCACAAGTGATCTTGGTGCGTAACTTTCTAATCGTATATCCATATATTTATTTTATAGTAAAGTAAAATAATAGTTGGCGCGAGGGACGATCCTAGGAGAGGCCTGGTTACAACAATTTAAGCATTTTAGTATCTATACGAGGAATCGGCTGTGCGTATAGGTAGGTCTACGTGGGTGTATCGAGTATAACCCAACTAACCTGGAGCGTAAATGAAACCTGACCTAATTACGTTTCATCCCCCATTCAACCGTTTATAATTAAATCCACACTCGTCCCATATTTTTCTTCACCATTTGTTATTATTACTATTATTATCCACATTTACCCCGTAATATAATAATAATATTATCGATCAATAAAATCTGTTATCCTACATAGCTGATCATTTCGTTATTCGATTAAATTATATATATGGAAAATCCTGTCGTTAAGTATTCGTCGTATATATGTAAAAATGAGTGAACTCCATACAATATTTCGTCAAGGTAAATGGATCTTTCGAAAATTAAATTAAGTAATTGATGAACGGAATGAGGAATGTAAGGTTAAACGTATACCTAAAAAACTAATAGATCGGACACTTTGCGGTGTAATTACTTTGTAAGTTATTTTTAATTGCACTTAACGGTCTAGACGTATACCAATTGTGAAACCATTGTACTTAGCACTGAATGTGTTAATCGTTAGTTATTTTTATTTAACAATCATTATCGTACCGGGGCGATTACCCATGCGATATATATATGTATATATTCGCTCATTGAAATTAAGGAGGGAACTAGATTTTTCAACAGGTAATTATAACCGTCTTATTTAAATATTCAACTTTACTTTCTGTATTTTTATTCATCGTTCACCTTCCTGCTCTATCCTTTATTTTTCCCTTTTCATTAAATAATATTATTTTATCGTTACAATTAATTTTGTTTTTTCTTTTCAAAAGAAATGGTAAGTATACTCTTTTATAATAATATTTTACGTACACCCAACCCCCAGACCCTTCCTCCCAAGATTTTAACATTATTTTACATCTCGGTGTGTACATTCGACGTGATGTAATTGTAGGTGCTTTTTAAAAAGTGCTTGTCCTCTTCACAATAGTTTTGGGAGCAACAAAAAAAAAAGAGAGACACAACAGCAACAACAAAAATATAGTGTAACGTTGAAATATACAGCTACGTCCCGCGGTGTTTCTTCTATTTTAATACGAGCAATTAAACTAATATGTATATATACGTATACGTAGATGTGAGATTGTTTCATTAAAATTAAATTTAAAAATGTTGCACTCGAGTCGAGTAACAACCTTATATATATATATATATATAGTTTTGAAACTTTAAATTCACTTAAAACTTTTTCCATCAACGTAACATCATTTTATATTTTTCATATATATATTTTATATTTTTATTCATTTGTAAACCAACTCTTGGAGTCTCGTATTTTCATCAGTTACATCTGACTTTTAGGTATAATGTAATGCTAGGGAAGAGACAAATAAAAACACTGTACGCACACACACACAAATCAACCATCGCGCGCACTTACTTTTCCAAGGACCTGTATATATTAACATGTGTATGTGTATATATATACGCAGTGTGTGCTTCTTTTTATACGGGACTAGTGCGCGTATGAATACATTTCTTACTTTTAAAATGAACAACGCAGCAGGTAGTTAATTTAATTTTACTCGTAATAAATCTGAACGTAAAAATTAACCCGCGCGGTATTATAAACCTTGGTGTATATATATATATATTTTATTTATTCGAAAAATTTTGTTGCGGGTATGGGGTAGTGTGTGTATACCTATCCCGTAAATTTACATTCGTTAAATAAATTATCGACTATATATTTTATATTTATATTGTGTTTATATTAAATAAAAGGCAACTCTCGTCTATTTTTTTTATTGGTTTACCTTGTGTGTATATATATGTTTACAATAAATTTTACACGTGTTCTCTTAGTTTGTATTCAACGTACGTGTATTTTTACTCCCGTGTGTTTATTCTAGTTCATTTTATGAAAATTTACATAACTTTGAAGTTAATGTAATTGTTCAAACCGTGGGAGTATACACACGCGCGCACGAAAAATTATCCCTCTGATGATAATTGAATAATTTTATTGTCTAAATAATATTACGAAGGATAAATAAAACGAGCCTGAATTGAAAATAAAGAACATTTTTCATGAGTTTGGACAATGAGATATAAAATTCCATTAAACATTAGCGTATTGTTAAGAAATAAAGATAACGCAGAGGATTAGAACGAAAAATATATTTTATTTGTTTTAATGACGATTTACTGCTGGTATAACAGTAAATGTACAAGAGTAAAAAAAAAATTTTTTGTTATAGTTAACGTAAAAAATTACTAAATTAAATACATTGATTGATCATGGAGAAACTTACCAATTAAGGTACTTTCTAATTTTTCTATACATAAAGTCAAAAATTTCGATAAGATCATTGTATTTTATTTTACCGGTAAGTATACCTGAATACAACTACATTTTTTAATGAATAATATAAATATAATTGTTGGGTTACCAATCAATCAATCAAATGTTTTTCGTTAAATTGTTATTAATCATTGTGACTTTTAACTAATTGCAATTCCTTGCAGAATATTCCTAAATTGAATATAAATAATTTGGAATATAATACAACCTATAAGGTTGTATATTCGTGTAGACGGTAAACTTTGTATAAAATGCATGAATTTTGGATTGACAAAAGTAGATCCCTGTAACACGCACTCGACGTTCCTTCAAGAAATGACATATACTTGACTGTTACCGACCGAGCAATATTCAGAGGTGTCCGTCCCTAATAAATCTCAAAAATTGTAAAACCTAATTGTACGAAAAATCTAGAAAAAAATAGAATAGTGTGACAGATTAGTTTTTTGGGGTTGTTCCCCCTTAATAGTTCCCCCTTAGAGTAGATTTATTCAATAATACGTCATTATATACGCACCGAAAATATTTGTTTTTGTGTAAAAAAACTTTGTTAAACCTATTTTCTATTTATAGACTTGTAAATTTGCATAATCACGTACCTATCTCTGAATCACGAATTGTGCTTATGTATATTTGAGTTTTCCACAGTATAAATATATATATATATATATATATATCGTGTTAAACAAATGTAATAATTATCATTTTATGCACGTCGGCAACAATAAGATATTTCACTTGGAAAGTGCACATATAAGTATATATATACATTCAATTTTGTAAAAAGCATCTTAATTTAAAATTGTAAAACTTGCGCGCGATGTACGGATGAAGAATCGAATAGGATATCAATTACATCGTCCATGTATCTCGCGAATTTGTAGTTCCTCGAGAGCAAACGTAGACTCGGTTATACGCGTTATACACCTGTATATATATGTGTGCGTGTATGTGTGTGTGTATAACACGGTTATATAACTTTCTTACGTTTCAAACGAGAAAAAAAGGTCTATCCATCTTTCTCTCCCGGTCGGTTTTCCTACACCCGCGTCGATTCACCTCTGTTTTCTGGAGCACACACACACACACACACCGGTCATCTCTCCCGCTCCGAATAAATAAACACATTCGTCCTATTTACAGGAAAGGTATGTATATATATACATACACCATTCAGTTTCATTTCGTCCGTTTTCCCAACTTTCCGGAAGCTACATCGGGTTCTCTCTTTCACTGGTAGTTCTCCTCTCCACCCGGTAGCTATATAGCCTAACTTGGTTTCACGCGGAGTCGCCCTTTCGTTACGACTCAGATATGGAGAGAGAGAGAGGGAGACAGAGAGATATCTACTTACTCTCGTCCATCCCTTTTTTTTTTCTTTTCCTCTCTTATTGTCGGTGTATACCGCGACGCTTTTTCCCAACGTCCATTATCTCATGCGCGTATACTCGTGACACCTTAATTTTTACAAATCTTAATTATATATATATACGCATATTATATTTCGCGGAACTTTCTGCTTTACAATACAGTGTATGTTTAAATGTACTTTTATCATATATACTTACGAATATAATTGCTGTATTAATAGGAACGAAGCAATTGTAAACGGATCACGGATTTTTAAATTATATAATGATTAACTCCTTTATGTTTGTACGTGTTTGTGATTTACGATTCCCGGGAAATATATATATATTCGTGCGTGAACGTTTCAACAAAGTAAGCTCATTTTTTGAGCAGCGTAATATTTTTCGTGAAATTTTAATAAAGAGTGATTATTAATGATAAAGTTATGTCAAAAAATTTTTTTTATCTTTTATTTTTGTTATCATAGTGTTTTAGTTATACCACAAAATTTGTAGATCATAATGGATCATCTCGCACTAAAAATACGCAGTTTATTCCTTTTTTTTATAATTTTCGAAGGTATCTTTTACTTATTGAATTCCAAATTTAAATAACAATGCATTACTACTAATCTAAACTTTCCACATTTGAATTTTTCACACAACAGTAGTTTGTGGTAAATAAATGTAATATAATTAAATGTTTTTGTATACGATTGGTAACAATCAAATGACGGGGTATGCATATTTAAAATTCTGACAATTGAAATTAACATATCTAACTAAAACTCTTAAGGCGATGTGATGCCCAAATTACAGGAACCTACATCTAAAATCCCAAAAATTTAAAAAACTAATGGAATTAAAAATCTGCAAAAATTTACAGGTAATGTTGAAAGCACATAGAATACCGTTACAGAGCGATTTTTTCAAAATAATTAATTTAAAATGATTTATATCGAAATAACCATTTTTTTGGTTGGTAATATATAGCTAAAAACAAAGCTGCAAGGCTGCTCAAAAATCTCGTTGATATATTGATAAAAAATTTGAAAAAATTCATAGACTATCTTTAATGTAAATACAACACCGTTACAGAGCGTTTTTTTCGATAAAGTGTTTGCTTGAGAAAAAATGAATACTGATTTTGTTTTAATGGGCTTACATCTCCTTAAGAAATTTTGTAGGCGATACCTATATAGGTCCTAGATGATAATGAAGAAAATTAAATAAAAAATTTTGACCTGTATAATTAATTATTAATTAATAATGAATAACGGCATTTCGTAGGTAACAAAATTGGTTTAAAAAACTTATCTTAGAGATTTTTGAAAAAATTAAACTTATTGTTAATTAAAAAATAAACAGTCATTCCGGATACTGACCCAACAAAAATTTTAAAAAGACGAGCATTGAACATATGTTTAAAGGAGGAAATATATATTACGTAATCTGAAAAACATATTAAATAATAAAAATTTAGTCACATCGGTTACAGTAATTACAAGACATAAAGAAAGGATTTTTTAAAAAAACTTCATTTCCTCCGTATAGAATAAAATAAAAAGAATGCCTGTAGTAAAGGTTGAAGTGATATTAATCAGCGATCTTTAGTTCGCTTATGTAGATAAAAAAAGAACATATTTTCTCTGCCAGACAAGGTCAATAAAGTCACTCAGTATATACCATCGCGATGTGAAATTTACGCATTATACCTCATATATACGAATAAGGTAGTATAGTAATTTATAATTTTATTGGCTGTAGATCTAAAACTCTGTAGATGCATATTACGAGTAATTCAAGGATAAATATTATTTGTCTTTAAATATTTATCGCAAATGAATTAAAATTTCATAACATCTCCAAAAAATTATCGGAGTTGTAGAATTGTTGGTTATTATTGATTAAACTTTTGGCCGAAGATACGTTTTATAAATGCTATGATTTCCACTCCGGAGAGAGATTTTTGAAAAAATTAAACTTATTGTTAATTAAAAAATAAACAGTCATTCCGGATACTGACCCAACAAAAATTTTAAAAAGACGAGCATTGAACATATGTTTAAAGGAGGAAATAATTATATTACTTAATCTGAAAAACATATTAAATAATAAAAAAATTTAGTCACATCGGTTACAGTAATTACAAGACATAAAGAAAAGGATTTTTTAAAAAAATATCATTTCCTCTGTAGAATAAAAATAAAAAGAATGCCTGTAGTAAAGGTTGAAGTGATATTAATCAGCGATCTTTAGTTCGCTTATGTAGATAAAAAAAGAACATTTTTCTCTACAGACAAAGGTCAATAAAGTCACTCAGTATATACCATCGCGATGTGAAATTTACGCATTATACCTCATATATATACGAATAAGGTAGTATAGTAATTTATAATTTTATTGGCTGTAGATCTAAAACTCTGTAGATGCATATTACGAGTAATTCAAGGATAAATATTATTTGTCTTTAAATATTTATCGCAAATGAATTAAAATTTCATAACATCTCCAAAAAATTATCGAAGATAAAAATAAGTTCGTCATAAATAACTTGTAAATCTAAAATTTTGGGACAAAATAATTAGCTGTACGTTGGTGAAGCGTTTCTACACGTAATTAAATTGAAATTGAATAATCGTTGATAACACGATCGGCAAGCTCTTGTAGATTCAAGATCATACGTTTACAAATTTAACCGGCCAGGAAACGAATGCAAGTGTCGAGTATCCGCTCATTCATCCGCAGGGATTTCAAGTACATATATATAAATTAGTTTCCCTGCATCGTGCATATATCTGCGGCAATAAACAAAGAAGGTATTACGTAAATAAATTTATCATACAACATTATTCAAAGTTACTTTTGAACAAGAGTAATGCATTATTTTTAGAGGAATTTGAACTTTTTTTTTGTTAATAGATATAACAAAAAACGACGAATAGAAGAAATAAAAGTGGAGTACATCTTACAAAAGAGTTTGTAAGTAATAATTCAGTAGACACATGTCGAGTCTTGTAGCGACGCGGCTGGTGTACTTAGCAAATAAATCTTGACCTCGCTTTTCTTAACTCTACCGCACACCTATTGAAATTATATACCTTCTTAAGATCTTTTACATAACGCGTCTTCCTCCACACATTTTAAAGATTATTATTACTCTTTTTTTCTTTTTATCTCTGTGTTTCTTTTTATTTACATCTACGTAAACTGCACCCTAATAATGTTTTTTTTTGTTATTTTAAATATGTGTGTGTCGAGAGCATCGTATTATACACCCGACGAGAACATTTCAACGTTCTGACGTGAAAAAATCCTATTTTTTTGTCGTTGTACATTAATCTAACAAAATGAATTTATGTTCTGTCGTTTGTTCGTGATTATCAAAGTATTGACACTTTTTTTATAGCATTTTTTTTTTATAGAAATGAATATTTGTTTCCAATAACGCTTTCTCTATACTGCGTCGACGCGATGTAACACACGACGTATAATGTACACGAGTGGCACTGTATATTTTTTAAACCGTAATGTATATTATAGTAATATATATTAATAATATTATTCTATACAATGCAAAAGATTTTCGAAAACAAAAAAAGGATTTAATTTTGATCTGTTCGATCGGACGATAATATTCCTTATAGGTTTTTTCTTTTCCTCGAAGTCTCTCACATATGCGCGATCGCCTACGCGTTGTTTTGAGCGTTGCAAAACTGTGTACGCGAATACACGTGTATATATGTATATGTATATATATATATATATATATATATACCCTATACCGGAAATGAAAAAAATCGCTTCGCTATTCTGAAGGTCGAAGGAATTCGCCGAACCGGCGAAACTTGTTCTACCGCATTCATAGAGGACGCGTAACGTCAGCTATCTCCGCGGAGACACGTATAGAAATTTTTACAAGCTGTACGTATATATATACGTATATACACACCTTGATGGACATTTTTTTTGTACATCTAGACGTTGACAAAGAAAAATAATTGTAAAAAAATAATTGTTATTTTACATTTACGGTGAAGTTCCACGGTATATATATATATATATATATATATACACACAGTCGCGTTGAGTAATATCGATTTACACGCTATACGTACTTAAAATCGGATTGGCGGTTATTGGACCGCGCGTATATATTCGTATCTCGTTATAACGCATTATGTAAAAATATTTAACGCGCGTACGCGTTTAGTACCGTTAATGAATCGATTAACAATTATTTAAAAACACGATACAATAAAAATATGTATTTTACAATAATAATTATATATATATATATATATATATATATATATATATATACACACAAACAATGTAATTTATGCGTATACTTAAATTAAATATAATTTATCAACCATATTAATTTATGTATATACTCTCTTAATAACATTATATATTTAAACGCGCGAGCGCGGGATTTATAAATAAAATCCATTAGTCGTCATATAATGTAAAGTAACTATAGTGAATTTATCCGCAATAAATTCGTATTATAAATAAATCGAACGATATCGGTACATAAAAAAATATATATATATTCGTATTCAATATAGAAATGAATTTCCGAATATAAATTTGATTATGATAATACTTACGTCAGTTAATAATCACTAATGGACGGGTTTACTATCCCTGATCAAAAGATACTTAACTATTCGTTAATTTGAAATATTTCATGTGCATGTATATATATATATATGTATATTTAAACTAATTGATGATTCTCTTTGCCGTTTTCATACGCACACACAGACACACACACACACACACACACACATACGGTGGAAAAATCAAAGAGTCAAGCATGTATTACTCGAATAATGCATTTATAACTTCGATTAATCTAAATTATTAAAATACGCCAAAGACATTTTTTAATGTGAATTATTAATATTACTCGTCTCGAATTCACGTTCGAAAATTCATTTTGAATGCGTATATGTATGTTTTACGTTACAATAAAAATAATTAATAAAATTTGTTGAATTTACGCGAGATCGTACATATATACGTGTGCATATGTATATATATGTATAATGGTAATAATAAATGTAAAGGATTTTTAAATTAATGATGATAGATATATGGAAATTATTTCAGCCAATATTAATTTCC
The DNA here is from genome assembly GCA_026168455.1 of Theocolax elegans. Lineage (NCBI taxonomy): Eukaryota > Metazoa > Arthropoda > Insecta > Hymenoptera > Cerocephalidae > Theocolax > Theocolax elegans. Next base: position 54,557,889 of record CM047431.1, read on the forward strand.
TTATAACTTGGTGAATTATCGAGATATTGTCGGTTGAAAGTATCTTGTCTCGCTAATTGCTACAAAGTGCAAATTATCATGACATTGATAAATTCTTCTTCACTCAATTTAGTCTTTACTAATTTCCTGATAATTATCAATTCGTATACGTATATGTATGAACCAATTTTCTTACGATGTATAGGTATACATACATATATGTATTTGAAAAATTTTGATTATTTTCAATCTGTAAAATTTATGACAAATATATTTACAATTACAAAAGTTTAAGGTTATTGTGTAAAGAAAGTGAATGATCTCGAATTTCGAAATTAAATTTTAATCAAAGTAAATAGTGAATTCAGTTCAATAAATCCTGTGTAACGTTGGAAATTACATTACGAATTTCATCAATATCTTTATTGTGAACCTAACAGTATTACGACTTACGTACGTAGGGTATCTCTTATTTGTATTCGTTGTGTGCGTTTTAATAAATGGGAGATTTTATTTTTGCAATATTACTTTAATGGGATAACTGAACTATTCAAAATAGGTCGGAAAGTAGAAAATGACCGAGTAAATTAGGTAGTTTCCAACTAGTGATGAAACTTGCTAGGATATTGTCATACCTTTGGAATACGCTTTTGTTAGCTCGTCCCCAATGGCCCTCTACCAAAAGTTATAAGCTATTGAAGTTAAATTTGGAAGAAACTCCTACGCACTATCCAATCCATGTAACTCCAACTGGGCAATTCGAGATAACCATTCAACACACAGTTTTAAAAGTAAGCTCAGATTAAACAGACACGATTTTTAAACGAAATAAATTTAACCACGTTTTTTCTTTTCAAAGTTAGAGTTATAAAGCAAAAGTTATTAGAACATTCGACAAAATTGAAATTTCTTTTTTTATTATTTTAACGTCGCTCTTTTTAGGCTCCCAAATCGGTGCTAATGTGCGACGGAGGTCATACGATATCTTGGTGAAGAAAGTACTTGTTGAAAATGCATTCCCCAGTGGTGGTTGTATCAATCGGCCGGGGTCGGGAATCGAACCTGAGATCTCTAGATTACGAGCCCAACGCCCTAACCTACCGAGCCATCCCAGGCTTCATTAAAAATTTTAATTTTTTACGTCAATTTTTTCTGTCATTTATATAGCTTTTCCTATACAATTTTAAAACAAAATCTGAGTTTTTTTTAAACTGTATTGAGTGGCTATTTTCAATTCGCGGTTGATATTACATAATTCAATTGCATATTGGATTTTCTTTCAAATGTTACTTTAATTTTTCTTAAATTTTGATAGAACGCCCGTAAAAATTATTGCTAAGGCTTGTATATATACACGGAGAAAAATAATGTAGTAAATTCAGCAATGTTGATTTGCTACTTAGTCGTAACAATTATTTTGATATTTTTAGCGAAAATTTTGATTCCGCTTATTACACGGTGAACTGCAGCACAATTTTATAATTATGTTAACAGTGAGCGTATCGCTAAAAGAAAACTATTTATTTTCAAACAAAGTTTTTGTTCGTGTAACATAATTAATTGTTATTATTACAACAACTTACTGCTGAAAACGTCAAAATCATGTATCAATGATTTTGTTGTAAATTTAACAGTTTCATTTCGCTAAAGCTGTGACATGAATTGCTGTTTCTTGCAAAAATGTGGTAATTTTAATTAAAACAAAAGGTTGCGAAAATCGCAGAGAATCTCGGTTTGAATCTATATTAGTATTTATTGTGTTTTATAATATGAGTATTGAGGATGTATGTAACAAATAAAACAAAACTATATTTTAAAAAATGCTACAAAATTGAATTAATCTATGTATATTCCGTCAGAAGAATCAGTAAGTAAAAAATGTAGAGTCACGAAAAAATAGTATAATACGTAATTCGATATAGGTAAAAAGCTTATTATCATTTTTCATCAGTAACATTTATTTTGAAAGATCTTTTGACAACTATTACATTTTGAATTGTTGCATTTAATTTGTTTTGGAAATTTGTATATAATTTTTATTATAAAAGTAACTATACACTAATATCAATTAAAAGCTATTGCTAAAGTAAAAAAGTATCTACAACTTTAATGATAAATACAGTTGTTGTAACGAATATACTTGCTCTAGTAACCGCATCGTTTGCTAAATCAGCAGTAAATTTTTGTTGCAATAATAGTAATAAAAACTAATATAACTAGCAACTGACGGTTTGTAAATTTAGCAACAAAAATTTGTTATTTCTCCGTAACCACTAAATTCGTTACTACGACAACTATTTTCGTTAATTATTTAGCCATTCATTTTTCTCCGTGTATATGTAATAAATAATTAAATTAATTGTTTTAAAAATAACGTGGTTTAATTTTGTAAGTGAAAATATTTTATACTATTTGACGAAAGTATTTCATTTGTACATATTTATACTGATATTTTATTTTTTGCAAATCGAGGGGCCACGCACTCCAAAATTTTGAAAAGATTTCCAAAGACTTCCAAAGACTTTCAGAAACTTCAGAAGTATTTATAGAATCTCTAAAAGTCTTTGAAAATTATTGGAAGTCTTTGGAAGTCTTTAGAAAGTCTTTACATTTCAAATCGAGATAAATAATTTTTGCTTACTACGAGAGTGTCACACCTGCGGAAAACGGATCTTTACCAAACTATAGGATATGTTTTCTACTATAAAAATATGAAGAAAGCTGGAGCTATAGATTCTAACGCTCTATTTTTCGATAGTTACAAGCAAAAAACGTAAAATTTCAAGTTTGATTGTTTATAACTCGGAATCGGCTAAAGATATACGTTCAAACTTAAATTTCAAAGAAAGCTGAGATCAAGTAGATACATTTAAAAAAAAGCTCAAATATCTGGTCTAAAGTTATGGGAAATATAATAGTTAGACGAAGTTATGGCTTCAAAAAATCATCAAATTGAAAAGCTAAATTTTTGTTAAAATTTCGTCTTATTCTGTCATCCATAACTTTTGACCAAAGTTAAATATTTGAGCTTCTTTTTTTTAATGTATCTACTTGATCTCAGCTTTCTTTTAAACTAAAGTTTGAAGGTATATTTTTAGCCGATTCCGAGTTATAAACAATCAAACTTAAGAGTATTTTTGGTGAAATTTTACGCTTTCTTCATATTTTTATAGTAGAAAACATATCCTACAGTTTGGTAAAGATCCGTTTCCCGCAAGTGTGACACTCTCCTAGTTAGTGAAATTTCATAAGATTCCTAAAGACTTCTTAAGAGTCCCAAATACTTCCAAAAATTTTTAAAGTTTACTACGATTTCTGTATTAACTTTTTTTTGAGTGTGTAACCCATCGTTGCAAATAAAAGTTCAAGCATTTCAAACGTCGACAATTTAAATGTTTAATTTGCTTTGACACCGTATTAAGGAGGTTAACAGGATAGCGAATTTAAAATATGTAATACAATAATCGATCAAAAACGAAAGAACGGACAATTCTTGGTAAAAGAAGCATAACCATTTTAATATGAAAACTGCATAGATTTTCAACTCATTTCTATTACCGTAAGTGTAAATATAAACCCCAAAAAACTTGATTTTTAACCAAAGTGAAAGAATAATGGTCGAGTTTTATATATATTTCATATTATCATTGATACCGAGCAGCTTAAACATTTTTCAACTAAATATTAATGAAATCTATATATTAAAAAGAGATTGATCATTTACGTTACAAGATTATTTAAAAAATAAAAATCATTGTAAATAAATAGAGAGATAAAAGAAAAATATGACATCAGTAAGAAATAGTCACATTTACTATATAATATTACAATATTATTCCTTTATTAGCAATAATAAATATTTAATAAATTCTTGTATAAAATTCTTATGATTATTATATAATTTTGCTAATTTCACGAAACAACGTGATTTGAGTTTTTAACCTATAATAAACAGTGATACAAGTCAACAAACTTTAAGGGCAATAAATAAATGATTTCATTCTTTATAATGGTTAATGCAAATATCGAACATATAGAAGTAAATGGATTATTACACTTGATTCAAATAGATTGATTTAATATTAGATTAAAGTAAATAGATTGACTTGATACACTTGATTTGTATATCGTCAAATTACCCTTCTTTCGTAATGTAATAAATAAATATTTCTTTCGATTTCATCCGCAATCAACAAATTAAAAATATGTTCAAGTAATACAGCCGTCGGTTTAATTACCAAAGAAACCATATATATACGTCGGTATACGGAAAGTAAATATAAAAACGAAAAGTTCACCATAGTATTATTATTGTCGGTGTAGTAAAGATATATATGTATATATATATACGATATAGCGTGCGGCAGTTTCTTAAACGTCTACGTCTCAAGATCGATTATCACGATAGCACCGTGGAAATTCGAGTTAAATAATCCTTTGGAAATTTGTGTACAAGCCCGTCATTTACCCGTGATCTTTCGAAAATATAAACCCCAGGGTAATAATTCTAATTTAAATTAATAACCCAATGTAATTTATACGATTTCGGTGTTATAGCCGAATAAAATATACGTATATATATATATATATATATACGCACACATTAAAGTAGTAAAATAATATCAATCTGTATAAATACAGATTACAGATTCGAAACACGCGAAATCCGCACACGAATGTATACGGGAGTAGGAGAAGAAAAAAAATGCTTTGTTATATACAGAGCTGCGTCGCGCCAAAAGCCGATTAGTCTGAACGAGCCGTGAATATATATATATAAATATCGATGTAACGTAGAACAGTTGTACACGTATAACTAGGTGTGTTCATATGTTTTCAATTTCGCATCTCCTATTTCCATCTTTTTTTTATCACTCAATATGTACGATCGATCCCATTTACGAGATTGCGCCCTGTGGTTTCGCGACTGTTTCAAATTGTCGTTTCCGGTTTCTAGACAGCACGGTGGAACGAGCGCCTTTTTTTTCTAACTCTTTGTTTTCGTCAGCTGTCCGATGTCAAAATCTCGAACCTCGCCGTTCACCGATGTTTCACTTGGTACGTGTGTGGGTGTGTACGCGACGGTGAAATTGATTGTGCAGTCGTTCGTTTTTGTAAAACGCTCCAGTGTGTGTGTGTGTTTGGAAAACAAGTTGACCAATTCGTTCACTGTCTTAACTTCATCAGTGTTAGTAACCGATTAGGGCAAACACTTTTGTTTAAATATATCGTAAAGTTACAATTTCCGTTATACTGGTAATGTGTACGGTACAAGTACATGTATTATATATACATATATATATGTATTATACACCGAATAAATTATTCATTTCGAATAAAAGCAACGGTGAATATTGCACGGACATCCGAGTGTATTACTAATGCAAAAATTCTAAAAAGCACCCGCAATTAATCGATATTGTAAGTAGTGTACTTTATTATTACTATCTGCTCGAACATTTATGAACTTTTATCTCGAAATAGATATATATACGTGTATAAATTTTTCAAAAATACGACTCGGAGAACCTAGAGAATTTCGTTTTACATTCTTTTTTTTTTTTCGTAAACTTCATAAATATATATATCCCAAAGTTTCAGGAAAAGTTGCGACCCAAAAGTGTAATATCCTTCCACGAGAGAAATTATTCATGGGATTTATTAAAATTCAAATTTATAATTCGAACGTGTATATAGGTGCGTAGTAGAAAAAAATTTTTTTTGAAAGATAGTGTATTAATTTTAATCGCTTTGAATTATATTTCCGGATTAAACTTTGAGAATTATGGAGTACAAGGAACCCGTAATTTATAACTCGGTAACTTTTAACGTTACGATAAAATTTCATTAATGAAACAATAAAAAAAGAAAAAAATAATGAAAGAATGTTAAATAACCAGAACCACTACGTTGGAAGTATATTTTCTTAACGCGAGCGTACATACACGTGTTTAAAAATAACAATTATTCGATCAATAATTTTCTATGTTTAATTAAAAATAGAATCTCGATCTTCTGCATTTGAACGAAAAGAGGGGAATAAAAAACACTGTGTTTGCTTACAAGAAGGATTTTAAGTGGTATTTAGTACGAGATGTAAGGTATATATATATATATATATACGTGTACACCACTTTATCAACTATATAATACTATAAACTTGGAATAAACGCTCTTTTCATTCGAGTAAATTTTGTACACGTGAACTTTTTTATTCGTATAAACGGCAGTATTTACGACATATAATCGCTCTCGACGGAAAGTAGATTATATACTATTTTCCTTTTTCTTTTCTATTCTTTTTTTTTTTAAGTAGTTTCACTTCTGTACGAGTTACTTGTAAGGTTTAAGACCTCTTGGAAAATCAGCAACTTTGACTTTTCAACTTTTTAGCAAATGCTCGAAGCCGAAAAAATTCTATTGTATATACCGATTTATAGAGCAATTTCTTTAAAAATACTAATTTCTACCAAAATAAAAACTAATAATCATTGAGTATAATGGACATATTTTCAACAGAGTTAAAAATAGACGATACTTGAACAACTTTGAGAATACATATATTACTACTAATTTGGGGATAGAAAGACAATTAAATCTCGAAAATAATTTCTTGGGATTAATTAGATTTATTTTTTAATCAGCGTCTACAGCAGTGTTACGTCTCTTGTTGTACACCCGATTTATTTTACATTTTTACTGAATGCGAAACTTTTACCGTAAATTAGAACCGTATTCTCGAATGGACGAGAATTTCTCCAAGACTCGTAATAACTGTCAATTTGAAATAATCTTTTTAATATCGCAAAGTCAAACAAATGGATAATTAAGCATCCGAATGTATTCTCGGCGTATAGAGTTGAAAATAATGAAAAATTAACTATTTGTTCGGAAGATTCGTAGAAAAATATTTTTAATCACCTCGTATAACCCAATAACACGATCGGAACAGTTTTTAATAGTTATATATATTTACACTTCGGATTCTCAGCCGTACGCTATAACGACGATTAAAAATCTGGTAAGTCTGGCTTTAATCGTTAGGTACGCGATGTAATTCGTTGAAATCGCAGGGGTTTTCGGAAATTAATTTTACACTTGTGTATAGATGTATACATCGTATGCGGGTCGCGTTGGTATATATATATATATATACAACCCTTCGGTAACGCACCGAGTCATCGAGGTAAAATCGCGTTAAATCGCTGGAAAATTAATGGGTAACGACGCGCAAGCGCAAAACCGCGACGATTAGAGAGACCATACGCGAGATAACGTATCGATATTATTTATTATTTATACATATATATATATATTTCATTTTTTAATAAATACCACCGAATTTTTTATAAAACTAGCCCTCCAATTATAGAGAAAACCCCATCTTCTTCTTTTTGATATGTACATCTAACGGAAAAAAGGTAATGTTTACTGTTGTTGTTAAACTAAACTCGGAAAGATTAATATAAACTTAACTTTTGCCTCTCCTTTATAATTTGCGTATATAATCTCTTAATGAAAATTAATTTTCCTTTTACGAAGGATATAGCAATCAACTCGACCGTTCGTATTTACTTGAAATTTTCGTTCATTTAGATATAATTCGATTAAGATATTCTGAAATGCAACCTGGGAATAAAGTGTTTTAATTAATCAGATAAACAGCTTACTAGATTTATATGTATATATATATATATATATATACACACACCTATATACAGATACACGTATATTTAAGCAATAAATGTCGCCATTTAAAAACTTTTGAAATTTATTATAGATGCGCGACTCCTTGTGCATATAACCTTTTTCCTTTTTCTTATTTTCTTTTTATAACCGTTTCGAGAAAAATTTCACTTGAGTTTGAGTAACTCCCTCATATTTATACCTTCTCATAAAATATTACATTATATACTTTTTATAAACAATTTTCTCCAGTTGATCATCGCGGAAAAACGATCGTACACTGCAATTATAATTTTTAGAAATAAATAGAAAAAAATAAAAAATATATAAATAGAAAAGAAGATATCTTTTATCTAAAAAATGGTTACGATTACAACAACTTAATAATATCTCCAATTAAAATACAATTTAATTTTTATTCGATGTAACCGGTATTCTTCATATGTTTTGTATATACCTTGCGAATTTTAACAATTGCGACTTTGCCCAAACCTTCATACTAGCTATTTTCCTAGTTCTATTTTAAATTCTCGGTGATATGGAATAGAATTCTGTAACTCAGTGTTAGATGAGATTTTACGGTTAAATATTTATTTATTATTATTTATAATATTTATATTGTTTTTCGTTAATTGGAAAGTTGTTACATTGTGCTTTTAATGTTTATTAGAGCCCTGGAGATGAGATGGAGATGAAACGTTACGAATAAAATTACATTAGCTCGAAGAGATCAAGCCTTTTATTCATTTATTATTATCGATGTAACTAACCTATATATATACGAGTATGAATAAAATATAATAAAATTATACTTTTCATAAATTTACATTCACGTACATTATACGGGGAAAAAAAGTTGTGTTCGAAATAAATGTACGTTTAACGACATTGGATCAAATGAAATAGGCAAATGTAAATCTATGAAACGTATTCAGTTACTAAGATTCTCCAATGTACTGGTGTGAATTTTATCGAAATGAACCCCTATGGTAATTGGTGCATTATTATTTAAGCACGTGTATATAGTTATAACTAGATTATGCCGTGACGGAGGTACACCTACAGACAGGCATGTATCGTTAAATTCGTTCGACTGTATCTTTATATTTTTTATATAATATACCTTTCTACGTCTGAATGAAATTTCTTGATGTGTCCGTGTGACTGTGCGACTGTGTCGTTGTGTGTGTAAAATAGGAAATGTCTATATAAAACAGTACACGTAAACGTTGCACAAAAAGTCGAAATTGTATTTACTTTTGTACGTAAGACGTTCTTGCCGCGAGAGAAACGAATAGTCGCATTCACAGCGTGAATACGAATGTACCAAGGGCTTTACTCATCAAGCGTAAATAACCTTTCTCTCCTGTACTGCTTATTTTGTCTATTTGTGGACAAATGGTTAACCTTCCGAATGCCTTAATTTATTTTCAAAATCTGTACTCGCTACTAAACGTTTCGTACAAGCTCTTTTACATATAATTATTTAAGAAGCACTAATCAGTTACAGCTTCTGTCAATTTTTTCACCTGTAAAATACATTAAAAATAAAAATTTCAATTACAAGCTTAATTTATACTGTAACGCAGAATATGTTTGTGTATACATAAATTAAGATATTGGTTTTTTGAGCATTTTCAACTTTTGGTTACAAATATTTACACTGCAATAGAGTCATCAAAATTCTTGGTCCATCGAACGATTCAAAATCGGTGTTGATACGCACTTAGCTTCTCGAAATTCATTGTTAATAAGTAAGTGGAACATTAATTTTTATATTTATAATACAGAGAAAATTTTAATTTTTATATTTTTTTTTTCAATTTTTTAGCAAAATTTTTGTTAAATTATTGTTTAAACAAAATTGATAAATTTTTTATGATTTCTGTTCGATTTACTTTCTAATCATTAATTTTAGCAACCGTTCTTCAATATTTCAGGCCAATCCTATGAAAAGTAAAAAATAAACCATACAAATGAACCTAATACAAATGCTAATTTTGGGTCTTTCGCTGAACCAAATATTCTAATGATACTATTATGTCAATTTTTCTAACCAAAATGTTCAAAATGTTCACAAAAATAAAATATCTTGATTTATGTATATTAATATAATATACTATATTACAATGAATTAAACTTTTAATTGAAATGTTTATTTTAAAGAATTATACGGTTGAAACTGTGTCCGGCTTTCATCAAAGTTATTTAAACAAATTATTGGAGAAAACAATATAATATATAGGTCGATGATGTACACACGAAGATTACGTTAACGCGAGTATAAAATTATTCTTTTATAAATATCCCATATTATTTTATTTGAAGTGGTATATATACGTTGGAAAATAAGGAAGATCGATCGAATGCAATTATAAATCGAATTGAATATAGAATTGTCTTGGAAAACAAAAGGTTTTTGTTGCCAAGAAGCCACGTGAATTCGGTGAAGTTTTGGTGTGTACTCGCGAGAATCGTGTAGAGATAAGAAGCACGGCACGAGTTGAGAAACGCGATCGATTTTCTCGAGCTGTAGGGGTGCATCGCTCGTACCAAAGTCAATCCAACTGCACCACCACCACCACCACTGTTTTTGATCCACGCGAGATATAGTTTTGTGTACGCGCGCGCCAATCGGTCTTCTTTCCTCCGACTAATTCGACAAAGTCCTCGTTCAACACGATTATCGATTTTTACTATTTTTCCTTTTTTTTTTTTGCTATTTAGCAATGCGCGAGATTTGTATATAGCATCGCGTAACTAACAACTTTTCGGCCGACTATGCTAATTTCCTGTACGAAACGGCTATTTCGTGTCTGGGTTACCCGACGCTCGAGTTTATACCAAGTTTATAATGTATTTTTCCAAAGTGAATTTGTATTTCGTTGAAACGTTTTGATTCTCATTTTCACGACACAGCGCTCGACTCTGAGTTAATCCAATACAATGATGAGGTTCGATGTTTTCTTCTTTTTTTATCTTTTTCATCGTTGTTATATACAATAGACCAAACTATTATCGATAGATAATGTCGATATTTTCTTAATATACGCGTGACCGAGGTGTTAGCCGAAAGTATAAATTCATCTCTCGGTTATAGATTTTAGTATAATTTCTAATTTAAACGACGTCAATGAAAAATAAGTTGGTGCATTAGACTAAGTAATCTTAGCCGGTGCAACTATAAATTATTCCATCTCAATCGATCGCCCGTACCCTCCTTATCTGTCTAACCTTTTCTCGTGATATATTCCAACTCTATGAACATTTGCGTTTCAACTCCAAACTCAACGATCTTATCTTCTCGTCTTCGCGTCGTATCCTCGTATTTTTTATTACTACAAATGATAAACGGTGTATTACGATTACAAAAATATATTTTACATTTTACTTCTGCCACTGATTCTTCCTCGTTGATTTTTCGTCTTCGCGAGACCTGTAACGATTGATTTACTTCGTAAATTTAACAACCTATCCAGCTATTTTCTCGACGGTTAAAAATAAAGACCGAATACGCGGACCGGGAATCGATAAACTTTCTTGTAAAAATGTCCAAGGTTCGCGCCTAACAACGAATTTTTGATACAATAAAAATATGTATAACGTCTTGACCACCAAGGTGATAAAATCTTATGCTAAAGAAAAGAGAACCGCAGTATTAATATTAAATTAGTATCATTACAACTTCAAATTCTCGTGCATTTTTATTTATTTATTATTTTTCAACTATAAGTATATATAAGCATAAAGTTGCTTGTTACTAGATAGTAGTTAAACGGGATTGAGTTTCATTCGATTTAATTAATTTATAACTACTTTCCTATAGCGTGTGCACAAAAAGAAATAGATTCGACGAATGTTGAACGTCATTTCATTTCGGAATAGAGGCCTGCGGTGACTTAGGTGGTAAACTTGTAGACACGCACGGAAAATAATATAGTATAAAAATTACTATATGATTAAGTAGTAAAGGGACATACTTGATAAATGCACGGACAGAAATTTTCTATTAAAAATTACTATAGCTTCTAGTGAAGAAATTACAGACCGACAAACTGGGAAAAACTACTATAGTTTATATTAAAATTTTCAAGTTATTAAATATTACAATAATTATAGTAAATTTTTTTATAAACTAAAGTAATTTTTACTGGAAACCGTACTAATTTTCCTCAATTTGACAATATGTGATTTCTTCACTAGAAACTATAGTAATTTTTAATCTAAACTTTTTCTCAGAGTGGTAAAAATTACTATAATGTATGCTTGAAGAGAAAAGTTATCAAGTATTTGTTACACGATCGCGGTAACAGACTGACGATTAATGCAAAAAATGACTGAAATTTTTATCAATTTTTACTCAACTTGCTATCAATTTTTTCTGAAACTTTACTATATAATTTTTACTAAATGTCTAGAAATTTCCACTAAAGTTTAAGTTATTTCTTGCGTTTTGGCAGTCTGTTATACCACGTTAGTGAAATTTTAGTAAAATTTACCGAAACTTTTATCTCCTTATAGTAACAATTTACTATATATATCTGTTAAACTTTGCTAGTATTTATACTAAAATTGTATTATATAACGCAGTAATTTATACTATTTGTCAAGGCTGTCCTTCGATTTCTCAATCACATAGTAATTTTTACAATAACATTTTGTATATAGGTTCCGCCGGATTCGATTCCTGATCTCGATACACCGATTGATACATTGAAAAAATTGGATTCTTGGTGTCGGAGGAATTATTGTTAAATATTACGTGAAAGTAATTTCTGTTTTCTCTAAAATGATTCTTCTACAATCAAGAGGAACATGCTTCCTCTAAGGGTACATTGGTATTTTTCAGTTAAATTTTCCAATTTTCTTTAAAAAATTACATTTAATTATACTGAATTAAGTAACCAGAGTAACCAGATTTGCTGTTTGAATAATATTTAACAAAAATTATTGTAAAAACAAGAGTTCATTTTCTTTAGAGTACAAGTATACCACTAAAGAATGCGCTTTCGACTCGTGGTTTATTCACAAAGGCTTCACGAGGCATCACGAGAACTCCATTGATGGTTAACACCGAGTTGGGATCATGAAAACGAGCGACGTTAAGATAATAAAATACTCACAAAAATAATATCTTAATACAAGCGGAATCTTCTCAAATATGTGGCAAAAAGAAATCCATTTAATGTTAAACGATTCTTCTGTTATTAATATGAATTTCCTCTTATGTTAATTACCTTCAGGATTATTTCGAGAAAGAAGAAGCATAATCCTTTAATTTGTAGAAGAATCATTCAACTTCTAACGGTTTTCTTTTTGGCGCCCATTTGAGAATAATTCTGCTTCCAGTAAGAAATCATTTTTGTGAGTAAAGAGAGAATTTCAGACGTTGCTAAAAAATTTAATTTAGGTATATAACGAATGAAGGATGAAATAGTATCTGATAACGATGGATGATACAACGCGAAGTAGCATGCAGGAACGTCGAAGGTATCAAGACAAGACGGTTGTCGTTCGTTTCTGCGTATTGGGTATATATACACATCTATTTACCGAGTCATAGACGCAGCACCGCGTCGCGTTATCTCGCGCACATATTCATCGAGTTTTATCTCGATTTTCCAGAGGTTCTAGCGTTTAAAGGGATATGCTTCGAATGAGGCACTCCTTCCTTATTTTTCAAAACGAATTGTGTCGTTTGAGAATTTTGTTGACGCACGATTAAAATAACGTTTCGACGAGTTGTCAAATTCAATAGAAGGATCATGGTTAAGTGAATCGCGTAGATCCGTTTTTACATGGATTAGAATGAAATTTTACAAATCTCAGTTGTACTACTTTACGCGTGTGAAACCACAATCCACGTGATACCCCGTGTAATATATCGCGTTGTAACATCAATACGAGGGAGCGGTGATAATTCTGAAATGTTAATAATTTGGCTTTTCTGGCTCAAGTTCAATGTTTTTCGGTATGATTATATTATTTTGTCAATACTACGCGCGAATGGGTATATATTGCAGAAATATTGTGAAATTTCTGTCTCTTCTTTTTCTTTCCTTGTATATAAATATATATTAATAAAGTTTTAAAGGAAGAAAACGCGGGATGATGTATCGCCGTCGTGTAGTCGTGTCAGCCTAATATACTACACATATATCGACGTATCGAAGTTTCCCTTTAAATTAGAAAGTTGATTTTACACCCACCCCACACCCCTTCGTCTCTTCGGTAAAATTATTAATCTTTTCGAGGTGTTAGCACAATCTGACGTGAAACGAGAGACACGCGAGGTATACCCAACGCAACGAGAAAGTATGGAAGAAATATTTCCCTTACGTTTTTACATCGAGTACCTGTAATTATTCGTCGATCGAGTATACTTTCGGTGTACCGATAAATCCACGATTTTTCGAGCTCGAAGGAACGATCGACTCGAGATCGATCGTTCGTCACGAGTCACATTTTTTTCTGGGTTGTGTAAAAAGAAAACAAACGTCGATCGATCGTCCAACCGTATGTATGTGTATATACATATATATAGAGAGAGAGAGGAGAGAGTGGTGTAAAAGTTGAGGGAGTTGCGAGCGAGTGATTTAAGCATCGGTTTGAAGGCCGCTAAGGGATTCAGCGCGAGCGAGCACGGACAAAAGGAGCGTAGCACCGAAAACTCGAGTTTGCTTAACCGTTGAATTTCACCTCGGCGCTCGAGGATTCAAGGGTCTCTCGACCTCGAATCATCACCACCGCTAAAGGATAGGAAAATAAAAGTAAAAGACGTGTCGCAAAGAAACACGTGGGCGCAACAACGAATAATTAACCACGAGTTATCCGCGTGGTGTATACGATGCATACCCCTCTGTGTCTGTCAGTCTGGTGCTCCGTGTGTAAGTGTCCATACATATCTATGTACGGGATAAAAAAAAAGGAGAGTAAAAATGTCAAAGGGTTCGCTTAAAACTAGAGAGAGATATATAGAGCGACGCGTAATAATTTCGTGGCAATCACTGTTGGCTGATTCTGCTAGCCAGTTTTTTTTTTCTTTCTCACACCCACATCACATTTTTATAACGTATTAACCTTTCTTTCATTTTCAGAGTTGAATATTCCAACCCTTAGATATAATACACACGTGTTACGTATATGTCGTTACGGGCGACGTATCACGCCGCGTAACTCGGAAGTGCGAGGAGTCCTATACATAATTAGAAACAAAATAATGTTAAAAACAAAAAACAAAAATATTGCAACGGATTATCTCGCGGTAAAATGTCTGAATTGTTATATTTTTTTCCGCGCGACTCGAAACTGTGTGTATACGCGCGTCCCGGGACGGCGAAAGATCCACGTGGATCCAAGGAAACCTGTAGAATCACTCGTAACGTTATCGTTCTGTAATTGATATTTAATATATTTATGGCGCTCCTCGACTTTTTTTGTTGGACACGTAACAATTGAAATTTTATTACAAAACACGTGATACGCATGTACCTATATATATATATTTAAATATATAATTAATCCTGGAAAAATGATATGTATGTATATATATATTAACGATATATAATAATAAAATGAAAATGAATTAACATGTGACAAATGACGCATGCAGGTAACCTCAAAATAAAACTACGTTTGGAGAGTTTATATAGTATATACATATACATGTAAATGTGTCACTCTGGTAGTCGTTCGCATGAAACCAGAGGTAAAAAGGCTATTGTCAAAAATATGTCAAGTATATAATGCATATACCTCGATGAACCGATGTTATCCATGAAGAAGAAGAAGTAGAAGAAGAAGCCAAACGGCGAATCTTCAAGGTCGTTAGACGTGCGTATGTATGTATATATATATGTATCGATAGATATACACGCGTTACGGGTACACAATGGGTAAATTGGTGCATCGAGTATGAAGGGGGGTACGGGGCGGCCAAACAAATAAATCCAAGGTGTATCGTAACCTCGCGAAATCCGAGCGCGAGCTCGATCGATATTATAGCTTCGGTTCGTCTCGTGGCTCGTCAGTTGAAACCACGCACTCACAAACCTCTTCCCTTGACGAGCCGCCCCGCATCTTCCAAGATGATCTTCCTTGTAGTTCGTTACCGCGATCGTCAACGCGTCTCACAAATATATATCGTATTTGCCTTTTTTCTCGTTTTACTCGGGGCGTTTTACTCATATTTATTTTAAACCAAAGGGTTTTCGGTATGTGTATATATGTCTTCTTTCAACTGTTAGTCGCGATGACGATGACGCCTACGTTTTTCGCTACTTTTCTTTCGTAAACGCGTGACGATCCACCTTTACCTACTCGCACGCTTTGGACTTTAAAATTTTCTTCACTTAGCGCGCGCTCGAAGTGGCTGATTTTCTATTTTCTTTCTTTTATTTGTTTTTTTATTTATTTTATTTATTTACGCTCTACCGGGTTATTTCCGCGTGTACGCTATATATATATGCTCTTAATATACATTATTTTTTACATTCGAGGATTTACCTCCTACAATGGTTCATTTTCTTCTTTTCCTTCTTCTCGGTAAGCTCTTGATGGCTAAGTTGGGTAAATCACGCGAAAGGATTAAAACTCGATGTTTATACTTGGAGAAACGCGAATTTCCCTCTCGAATTAATAGCTACGTAAGAATAACACTTACTTCTTTTTTATTTTCAACTATATCCAACGATACACGTTGTGACGCTGTCTTAGCAATTGCATTTTTTCGTTATCACGTAACACCTTGTTCAATTCGGTTAAACTTATCATCCGGTCGGCAATGTCGCGCGATACGTTTATTTAAACATGGTAATATTATACATTGCGACGCGCATATAGAAATTAGTGGGAACGTAAACACGTGAAATTCAGTCTATCCGGCAAGCGTTGCGGTAACGCAAAATTATGGCTATTTCCGAAATGCACAACTCTAACAACAATAATAATGACGACCTCCGCAAACATACATATATAAATACGTTTGTTCATTACCCCTTTCACTTTAATCTACACCGCGAAACGAAACCAAACTTTTTTTTTGTTTAATCTTCAATTTGGATGATTACTTCAGCGCGACGCAAACACATTTCGAAAAATGGACAACCGTTCCGAGTTTTTTCTCACTTCAAAATCGTTACAATAATACTACGTTTTTTTATTTATTTTTTGTTTTTCATAAATAAAACGAATGTTTGCTACGTAAACTTCTTGCTTGTATAATGAACATTTTTCATTAAAACGAGAGAGAAAAAATAAATATATATACATATATGTATATATGTACACACACATAACGATACATATATACATACACATATATATATATATATATATATATACACCGAAAGTAATTGAATTACATTGCAGATTGAATGGAGTTTTTTTAGAAAATTTAACGCGAAACGTACAATCCAACGAATAACAATAAATTGCAAATACTAAAACAACCAACGTATATGTTTCTCACACACACACACACACGCACACACTCACATATACCCACATGTATATATATTCATATATATAAATAGATTTCTAAAGAAAAAAAAGACCTACAATAATGAAATCAGCCACTAAATTCGACTATCGACTTGGTTCTTTATCGGAACGTTGAACGAACGAGTCTTTTGTCATAATTTCATTCAATATTTATCGTAAAAAATATATGTATCTTTATTATATATATATATGTATGTTTAAATCACAGTGTTGTTGATCACAGTTTGTATATTGAAGCTCGGTATTACAATAAAAAAAATGATGATTCGATAAATATATATATATATATTTCCTTATCGATTGCAAGATTGTTATTTATTCACAACGCGAAATCTACATATCTTATTTCCACGTAATCCATAGTAGTGCATCGAGTAAGATTACCCGAATTCGTATACATTGAGTTGATAATCTACCGTTAACTCGATATGTTTGTTGTCTCTGTTTTCGCGTGAAATGCTGATGCGCGAGTAAAGAGACGAAGACTCGTCCGTTAGGGGTTTCGAAAAGCATGGCTATTCGAATGTTGGCGTGCAGTCGGCCCGACGCGTAGGTCTTACCGAATGATACGTCGTCGGAGCGTGGTATCGACCGATCCAAAATCGTCGGTAGAACCACAATGCTCGATATAGCGTGGTCAAAGTAACACCGAGCGTTACGCAATCGTAGCTCGTAGGAGTGGATCGGTCGATCTCTTCGGTCCGACGACGACGACGACGGAGGGCTTGGCAAATCGAAGTAGATGGGAGAAATAGAAGTAGAAATAGAAACAGAAAGAAAGAAAGAAAGAAAGTAATGGTTAAATAAAAACGCAGCACGCAATGCGCATTATTCGCCACGGCCTTCGACGTGTCAAACTGTCGCGGCTCTAATCCACTCTTATCGCGTCATTTTGAAAGCGCGTCACGTGCCCTGTGGCAATCTCTACGATCTGAAGGCCGCGAGCTTACGCGGTGGCAAGCAGTGCAAAACGAACGGAAGAGAGAAGAGAGAGAGAGAGAGAAGAGATGGGCAGAGGAGAGAAAGCACAGCGTGAAAGTAGAGCGAAAGAGGAGGCTCGCGGGCGAGAGGGCGAGGGGGAGAAGGGCCTCGGCGACGAGTCGGTGGTTGCGTCACGAGAGCTGCACGACTGCACGAGGAGGGGGTGCGCGAGCCCGAGGTGGACCGTCCGGGGCTCGTCTCTCCGGAGTGTCGGATCGGGCGCATCGTGTTACCTGGTTTGCTAGATCTCATGACACGAACATGCGAAGCTCGGTCGACGCCTTCCTCCTTGGCTCCCTCTTCCGTGGTGCGATCTTCCGGGTGGCGAAGTTGAAGGCGAAGGTGACGGCGAATACGACGGGTGGATCGTTGGTGCTAGCGGCGACGTCGGCGACGGCGGCGACGCACTCGGAGCCTCCTCGGGCGACTCGCGACGGAGACTCGCACTTTGTTAGGGTAACGGTAACGGTCACTGGTTGCGCATAGGCGAGTACAAGTGGGCGTTTTAGTCGAAGCGCAGTGGTAATGGTAACCGTAGTCGGCGGGTATCGCGTCGAGACTCAGCTCGGGTTTGGAACGCGGATAGTTGGATGCCTCGCTGCACGGGAACATCCCCCGCGTAATGAATGCACCAGGCACGTGCGACGGATTTTATGTTGGGGGCACCCTCCGCTCGCGGCGCACCCGCTACCGCCCGGCGCAGCCGCCGTCCTCGCCGACGCAGCCGCCGCCGCCGCCACCGCCGCCACCGCCGTTCCCGACACTCCGCTCCGACCCTCCTCCGGCCACCCCCACCAGCCCCGCGACTCGATGCACCCACCACCTTGCGCTCCCTTCTCGCCGTTGTAACCCCTTCCTTCCTTCCTTCCGAGCTCCCTCTGGACTCACCCTCCGAGTAACGCGCCACCGCCGGTGCTGCCGTTGCACTAACACCCGGGAGGAGACCACGGGGCGGGACGGTCCACTCCACTCCGCTCCCGCTCCCGCTCCTTCGCTTTTTCTTTCTTTTCTTCCTTTTCTTCCTTTCCTCCGAAGCGATCGGTTATTTTGCGCCTCTCGACTCGGGCTGACTCGACGCGTACCGCGTCCACTGCCGTCCTCTCAGTAGTACAGCTCTTCCCCTCTCCCTATTTTTTCTTCCTTTCAAACTACGAGATTTTGCCGCCTCCAACGAAACATCACTTACTTTTCAAACGTTCGATCAATTCCAATGAGTAAATATTGTATACCGTTGTATTCGATTTTCATTTCTTGTTACATTCAATAACTTAGAATTAACGTGATGTACGATAAGCAACGTTACAAAGACGACGTACGAAAGCAATTGATAAGAAGTAAATTTGCAAACGATTACTTTGCAACTACCGTAATCAACGTTTACGATACAAATACGAAAACTTTTTTTTAATATTTATTATACTCAAGCGTGACAATTAACAACGTCGAAAGTAACGAAAGGCCGTAGATTTTTCATGGTATTTATTCATAAGAGTCCTTGAAATTAACACGTATAGCGTAATTGAGAAAATATTACACAATTCGAGAGCGGAATAGTTTTGTAAGTATTTGATTATGAAAATAACGGAGTATTATATTTGTACAGGTATGTATATAGACGAGTATATGCGCGTGTGTGTGTGCTGTGCTGTGCGCGCGTCCAGATGCAAAGGTAAGTTTTAATTAGAATGTTTTCAACGCTAATAATGCTCGACTTCCCGAATACCTAAAACGTTCAAATATTTTTATATTTACAAATGTTTGGGCGCATTGTTTTCTTAATTTTCACCGTTATAATGTACACTCGGCAATTTCGTGACAGTGTCGTTGTTGTCAATACTGTATGTTATCCTATATACAACGAAACTTTGTTATATAATTACACATACACGTATATTTATTGATGCATTACACGAATTATTAATCATATTAGGTTTTTATCAAAATGTGTTAATCTATATATTGGAAGAATGGGAATTAGGTTTTGGAATAATGTTCGACTGTGATTGTACGCTCGAGATTAGAGTACGACGCGACCTAACAATCTTTTCCATTAAGGAAATGCATGAATGTGTGCATATTTTTTTTTAATCACCTCCGTCAACATTAATTGTTCATAATCAATCTGGATGTTGACTTGACGTTTACCTACTGCGTTTACAATGTGTATACATGTATTGTGTTACCGAATAGTGTAAAATATATTTAGTAAAATAAGAAGTCTCCAAAGCGTATTTAATAACAATATACTGCGAGCGAAAATAGTGAAAATGAACGCGTAAGCAAGTACGTAATAACTCAAGAGAATAACTTTATAGGTCAGCCAACTGTTATCAGAGTAATTAAATTCCCACAGATTAGGAAGGATCAGCTATATAGGCTCCCCACGAAAACTCTACAGGGAGAAAGAGAAAGTATAAAAGAGTCTGTGTCTAAAAATACAGATATACGAAAGGATGAACGTATACGCATAATTGTAAGAATAAGATTTCTTTTACTCATTACGTTGAAAAATACTAAATTTAAATAACCGTACACGCGCGATTAAAAGTTTCGAGTGCGTGTAAGCGAATGATCGTGAGTCGTTGCAAATCGTTTAAACTACGTCAATCTTCATTTTATAGACATGGATGTTTAATTATACGTATAACAATTTTCGTAATATTCCTCTTAAACGAATGATAATAATTTTTGTTAAACAACTTAAACGTAACCAGTACTTATAGGATTAAACGTCGTGTGCGTAATTTAAAAAAAATGCACAGCGCTCCCAGCAAGAATTGTTTCTCCGTGAGCGGCGACGCGCTTGAATCGTCGATAACTTTCCACAAGTAAGGTATATAAAATAAAGAAACGGCAATTATTATAAATTTACAGGGTATATAAACGTTAATTTAATTTGTAATTATCGAGAAACATATCGACTATCTATAAGAATAAACAACGAGCTTAAAATCTTAACGAGTTTTATAACGTCGACGACGACGCCGGCGAGGCTAAATAAATTTAATAATATATACAATTCGAGAAAATACGATATAAATTGAGGAGTACAGGAAGTGAGATTACAATAAATGAATATTTGAAAAATTGAAGGTACATCGTAGATTAGAAGGTCGAGTGGATGGGTATATAATCGACGCAACGTGGGTCATCACCGCCTCGTGCAGTGCGCGCATCGTTCGGTTACCACCCGTTTTGCCCCGTCCCACTCCTCTTCGTTAACCCTACTCCCTCACCAGTCGGCTCGACGTTGGCGGCGGCGGTGGTGGCGGCGTCGGCGGCGTCGGCGGCAGAAGCACCGAGGTTCGGTTGTGGGAAGCGGCGCGCAGAACGCTGCTGGCTGCGCTCGCGGAAAACAACCCTACATCAACCAATCGGGAGGATTTATATATAACTCACCTCGGTCTGGCTCATCTCTCTTTCTCTCTCTATCACTATACCCCTCTACGTGCACAATCTCCGGGGTTACTACCTGGCCACTGTGAGAGAGGGGAGGCACCCCCTGCATCGCTCGATCTCTCGATCGTTCAAACTTTTACAAAAATCTCTATATACTAGGGGGGCTTTGCCCCCTCCCTACGCGCTTCACGCGTTAACCCCCTATTTTTAATTTCGAAAAAGGTTTATTCTAATTAATATATTTAAAATAATTTATTGATTATACGTACCACCATAAAAATCTATTATTTTTTTACTACCATGGGTATATACCTTGGAAATTAAACGGATTTCCATGCCACATTGGAGGTACTGTTATGGCGCGTTGGGTTTTACACCAAAAATTTAGTTAACTAAAATAAGATTAAAATTTATAAATAAAAAACTATTACCAAAATTTAGTATAATAAAATAAAGATAAAAATTATTTAAATAAATGGATGCACCACGTCATGATAAAAAAAGTATAAATGATTAACTGTAAATTTAAACTATATGAGTTTTTATAGACTTTGAATTTACATTATAATAATTATAAATTTTAATGAAAAATTAACTTACCAAATATAGTAAACTGTATATAATTACTAAATTGTAGTATTTAGTATTACTACTTATTAAAATTTTGGTATTTTTTAAACGGATCTAAATAGAATTTCATCTCCTAGAATTAATTTATTTAATGGTGAAGGATCATCGTCCAAAAGTTCCATGTCATCAATATTTTGAGTATAAAACTACAATACTCTTAGAGTAATAAAACTTTCTTCTTAAATAAATACATTTTCGCATTAATTTTAAAGAAGGATTTAATACATTTTAGTGGCATATTAACAATAACCTGTGTGTCTTCTATGTCTCCGGTATTTCGTAATTTGCACCCAATTTAAAATTTACGTTTGATTCATAATTATATCCAATTTATTTTTCCCGTTAGTTACGGAGCCCAAATTTTTATTTTGATTATTGTAAAGAAATTCATTCCTTAAATAACCTTCTGTTTCTAATAAATACATATTCGTTTATTTAAAATATTGTTTTATATAAATATACATTATTATCTACTTATATTTCCATGCAATTTTTAAATTTCATCAAAATCAATAACATTTGAATTTGATGTACTTTTTCGGAATCAAATTCTTCTAAATTAATAATTTTGAAAAAACTTTTCGAATGTAATTCCTTCATATTACCACCGTTAAAATTTCATTCCAAGCATTACATTGAATTTTAGATCCATTATTATTATTTAATACAAATTTTATGAGTTTTATCAGTAATAATTAGTAAACTGTTACGGATTAAAAAGGCGAGGAGCGAAAAAAGGCGGACGACGGGATTCGAACACACGGACCTTGGATTACGAATCTCGTACTCTGACCATCGAGCTAACGTCCGCGCTGCAATGCAACGCTTACATTAGTCGAGACACCTTATCGCTCTCTCTATCCTTCTCATACACCTAAGTCGCGCGGAGACGCCCGTGACACCTCCGGCGGCCAAGAGAACGACGTCCCCGTCGTTCCCGACTATTCCTCCTTAGATCATTATGCTTTGTATTTACTTGATTTAATTATCGACTGCGTTGCGTGAATCCGCGTGGTACTTTTGACGTCACGAGATGCAACTATTTTTTCGAGGCTTGCTTGCTCGGTAAATTGTCGATATTATCTTGCTCTGCAGTTCAGAGGCCGTAACGCGCGGAGAATGGGTTTTGGGCATGACTGAGAGACAATTAACTTATTAATTAACTTGACGGAGGATAAGGTAGGAATCGTGAGTATTGTAGGTTCGTCACTTGCCAGAGTCCCCACCAGGGATGCCATCTGTTACGGATTAAAAAGGCGAGGAGCGAACTAATAACAAATTTTTACAAAAAAGAAATGTTATATATTTTCTACATTTGAAAAAACATAAATTTGAAAACGCTTCTATTAAATAAAATTTAACAAAGAAATGATTATTTTCTTTTTTACCTCGAAATATTTACATTACGAGTCAATTAAACGAACGAATTAATTTCCTTAGAAGTTAAATCAAGTTTGCAATATATAGCTTGAGGACGAGTTTTATCCTGGCATAGTATCACCGGTGTGAATATAGTCTGCTAGCAATCTCCTCAATGAGTCAATATATACTCTTATCGAGTAATATATGAATGTCTTACACTATCTAGCTCGATGCAATTATTATGGTGACGCACGTGAATTTCTAAATATTTTGCTTATTCATTTTATGATACGTATATAGCTACTTATTTGTATACCAAATTATATATAACAATACGATCGTTACATCGTATACCTGATTATTTTAAACGTGTATAAATAAAAAAATTTTTATTACATTTTTAAATAACGTATCTACAACAAAATAATTCAGCTAAATCGATCAATGAATATCACGAGTAAAAAACTGATTTTTTATTGACGTAAGCGATAAATCTATTCCATAAATTCCTATATTTAATCGATACATTTTTTATATATAACTAATTTTGAGTTAATTATATAAGATACAACGGATGTTTATATACGCGACAAAACATTTTTCAACGTAAATAACTTTCCGAACTGTCGATCTTACGAATAAATTTCACTTAGGGTTTTTTTAAATATTAAATTACGTATTTTTTAAAATTGTATAAAAATAATATTTTTAATAACAACCGAAATATGAAAGTAAGTGTAATATATGTATGTGTTTAGTTAAAAGCCATTATGAAAGATCCACGAGACTCGTTTGTTATAGCAAAGAATACAAATACTCTTTCGATGGTCACCCTACGTTACCTTATATTTCAATTTTAAAACGCATTTACAAATTTTTTTATTCAATTATTTATTTTTTTATTTATATTATTATGTTTAATTTTTTAACAAACATGTATTAAATAGTAAATAGATATTCTTTGCATAGTAAAATTAGTAAATATATTCTAATATTAAAATGTAATGATCTATAATTAACAAATTATAACTAGTTAAAATAACTTTGAGACCTTTTTTTTTGTTCAGTTGTCACTGTATCAAGATAATGCTACTTCTCAAATTTTCTTACAATGATTTAAATATGTTTCAAAATATATTTTAAGAACTTTATTCTTTTACAATTTTAATAATAATTTTTTTATTTATATATCCAATGTATATCTATACTCTGTTAATTGAAAGAATGAACATAAAACTTATACAGAAATTATATACAAAAATTCGATAATAAATTTTGATGATGCATAATGAAGAAAATGATTTTGTTCTGATCAATTTGGTTATAAAATATAAGCAGAAAACAGCGGAAAACGATTTTTATTTATATCGTTCAGTTTCGGGTTTTCAATAATCGTGGTGTATCGGTCTGTGCTCGCGATATCAGCTGTAGTGTAATCTAAATTACGTACAACAAATTAAATATACAATTTTGCACTTGAATCAAAAGTTTATTATTCAAAAAAATTATGTAAATAGTTAAATTTTGTTTTGAATCATAAAAAGCGTAGATATGTATATATTTCTTAAGATATAACGTATATTTAAAAATCGATACAGTTGAATGAAGGTGGTACAATTGCCTGTATATGGATTTGCGATCGTGTCAAAGAACCGTCGTAATAACGTATTTACTACGGCAATGTAGAATTCAACGACGTATCCAAAGTTTAATGTATATTATTTTTAATTTTATTATCAAACCTATTTTTTAATACTCTTACACCGATAAAAAATAAAACAATATTATATATTATATTTCACTTTTCATCAATCAATTTATTATACAAACGCAAAGTTGGATTTCAATCGATAAATAAAGATTATACATAAAACTACTAGATTATTTTGTTTTTTTTTTTCATCCTCCAAGTTTCACGAAATATCGCAGGATTTCCCAGTTCGGTCGGTTAGACTTCCATTTTTTTTGCTCCTCCTCCCGCAGTTTACTAACTTAACCCATTTCCCATTGACGGATATACTAGACTCGACTGGTAGCTGCTGCCAAACAACCTATCAGATGGAAAATTTGGTTTTTTCCCCCTAGACAAAATTGTCCGCGCTTTTTCTATTAGCCGATGTTATTTTAAACTACGAACTTTCAGAACCAAAAATAAAAAGAAAAAAAACCAATATATGTGCCATTCGAAGAAACGAAATGACATAAAATCCAAACAATCTATTTCCTTTTATTCTTCTATTCGAATTTCAACATCGATCGATCGCGATAGCGGATTTGAAAATAAAGTTTAACAAAAAAAAACATAGTAAGATAATAAGCTCGAGACGGAATTACAGTTAATTTTTAATTGATCGAACTTCTATGTATTATTGATTTGGATAATAATTTATGGAGATTTAGGCATGTTATACCGATTACTGATTACCCGTTGGGTTAAATCCTTGTTACTAGCTGTACCGATTCAGTATGCGTTATGTACATATTCCATTCCCGTATGTGTATATACAATAAAATTGGGCGAGTCGTTACGCGAATAATTGATTGATAAGACATAAAATAAATGATTTTAAGGAAATGTTGCATCCAGACCTAGTTGTGAGTATATTATCGAACGTGTGCCGGTGTTCCACATTCGCTTTGGTTAAGGACAATCGCCTCTGGGACTGTACCATAGCTAAACTTGCTGTGGGATTGCATTTTTCAGCCACTTCTTTTTCGAGGGAATTGGACTTTCTTGATGAGACGAGAGTAAAAGAGAAAGAGAGAGAGAGAGGCAGATAGTTTAGCTTCTGCCGCTGGTTTCGAGATAATTAACGTCTTGAGTACTTCCTAGGTCAGTTGAATTACTCTAGATACCATTTTTTTATTTATTTACACGGTTCGTCATATATTGCAATTTTTGATAGTCATTATAGTATAAGACAAATGTCGTATAAATATGTGTTTCATTAATTATAACAATTTTATTAATCAGTTGTCTTTTCCTTCGAGAATTATCGATTTCATTTGAGATCGTATTGCCACGGTCAATATTTTACATTTTATTTACAAAACAAATTATAACTTAATATACCGCCGTTAATGCATTTTCAGCTTTAGATATATATTAATTTATGATTGTGTATTTTTTGATGTATCAATAAGTATCCCTATTTACATTCAGAAAAATCGCTTATTTTAATTTTGTTAAAAATATTCTGAACAGTAATTCATTCATTTTAACGGGATGTCGAGCCCAAGATACAGGAATCTACACCTTTCAACATAAGAATTATCTTGGAAATATTGAATTAAACATCTGAACAAAATTCATATGGGTAGTTTGAAACAAAAGCGAGGGCATGACGTTTTGATTTTTTAAGAAAAAATAAATTTGTTAATAATAATTTAATAAACAATTCTTAGTAGATAATTATTGGTCTAAAAAGGCACGACCTTTTAACGAACAAATCATAATTAAATTACACGCTTAAAAATCTGAAAAATTTAAGTATACCACTGATTAAAACGGGCTTAGGGATATGGCGCTCTTTTTTTCAAAAATTTATTCTTCTGTTTATAAAAAAACTATAAAAAATGACCACTTTCTATGAGTTGGACATCCCCTTAAATAATAATAATATGATAATAATGCGAACTAGTCGAATTAAAGCCACCTGATGATTATAGATTGATCAGGATCACACGGATTTCCCAAATAAATTCGACTTTCCAACTCTATAAAACGATTTAAAATATCTTAAATAATGTATTTAAACTGCTAGAGTTGTAATATCCATTAATAAATCGTACAACTAACGAATACATCGTTAATCCATCGAAGGAATAGAGAATCTGCGTGCACAGGACAACGCGCAGTCGGTATTAATCTAATCCTATAAATCACAATACGCGCACGTAGCATAATACTCGAATCACCAGTGATACGACTCTGTTTGGTCAGGCGATTCCTCTGTCTACCGTCTTGATCGAAATATTCCACTGGTGTAACAAAAAATCTACAACGCACGTACATACGTACATACATCTGCACGGTTAATTAAATGTAATTTAATGCGACAAATAAAGAAATAAATTCGTTTCGTTATCCATCATTGACTTTTGTTCGAAATATAACATTTTAATTAGATAGAAATATTCAACGAATTTAACGTTACCAAACTATTAACTATTTCATGGCCCTAAAGTAGGAAGTTTAGTGTGCAATGTTTGAACCAAATTAGACATAAAATTTTTTTGCAATAAAATAGACCCTCCGTTTCACGTACATATATAATATGTACACATATATATGTGTGTGTGTGTGTGTGTGTGTGTGTGTGTGCGCGTGTGTGTGTGTGTATAGGTAGCCTAGGGTTGTCGCGCGTACGTTTTACGATGTCAAAGCACTTCAGTTCTTGATAGTCTAGTTAGACTCTATGTAATATTAGAGTTTAAACTACTCGGTTAATATTCGGTAAGGCTAAATATAATCGCGTTCCGTAGAATTATTAGCCGACTTCGTTTCCTTTTCTTTTTTTTTTTTTTGTTAAATCAATCTTTAATCACTCACATTTTGTTTGATGTCTAGCGAGCGATCGATTTTATCGGTTTTATCAAATGCATTCGATAAGAAAACAAAGGGGTGGAATGAAAATTTAATATTTCGATCGAGAATATTTACGTATCCTGTTGTTATATTAAAAAAAGCACACACACACACACAATACGGAGTATACACAGTATACGAATCGACGTGGCTAAGTGGACTAATAAATTAGACGAATTAATTGATTTAGGTGTGCATAACTAGTACATTTCCCCTCGTAATTAAATAAATCAATTGCAATTTCGAGCTCGATGCGCGAGAAGGAGTACGCATTAATTTTTATAAAATGCATTTATGTATATATATCTATATATATATGTGTACGATAGACTTATATAAACAGGCGATAGTTGTCCGTGTAACATACGAGATCGACAAGATCGTCACGAGTTTAATTACGTAACGATTAATATGCCTGATTGAAGTATTAAGCGAAAATTGTAATATCTTTAAACGATCGAATAACCAATTGTAAAAGTTGGAGAGGCGAAAGCGTCGAGCTCGAGCGAATATTATCGCGCGGAATTTCGGGCAAGAAGGGAAGGTGGTGCTTACGCGAAGGCGAAACTTGTGTTTCAACGGCATTATAACTCGATAGGAATAAAATCCAAGCGGGAGTGTAACGGGTAACGAGTGCCCGAGCGCGCCATCCCGAGCTCCCTCCGTAAGACAAGACGATTTGTGTATTTAACTCTCAAATTATATGGCCCATCTCTATCTCTCTTCTCTACTTCTTGTTCTTGCACGGATTTTGTTTCCGTGACTCTGGCCGAATTACTCGAATTGTAATTTCGTTACATTATTATCTACTTGAACTCCTAAGAAATTGCTAATTGCTCGCGATTTTAACGCGGGAGACACAATCAAAAGTGCCAAAAGCGAGTATATATACACCTATATATGTACTTAGCTTATATACGTGTGTGTGTGTGTGTGTGTGTGTATACCTATATATATATATATATATACGAGCAACTTTCTGTCTTCAATTACCCAAGGAACTTTACTTTCGATATATATTATTACTATGGTTTGTTGGTATACTCGAGAAAAAAGGGTTTGTAGGATATTTCAATGCGTATATCGATGCCACATTCTGCGTAAAGGTTGCAAACGATCAACCGGAATTTATGATCATCCGGTTTAATTTTGGTTTTTAAATTGTAAATAATAACTCGATAACAGATTATTAAATTTATCAGACAAGGCGTGGATTAACTTGGCGGGATATCGAAACGTTTTTCTAAAACGTACACGAACAAAAACATATTGTAAATATTATGTTTTAACAAAATAACTTTAGCTAATTATAACTAGGTATATAAGTTTCAATCACAAAAGAATAATATTTTTCGAAATGTTATAACATTTTGTTTTAAATAATTGAATAATACTATATTTGAGTAATATATTACATATAGTATCGACATATTAATTTGAGTAATCTACGTGCCAATTAATTGGCAGCGAATTTTTTATTAATATCTATAATTATTACTTTATTTCTATTATTTTTACATATTTGCACGTTGAATATTTACTTAAATTTGCTATACTTTAACAAGGATAATTTTCTTACAGAGATGAAGATACTAAAATGTAAGAAAATATTTTATAACTATTATATATTACTTGATTATTGTAATATTCGACAATTGATAATAAGAGTCAAAATTTGAATTCTTGTTGAAAAGAAATAACTAATTTATTTAAATATATTGCTAACAACACAGTTACATGTTACCTTTTATATTAATTATAAAAAAAAGAATTGCGCATATTCTTTAATAAAAAATGATTATATACTTGTTTTTATCCTGTTCTTTTAATTTGATACATAAATAAGTCTAAAAGAAAGCTTGGAGCAATACCTATCAAATGGTCTGTAGCATTTTTATGGCCTCCAATTCTGTAAAAAGTTATGACAATTTAAAGAAAGACAAAAAATTCACAAAAATTAACATGGTAACTCCCATTTAAATTTTTAAAAAAATTTCGTGTTTCTTTAAATTGTCATAACTTTTTACAGAATTGGAGGCCATAAAAATGCTACAGACCATTTGAAAGGTATTGCTCCAAGCTTTCTTTTAGACTTTTGGATGAAAAAATCAAAGGTGGCGCACTTGCACTTTTTTCAAGTTGAATATTGACATGTAGTTTATGTAACATTGACCTTGAGATTATAAATTCTAACCCAGAAGAATAAATTCTAGATATAATTAGCAACGAATGTTACGTATAATGTTCTATAGTAAAAGTTGATAGATTTTGAGTTATATAGCGGTAAACCCAGCTGGTGTTGAAAAAAATATGGAAAAATTCACTTTTTGAGGTTAGAATAACTTTATATAGAAAAATGGTAAGAAATAATGATATATAAAATAGAGAATATTATCTAATCGATGGAGAGTTAGCGTCTATGAATGTGACTAGTTCTCTCTCAAAGTCGAAGAGCCTTTTCAAGTTTAGTAAATATCCATGATCCGAACGAAATAGCTTCTCCTCGTCGGCGTATATGTACTAAAATTATGACGCAACGTAAATCAAGACCGGACAACGGTGCAACGGACAATCCGAGCCAACTGTCGTTGCCAAATCCGAAGTGAAGAAAGATTTCCGGTTTTCATGGATCGAATTCTACTCGGAGTAATAACAGTAGCGTCTCTTTAACGAGGGTCCTATACCATTTTCAAGAATAACCTTGTGTTAATACTTTAGTGGTTAGACATTTCTTAGTTCGTAATGACCGTGTATACATCGTAACAGTTATTGCGCATATATAAGTAACATTTTTTTACACTATGCGATATACAACTTTCTTATATCTCATATAATTAATGAGTGACGCGTACGAATTTCGTTATTTAATGTTACTTTTAACACTTGAAGAATATATATTTGTTAAGCCCAACAACTTTGCATGATAATAAACTCATAAAAAAATACATAAACCTAGCTCTTTTATCGTATAAGCTAGAATAACCCTTTAAATGGGAGATCACATGTGAACGAAGAATTTTCCTTGCGTAAGTTATTGGTAAGCGATGTTTAACAATTATTTTTGCTAACAAATTGACTCATTTTCTATACAAACATTCTAATTATTTATCTACTATCAATGAACGGTTTGCAACAATAGCTTCTCCAAGCATAAACTTACAAGAGAATCAGAAACATCGTGATAGAGACACATAATATAATTGCAATACGTTCATTATCTCCAAATCCTCAATTTCTTCGTTATCGAAGGAATAACATTTGTATATAAATCGCTATTACAACTGGCAACAGTGATGTTCCACGTGCAAAACGCAGGGGGATAATCATTCTTCCTTGACAAAGTGTACGACTGATCGTTTTAAATATATTATGAGCTCTATGTACTAACCTATTGATTTTATTCATAAATTATATATATACATATATTCACACACACACACACAGACACACACGCACGCATACACTGGACACATGTTAACAGGTACACGCGTAATGACGCGGGCAAACATTGGAGTATGCAATATAGAATTAGTTGGTTTAATTAATAAATAATTAAAGTTACATAACGACTAGATTTAAGAGAGGTATTAACGAAATTTAAACAATATTATAACGATTGACATTATATATTTTCTCCTCGACGGGATGTAGATATATACATATATATATACGCGGGAGCATAACCTCTCGTAACATAATGAAATAAAGTTTTAAACGCGCGCAAGCAGTGGTTTATACAGCGTGGAAAATTCATCGTTATTAGTTCTCGTTCGTGTATATATATATATATGTATGGAAACCTCATTAGCTTAGGCAACGCGAGCGGAGAAATCATTATTTTGAAAATTTATTTAATTCTCTCGGATCTCCAAACTATACCTATCTATCTATCTACCTACGAGGATTAAGCCAATAATCGTTTGCCCAATGAACTCTCACTCGAAATTACGCGTTTCCCACGAGTCAATAGACGATGCGCGAGAGGTTTTACTTCCAACCTACGAGAAAGGTTAAAAAAAAAAAAGGAAAGAAAGGAAAAAGAAAATAGATATTCTTGATTATCGGTCATTTCTGGATTAATTAAAAGCTTTTCCCGCGCACACCCAACGCAACTGGTTATACACATTCGACCAGTCAGGATATGTCAGTTTAAAGTGCACTCGATCAAAATTTCACGATGGAATTTACCGAGATATATGTATAATCTATATATATATACGTGCGTTTAACAAAATTTTAACTTTCATCCTATATATCTATGTACGTACGTATGTGTATGCACCCAAATATGTATATTATTTTCTGCATTTATAAATATATATGGTATATAATACCATTGCACCCTGGGTTATTAATAATATATAATGGGAAAATCCATCTTTAACCATAAATTGTAATTTAAATCTATATTATATGTTCGTTTGATATTTTTACTTATATAATTAATAATAATTTCATACTCTTATACATGCATTTTGTGCGCATTATATGCACGTGAGCACGTGTGCGTTAAAATAACGTACGTCGCGTTATATTTATAAATTTCGAAATAAATTAATATTCACATACAAAAAAGATGTTGTGCACATTGATATAAAAGGTTCCGACTTATTAAATGTTTTTTGCCTTTTAACGTTATTTATATACGACGGTTATATATAAATAATATTAAAATTCGCATGTACGGAGTTCGGGTATTCGAACTTTTGCGCTTTTCAAATATCCAATTTCAAACTAATGAATATTAGGAAAATATAAATAGTAGAACGCATTTTAACAATTAAGGGAATAAAATACATTATTTTTGTTAAGGGTGCACATGAGTACACCTCGCACGAAAGGAAATGCGTATACGTCTACGTAATATCAATTATCATCTTATAAAATGGATTTAACAGTATATACGAGAAAATCCATACGCGAAATTTTCTGAATTCTGTTGCCTGAAATCGAAAAAAAATTTATTTTATAATTACTTACTAAATATTTTATTTTCTACTTATTATTATTTAAATAGAACAATGTAACATTTAATTAAAATATAAGATTATTATTGTATTATAATAATTAAATTTTAAAAAATAGTCAATTTTCTATTATTTCAATAAATATTATCACTTATTATTACCTAGTGCATTATCTTTAACAATATAAATTTCGCTTTTAGCCTCTACAATAATATTTTCAAAAATTAAACACAAAAAGGTTTTTTTGAAAACTAATTTTTTATTACGGTTGTATAAGATACCAGCTTTTTTAAAATAAATGTATTTTTCGATTTGTCGATTTTAAACTTCAAACTGAAAGAAGTGCGTGACAAGTAATGTAATTATAACATTTTCTTAAGATTATCGTTATACACTTATTAGTTTTATAAATTAAGAAAATATCGAGATAACTCAAAAATCGGTTGAAAAATGTATCAACTCAAAATCCGGTTTGAAAAGAAGTCAATTCACGAGCTCATATATTATTTATATTTTGTGAATGAGAACCACTGTCGCGAAATTGTATTTGTGTGTGGCGACGATCAGAAACTTGAAAATTAATAAATTGCAAGAGCCTATAGGTTTTTTGGGACAGTGACTATAAACCTGAAGTTCATTGCAAGCTAGTGAATTCAAAAAAGATAAACTAGTCATTATAAATAGAAATTTAAATAATACTGTTACTGAAATTATTTAATATCTATAATACAAACATATAAATAATGGTATACACGGAGATAAATTAAACAAAGAATTAACCTTTTTACTAAGGATAAAAACTTGTTTCTATATAAAAAAAATTTGAAATTATTTAACAACGAAAATTTGAATATAGATGACGAAAATCCGTCCACATTAATGGATTGCAACTATTGAAGATATTCACACGATAAACTAAAAATGTGAAACTTTTACGAAGAAACTGCAAGAGTAAGATAATGTTGCCCAATTGTTTCTTATACTGCTTTATTTTAGAAAAAGTTCAAAATAATATATAATTTTAAAAGTTCGACGTATCGTTAATAAATCCACAAAAAGTAAGACTATATCTTTGTAAAAAGTGATAATGCTTATATATTCCACTTGATTTTCCACGCTAATCTAAAAATGAAAATATCTTTACCATGTTGATCAAACTCTTGGTAAACTACAAATATGTATAGTATTTCTTTTGTGGATACAAGTAATTTAATTGCTTTCTTATATACACATATATACCACAAAGTAAGTGTAATACGTTTATACTTTGTTTTCACGCACGTAGTCACGCACACGCGCACGCACACGCGTCACGTTACTAAATAACATTCAAAATTATTTTTAAATGAAAAACGACCGTGTAAAATACAGCTGGAGAGTATATATTATTATGCACAATATAAAATACTATTATATTTTATAATAAGTGATTTGTTATTTTTTTTTAAATACTTACAATTTTAGGTATAATATGTTTCTTTTTTCAAAACCACGTTCCCGTCAAATTACACGGATATATACCTTTGATTGATATTTTATCGAAAGTTGTAACCAAAATATGGAAATAAACATTTTAAAAATTAATTAATTTAGTTATACTACAGTCGACATAAGTAATATTTTATTAATTTATACGTGATTGTTAAAAAATTTAATTCTAAGCATAATTATAATTTGATCGTAAGGTAATTAATAACAAACCCTTTCACTTTTCACGTTTTGTGGTCACCGTAAAGTTACAATAATTTAGAAGCCAGGAATCCTATCTTAAAAAAGAGATGAACCTGAAAATGATGCCAAAATAAAATCGCTCTAAATGGGTGTTACGAATATTAGCGAGTTACGGTATAGTTCTGATAAAATTTCGATGATATCACAAAAGTGAAGTATAGAAAAACGTGTTACATAGAGATTTTTCGAAAAAGTAGTTACACTAATTTTTGGATATACGACGCGTCTTCTTGAACACATGTCGATTTTACATTCTGATAGAGCAATTTTTTTTCAAACGTCTAAAATAATCATAGATAATGGTTTTAAAAAATTCCAAAGTTCATTACTATACTTCTGTATAAATAAAATAATTAATAATTTTAATTTCCTCAGGTAATATTAGATCAACGTAAAATATTAATATGTATATGGACGGCTTTTTTTTCTCATTTTCTTTGTAATAATATCAGGTGGTTGGAGATTTATGCTGCGTTATTATGAGTAAAACTAACCGACATTTAACTTATAGGTTTAGGTTAAATTTTGTTATTTAGAACTGCGCAGAGGAAATTTCATTATCCTCTGTAGGATTTGAGGCGTTATAGTGGTTTAAGTTATGTAATGATATTATATTTCTCTGTATCGATTTTTTCAAATGTTAAGATATGTAGCTCTGGAATAAAAATAAATAAATAAATAAATATAGATATAAATGTGAATTGAATCGAACAGAGTAGATATAACTAAAATCTGTATGCACCACAACAAAACTATGAATTATTTATGTAAAATTGTATACATGTGATCGTTGTTATAAAATAGTTAAAAATGCAATACGGTTAGACGATTAATCAATATACTCCGTTTAATGTAGCGTGCGTATATGTGTGTGCGTGTGTATATACATTGATTTCTATTATATCGCCTAATAGCTATAAGCACAACCATGTAAAACAATGCAGTTTATGTACACACCATATATATACATAGAAATTCATAATGACATTACAAATGTAATTTAATGAAATATATATTGCAACTAGAAGAGTAAGTATATTTACTTGTGATATATTTTAAAAAACCGCTGCCAATTAATTGACACGTAGCTTCCTCAAATCAACATGTCGATCCTATATTATGTAATATATTGCTCAAATATAGTATTATTCAATTATTTAAAACAAAATGTTATAACATTTCGAAAAATATTATTATTTTCTATTATAGCTAGCTAAAATTAATATATTTGTGTAATTAAAAAAGTACGCATCAGTATGAAAAATGTAATAAAAAAATTGTTAAAATAGAAAAATAAAGGTCATTTCGTCAATTCTCAATTAATATTATTCATAATTTTCTCTTTCAAATATTCCAAGAATTTTTCTTCATAATAAGAAAATTGTGTACAATAAAAACTTACCTTTTTTTGCTTTTCTTTGAATTTTCTAAAAACATTTTCTTCTAAAGGTAGTTCCACATTAGACTACTTTATAAGTAAACAATATTTTAATAAACATTTCATTTTAGATTTTTTTTCACAAAACCTAACCATGAACGATTTTGAAACTTTTATAGTATGATGCTGTTATTATGTTCTATTTGCACGATTTTTGTCAACATATTTGATGAATTACTTTCAGAGATATAAGCAATCAAATATTTTGTATTTATGCTTAAGGGGAGTCCGTACTGATTACAGATTTCTGCAATTGATTTTTCAAATACAGTTTTTAATTTTTATTTTTTCTAAATTTTTTTAGCACACGCACAATTGTTACACATTGTAGAATGTGCCTTAACTCAAAACATTGAACAAATATGGAAATTAAATGATAAATTTGAAAAATCTGATTATGTCGGTAAGTGTGTGTTTTAAATGAAGGTACTCCATCCCCTTATGGGGATGTCGGAGCTACAGCCTCCGTCGATAGCCGCTTGATCTCGAGGCTTCGAATGACTCTGTAGTCATGTGGCGATTTCGACGATAAACGTACTTCAAACATAAATTTTACAGCTACATAGAGCTGTTGAAAGATACTTTCCCCCTAGTTATGACTAAAATAAAGGTAATTGTAATATTACTTTTGGCAGTAAATGTTTATTTTTTTAAAGAAATGTGTAATACGTAGTACGTAGCATTATGGCAGATTAGACTCACTGAATACCAGACGTATTACACATTTCCTTAAAAAAATAATCATTTGCTGCCAAAAGTAATATTACAATGGCCTCAATGTTAGTTATAACTAGGGGGGTAAGCATCTTTCAACAGCTCTATGTAGCTATAAAATTTATAATTTATGTTTGAAGTACGTTTATCGTCGAAATTGACACCTGACTACAGCGCCATTCGAAGCCTCGAGATCGAGCGGCTATCGACAGAGGCTGTAGCTCCGACAAATAATAGGGTTCGAAACTACGAAAATGACAATTCTTTCTTAAAATTTCAAGTGAATTAAATGCTTTTTATTCCTGAAAGCAACATATAAACCCCAATTTTTTCACAATTTAATTTTTTTAATCAAAATTAATCGATATAATTACTTGAAATTTTACAGTTTATGACAACTAGATGGTTCTTCCATCATAAACTTTTTTAGCACACTTGACTTATTAATTTACAAAATTTAAAATATTTTTAAAAAAAGTCTTTTTTTTTAAATAACAAAAAAACTAATAGAGATAATTTGTCAATCCAAAATTGAGCAGATAGATATTTAGTCTAATTAAAACTAACCGACATTTAACTTATAGGTTTAGGTTAAATTTTGTTATTTAGAACTGCGCAGAGGAAATTTCATTATCCTCTGCAGGATTTGAGGCGTTATAGTGGTTTAAGTTATGTAATGATATTATATTTCTCTGTATCGATTTTTTCAAATGTTAAGATATGTAGCTCTGGAATAAAAATAAATAAATAAATAAATATAGATATAAATGTGAATTGAATCGACAAAGTAGATATAAATAAAATCTGTATGCACCACAACAAAACTATGAATTATTTATGTAAAATTGTATGCATGTGAGCGTTGTTATAAAATAGTTAAAAATGCAATACGGTTAGACGATTAATCAATATACTCCGTTTAATGTAGCGTGCGTATATGTGTGTGCGTGTGTATATACATTGATTTCTATTATATCGCCTAATAGCTATAAGCACAACCATGTAAAACAATGCAGTTTATGTACACACCATATATATACATAGAAATTCATAATGACATTACAAATGTAATTTAATGAAATATATATTGCAACTAGAAGAGTAAGTATATTTACTTGTGGTATATTTTAAAAAACAGCTGCCAATTAATTGACACGTAGCTTCCTCAAATCAATATGTCGATCCTACATTATGTAATATATTGCTCAAATATAGTATTATTCAATTATTTATAATAGAATGTTATAACATTTTGAAAAATATTATTATTTTCTATTATAGCTAGCTAAAATTAATATATTTGTGTAATTAAAAATGTACGCATCAGTATGAAAAATGTGATAAAAAAATTGTTAAAACAGAAAAATAAAGGTCATTTCGTCAATTCTCAATTAATATTATTCATAATTTTCTCTTTCAAATATTCCAAGAATTTTTCTTCATAATAAGAAGTGTACAATAAAAACTTACCATTTTTTTGCTTTTCTTTGAATTTTCTAAAAACATTTTCTTCTAAAGGTAGTTCCACATTAGACTACTTTATAAGTAAACAATATTTTAATAAAACAATATTTTAATAAACATTTCATTTTAGATTTTTTTTCACAAAAACCTAACCATGAACGATTTTGAAACTTTTATAGTATGATGCTGTTATTATGTTCTAATTGCACGATTTTTGTCAACATATTTGATGAATTACTTTCAGAGATATAAGCAATCAAATATTTTGTATTTATGCTTAAGGGGATGTCGGAGCTATAGCCTCCGTCGATAGCCGCTTGATCTCGAGGCTTTGAATGACGCTGTAGTCATGTGGCGATTTCGACGATAAACGTACTTCAAACATAAATTTTACAGCTACATAGAGCTGTTGAAAGATACTTTCCCCCTAGTTATGACTAAAATAAAGGTAATTGTAATATTACTCTTGGCAGTAAATGTTTATTTTTTTAAAGAAATGTGTAATACGTAGTACGTAGCATTATGGCAGATTAGACTCACTGAATACCAGACGTATTACACATTTCCTTAAAAGTAATCATTTGCTGCCAAAAATAATATTACAATGACCTCAATGTTAGTTATAACTAGGGGGGTAAGCATCTTTCAACAGCTCTATGTAGCTATAAATTTATAATTTATGTTTGAAGTACGTTTATTGTCGAAATTGACACCTGACTACAGCGCCATTCGGAGCCTCGAGATCGAGCGGCTATCGACAGAGGCTATAGCTCCGACAAACAATAGGGTTCGAAACTACGAAAATGACAATTCTTTCTTAAAATTTCAAGTGAATTAAATGCTTTTTATTCCTGAAAGCAACATATAAACCCCAATTTTTTCACAATTTAATTTTTTTAATCAAAATTAATCGATATAATTACTTGAAATTTTACAGTTTATGACAACTAGATGGTTCTTCCATCATAAACTTTTTTAGCACACTTGACTTATTAATTTACAAAATTTAAAATATTTTTAAAAAAATCATTTTTTTTTAAATAACAAAAAAACTAATAGAGATAATTTGTCAATCCAAAATTGAGCAGATAGATATTTAGTCTAATTAAAAAAAATTATTTTTTCAATAATTGAAAATTGTTTTTAAAACAAAAACTATTTGGGGGATGAATAATCTAAGTCTTTTCCGGAATTCGTACAGCGGTATATGTACACACACACACACACACACACACACACACATCCATAGAGGCATTTTCTAAAAATATGTGATTTCGACTGCTGACACGTTAAAACATATTTAAAACATGTTTTTAGCGAGTCGAAAAATGTTATTATTTCAAAGCTTCCTCTACGAGAAGAAAAAATGGGAAAAATATGTCTAAATTTTCGTTGAGGTTAGGAGGATAGAGAATGTTAAATTCGGTAGAATAACCTCAATTTTCATTAGCGTGATATACGCGGTCAAGTTTGCCGAACGCGTAGAAGGGCTGTGACGAGTCAAGCCGAGTCAGTGTTTACTGCGAGCGTCTATTACCCTATACGCGAAATTGAAGGGATGTTTACGTGTTTACATACCTTGGACTCCGTAACAAAATTTTTCTTTATCCGATGCTTTCTTCTCCTTCTTATTTTTCTTCTTTTTATCGGAATTGAATTCACTCGACTATTCCTAGACCGATCGATATATACGTCTATTATATACTTTATTTCACTTTTCTCTTTATTTTCGATAACGAAGAAGTAAACTTTGTAATTAACCGTCAGTTTATTCATTAGATAATTTTCCCTTTCAACTTCCATTTTGCCATTTCAACTTCCTTTTCATTATTTTTTAAACGATTGTTGTCGATTTAACCTGAACTCGTAGATTTTGATTTGCAAAAATGTAAAAAAAACAGCTGTACGACGCATACTATATATAGTCTCTCCGTACTTGGTTCAACGGCATTTGATAAAGATCGTGTTAAAGCAAATACTTGGATAGAGCGTTGATGTTGTATATTCACGAATTTGTTTATCGATCAACGATTATCCGAGACAAAAGCAAGATAAAATAAATTAGTTAAATCAAAGACACAACTTAAACTAAATCTTGAAATACTATAAAGTTCATAATTTTTTTCCTCTTTACTCGTATATATATATATATATATAGCTACGACGATCCTACTTGTAAAAAAATATACTTTACTTTTTTTTAGACCTATCCGTATTACATATTAAATCGATTATCGTATTCCGATAAAGAAGCGAATATATACGTATTTTCTTACAACGTCGGAAACGCACACAGAAATACAAAAAAAGAATATCCGTGCTCTCCGCGTTGCGATTCCCATCAGGTAAAAAAAAAGAAGGAATACGTAGAGCGTAGGTCAGTCTAAATGTTATGATAATCGGGATGGGAAAAATGATAAGCCAGGATGTAACACTCGGTCTCGAAACTTCGGGATCGTTTGTCAAAACATTTGTATATACGTTGTACGTACGTAACCGCGACGCAACAAGAAATCTCGGTACACCTTCTTCCGCATATGAAAAACAGTGTACCTGCATATGTATACGCGTCTATATGATACTATTGAATTTTCTCTTGACTGCAGTCTGTTACAACTATATCTATGTAAATACACAGTTATATGTACACATGTTACAAGAAATATTTAGAACGTACACTAGAGCGAACCATATTCTAAGTGTACTATGGCGTTACGATGCTTATTTGCATCCCGAAAGAACACGTTTAACGTTTGGTATATACGCTCAGAAATTTAATACGTTGCATTACAACGAATTTTGGATATATCAAAAGTAACGTAAACAACTTACGTTTCATCGTGTGAGAATAATCCGCCCAAAGGTTGGAAATTATTTGAAAGATTCGACGGTATGTTCGGATATAAAAAAGGATACTTTGCAACTTCTTCGTTTGATGGCATGTTAAGTTTAAATTATCATTACTTTTTACAGAATTGAAGGCTATGAAAATGCTACAAACCATTAGAAAGGTATTGCTTCAACTTTTTTTTTAAACTTATGAATAAAAAAATCGATTGTGGCGTGGTCATCTTATTTTAAACTTCAATGTTGACTTGTATTTGTGAGTCATTGATCTTGAGATTAATAATTCTAACCAATCAGACGGATAAATTCTAGAAAAAATCAACAACCAATGTTACATATAATGTTATATAGTAAAAATCGATAGAATTTGAGATAAATAGCTGTAAACCTGACTGGTGTAGAAAAAAACTAGAAAAAATTCACTTTTTGAGGTTAGAATAACTTTTGAGCAATTAGATTCTAATACTTAAAAATTTTGTTTTTGGAAATTATAAATATCTTTTTTTACGAGAGGATTTACTAAAAATCGTTGTCTGTTAATTTTTGCCCGCATGCGGGGTAAATATTAACATCTCATTTTTTTATTGTAAAGACTTAGTTTCATAATAAATGTACACATTTAACAAATGTAAACAAAAAATATATTTTTTACTGAATATACGAATAACAAGTGATATACAAATAAAAAATTGTTAACAAATTATTTCTTTAACACAAAAATAACGCAGGTCTTCGTCTTACAAATTAATTAAAGCTAATAAACATTTGTACTATTAAATAATACATGTATAAACACAAAAATTATAGCAAAGTTCAAATTAATAAATTAAATAAATTAATTAGTATTAACAGTGTTAATACTTGCCCCGAAAATTTGTTAATATTTACCCCGACAAATTTTTTTTTTAAATCGTTAAAAAAATAAAATAAATAAAAAAAATAAAAAAAAATGTGCGATTAAATAGCTTATTTCAAGTAGAATGGGGTATGGTAATTTTAATTTTGTTAATTATATGATATGTAATTGAGAATAAACATTTTTGAGTGAAAAATTTTCCATTACCTGATCAAAATATCGCTGTCTCCTATATCTTATCGGCTCGACGTCCTGCGATCTACTGAAGGTGTTTACATGTTAAAGGGCAATAAACTTTAAGTTTAGAGTCATCTAT
Organism: Theocolax elegans; assembly: GCA_026168455.1. Lineage (NCBI taxonomy): Eukaryota > Metazoa > Arthropoda > Insecta > Hymenoptera > Cerocephalidae > Theocolax > Theocolax elegans. The sequence continues at coordinate 54,600,348 of CM047431.1, forward strand.
GAAGTGTATAGAACTCTTCGCATCACTAAGAATTCAATGTTAATATTACCCTGTTAATTTTAGCCCGGTCTCCCCTATTCTGAAAAACATTTCCAATGTGTACCTAAAATTTGGTGCATTTTAAAATTTTGATCGGACCACTTCACGTGGAATACCCCATGTATATATATATAGTTAAATTCATGTTTAAATATAAGTTAATTTCAAACAATCCGTGACTATAAATATTAAAGTTGTTGAAAATAAAATAATTAGATTAAACATTAAACCATCAGCAAATAAATGAATCAATGTTGCTAAATTTTACAACAACTTTTGAGCAATTAGATTCCATACTTAAAAATTTTGTTCTGTAGGGGAACCGGGGCTAAAATTAACATTTTTTGAAAAAATCGTTCTCCTAATTAATAAAGAATTAGTTTGCTATACTAAGTATTGTTACTTTTCTTTGCCTATTCAGCGAAGTCATGTCACATGAACTTTTTGGAAATTATAAATATCTTTTTTTACGAGAGGATTTACTAAAAATCGTTGTCTGTTAATTTTTGCCCCGCATGCGGGGTAAATATTAACATCTCATTTTTTTATTGTAAAGACTTAGTTTCATAATAAATGTACACATTTAACAAATGTAAACAAAAAATATATTTTTTACTGAATATACGAATAACAAGTGATATACAAATAAAAAATTGTTAACAAATTATTTCTTTAACACAAAAATAACGCAGGTCTTCGTCTTACAAATTAATTAAAGCTAATAAACATTTGTACTATTAAATAATACATGTATAAACACAAAAATTATTCTGAAAAACATTTCCAATGTGTACCTAAAATTTGGTGCATTTTAAAATTTTGATCGGACCACTTCACGTGAAATATCCCATATATATATATATATAGTTAAATTCGTGTTTAAATATAAGTTAATTTCAAACAATCCGTGACTATAAGTATTAAAGTTGTTGAAAATATAATAATTAGATTAAAAACATTAAACAATCAGCAAATAAATGAATCAATGTTGCTAAATTTTGCAACAACTTTCGCACTTATTCTTTGATCGCTACATATAAATGTTTATTTAAATATCAATTTAAAAATATGTATCTATAATAAGTAATTAGTTAATTAAATACAATGAAATTCGTTGATTTGCTCAAGTTACTTTTGATATAAGTAATATTCATTTAAACTACCAGAGATTTCTTCATATTTTGTTTCTTAATTACTTCTGATTATCTTTTAGTCGGTAAGAAATATAATATAACATTTATCGACAATTAATATGAATTGAACGGTATATCGATACTGTAAATTACATATTTTGAATTAGTTAACGGGGTGCCATAGTCAATATTTATCCTCCCTACCTTACCGGCAATCGTAATTATTAGTAATAATAATTTGTAAATAAAACAGTATGTAAAAAAATAAGAGAAGAGGCGCATTCGTTTATTAATAATCTAACTGTGTGCTGAATTTCAGATGAAAATTATATTGCGTTTTTGAGAAAAGTCTTACCAAAAATATGAACCTAACCTCAACGAGGTGAAAAGATTTGATATTTTTGGTAAGACTTTTCTCAAAAACGCAATAATATTTTAATCTAAAATGCAGTACACAGTTAGATTGTCAATAAACGAAGGCGCCTTTTCTCTTATTTTTTCACATACTGTTCTACTTTTTTATTAATTAATCATCAAAAATTGAGTATGGAACCCCCTTAATTATGAAGGGAGAACTTACCTTGTGATCGCAACGTAAAAGTGTATAGATATTACCTTCCAACGCCGCATGTTAGTCATCTCTGAGCGTCACTCCTGTCCAAACAGAAAATTTTGTCTGTAAATATGAGCGTGATATATACATTTTGCGGCTATATCTTTCAATTGTTATCTCATAAATATATCATTATGAGATCCAAATACTTAGCTTGGTCAAATGGTATACTGACAATTGTTTTTGTTTACTAACCTTCGTCAAATCTCTTGACAACACATATTTTCAATTTCTTTTCACAAGAAAAACCATTGTATCATGATTTTCCTTAGTATATACCAATATTTAATATTTTTTAACAATCCAAATCAATATTAATTCGTTGTTCGAGCGAGAAAAAGGCTGCACGAATCGCGCGTACAATTTCTAACAGCTACAAGATTTTGGATTTTCCAGCACGTATCTAATGCACGAAATAAGAATATGAAAACAGTGGATGCGCAATCCAAGATATCGAAACGTTAATATTTAAAATAATCAGTATTTGTACACAACGTACAATGCGTCGAATTGTTCGAATTCAAAGTATGTAAAGAAAATCATAAAAATCATTGATCAAAATCATGGATAAAAATCATCATTAATAAAAAGATATTTAGAACTACCCAATATCCAAATTTTACAAACAAAGAAAAATAAATTTTTGTAACAACCGTGTTTAAATTTTCTAATACATACCATGAAATATAAATGAAACACAAAATGCATTAATCTACTATCTTACTGGGTGATAAATACTTACATACGCATACGTCTTATTCTTATATTAATAAAACCCGTAATTTATATAATAATTCAATAAAGATTACTCGATAGATTTAATGATTATACCAAATTTGCTGGAAATTACTCGCCTTTGACCAAAAAATCTCTGATTGGTAGAAAAGAAATATTAAAAATAGAATTAGCACTTTTCTGGACCCATAAGCAAAAAAGTACAAAATTTTATTTTTCATATAACTAATTAATTTGTCGTATATATATATTAGTAGAATCTCGTCAATATTCTGATATTTGTAATTTTTCCCGGTTTCAAAAGATATCTTCAATTTGAAAATAAAGGAAAATTAAAATGTCACAGGTCTACCACTACAAAATTTAAGAAAATTTAAATACCTCCGAGATAGCTACCTTTCAGCCTTCGATATACGATGTTTTTATGGAAGTCGACTTGTTTTCTTAATCTTTACGTTCAAATAATGAAAAATTCGAATGTGAGGTCGGTGACTACTTCCTGATTATAATTATATAAACAAGTACAAATAACAGACAATGTAAAAAATAAACTACACTAAGAAAGATCCTCTGTAGTGGGAGTTAATTAAAAAGTACTTTGTATTAATGAAAATTATGTACTTTATTATTTTAACAAGTGTAACTTTGTACTAAAGATCACATGAGACTAGTTGAAAAAAATGAACCAAATACTTTGGTAATACAACAAAGACGCCTGTGTTTAACTTTGAAACGCTTGTTAACCACGTATGTTGGTTAGATTAACCAAAATTAATTTCTAGTAACAACAAAGTCACTTTTTATAAAATGACAAACAGTTTAGTAAAAGAAGTGTTGTTATTATTAAATTAGATAATGATTTACCAGAGTTTGACATTGTAGAATTAGTTTTGTTTGATGAATGTCACTTTTATATTATTTACAATTGATTACATACTCGGTAAATTTTGAAGGAAAATATTACACTTACAGAGAAAAATTAACAATCGAGTAGAATTTATTTTATTTTAAAAAACTTAAAAAATTACGATAAATCTATTTACACAGAATGCGTTATTTAGTTTGTAAACATGTAATCATAATAAAATAAAATATGTATTCTTTTTGTTTCTACATGTGCACGTGTGTGCGCGCGTGTTTGTGTACGTATGCGGATAAAAGTAGATTAAAATAACGATTTAATGTAATACTCTTCGCGAATAAGGAAATATTTGTATGAACCATCAAGCGGATATTAGGTGTTATCGATATTTAATAAACACTGTTATAAATAAAAACCGGAAGTTCTGTAACTGACGAGCAGTGTGCCCGGGACGTGTATAATTCAACGAAGACTACATTTAATTAAAGAAATCTGTACATAAATGAAAAAGAAAAGTTGAATCTGTTTCTTTACCCGCGCAGTAACAATTCGAAAATCTAAATTCAAATATCATTCGACCAAAGAGCCACGATGAAGTTTGATTGGGTAAAAAATATATGGAAGTGTGCGTATGCACTCGTATATACGAATAAGAAAAGTACTATAATTTACGGAGTGAGCGGAAAAGTACTCTGTACTAAAGGACGGTTTTAGTCGCTGTGGTTATACTCTCTTAATATTAATTAGTGAATATTCACTAATGAATTAGTGAAAAATCACTAATTAGAATAGTTAAAAGTATGTCACCAAAGTTTAGTGAATAATCACTAATTGAAATAGTGAATTATTTTCACTAATTCGAGTAGTGGAAAATAACTAGTCAATTAGTGAAAATTAACTAAGTTAATTAGTGAAAATACACTGTTTAATTAGTAAATAGTCACTAATTCAATTAGTGTAAAGTCGCTATTTAATTAGTCAATCACAGGTACTATTTAAATCAAGAACAGCGTGAAATAGAAATTAAAAAAAAAACAACCTATTCTTAGTAAAAAAATAAATAGATATTACAATTTTTTTGTTTAACATCTTCTTAATGTAAAGTAGTAGAAACTAACAAATTGTATACCTATTACGAGTACCTTTTTTCTGATTATTATATTTTGCAGCTTGTATTACAATCATGGAGCAAAATTTAAATTTTGTACGTAAAATCCGAGCACTGTGTCAAGCGAAAAATAAACTTTTAAGCGTGAAAGTAAATGATGGAGATTTCATAATACTTAATTCATTAGGATGTTCCATTTCGTTGAACGGTAATTACTTTTTACATTTGAGGTTACATATAATGTTTTGCCACGTATTGATTTGTGAAATGCAAATAAATTAAAATTTTATAGTATTAGTAATAAAAAGTGCACACATTTCTTATGCAGCTACTTTGAGGATATTTAAAAATTATAAGGAAATGGACGATTTTAATAATAATTAAAAAACGTTTTGTAATTATAGTAAAGTTATACATATTATTTTTTAATTACCTGTTAATATTATTACAATTTGTGATTAATAAGACATTAAATAAAAATAAATAAGTAATTAACTGATTTACATTATGTGCAAAACGGATGTCTTTCTCAGTACAAGAAAATTAAATAAGTATTGTAACGTTTTATTAAAGTAAACAAAAACTCGTTATTATTATAATATTTCATCTGTATTGCCAAGATGGACATGAAATGATTAAATCCCTCTAAATTGTTATATGAACATATGTATTGTTATATACATTATCTCTGTACGAAATCACAGATTTACCTTGATATGAAATAAATTAGTTAAGTATTGTAAATGTAAAATAACATTTCGATATTTTTAATTTTTAAGCTGCACTGCTAGAATGATTATGTAATAATGTGACTAAACTCCTTTATTTGTCGATTTAAAATTTTAAATGCAAATGTTATTTGATCATATACGTTGTTACATACATTATGTACAAATAACTTACACATTTGTTTTTGTACAAAACAAACTAATCGAGTATTGTAAGAAACTAATACTTTAGATTATATAAAAAGAAATAATAAGTAACCCTTAGATTATATTAATGTTTAAGCAGTATTGCAAAGGTTAATGTGTAACGAAGTGACTAAACTGCCTGGATTATTTGAAATTTTATATAAAAATGTTTCTATAAATGAAAAAAAAAATTTTAAATGAACAGGGTACTCCAGATTGAAAACAAAAAATATTTTGAACAGCAGGTCAAAGGCAGTAGTAATTGTTGTATGATCTCGGCGATGAAGTAATTGATTGTCGGCTACTACAAAGTAATAACTGATATCTTCATCTGATAAGCAAATAATGTACGGTTGAATACTAGTATCATGGAGCTCCTTCTTTTTTTGTACAAAACCTTCCAAATCTGTACCCTGCTAAAATAAAATAAAATAATTTGATTGAAAAATTACTACAGAGTAATTTTAATAAAAGCATAAAAATAAAATATTTTTACAGGTACTCTTTCGATGAGTGCTTGAGTCGACCTGGTTTTTTTGGCTTTTCCTTTTCTAGCGTTGTTTATTGGAAGGAGGTCAATTAACATTAATAAAGCCTTAATTTCCGCTGAAATTGAAAATCATAACTGTTATATTCTCATTTATTAACAATAATTCTTATAATATAGTTAAACTTACCATTGTCAGTATCTTTATGTTTTACATTGAGCTGTGGTTTAATTAAATTTACATAATGTAAGATACGTGGCACGTAAATAGTAAATTTTTTTAAAAAATTATCCGTGCAATCAGGAAATAATTCTCCAAACTCATCGTCTATCTATAATAATGAAGATAATGATAATTATAACAATTTCTAATACTTATTTATGCACTTAAGCAATATATTAGGCGTTTATTTCCGGGATTAAAGTTGGCAGTAATTCAACCAAGGGAAAATTTGTTTTGATAAGCGACTTTTTTCGACAACAATTTATTTATACATTTTTCAATTTGTTCAAATTTCTAATTTTTGATATATTACGTGTAATATAATTAATTTAATGTTGCATTTGTTCGGGAAATAAAATAATTTAAGGAATAAAATACAGTTTTAGTGCCTTCATAGAGATCAATTAAGTGGACTTTATAGATAATTGGAATGAAAACTATATTTAATTAACTGTCTAAAAAGTTTTACCATTTGACCAGAATAATCAATGAGTCGAGGAAATTTTGAAACAATTTCGTAAATTGTTGGCTTTATCTCCAAAATCCATTTTCGTCTGTTACAAAATGTATTGCGTAGATTTGATGAAATAATTTTTTTGTTCGATGAATTTGGTAACTTATTTTTCATCAAATTTATCTAAATAATTTTAAAATATCTTATTTTTTAAAAATGTATAATATTTGATTTGGAAAACCTGTTAAATTTACCGATTCTTCATAGTCCTGAGTCGGTAGCAATATTCGTTCCGAATCTTTTAGAATGCTCTTTACATCTTTGTTACTTTTTTGATACATCTTATCGTTAATAGGAAGTTTTTTCCTTAAGGTAATAAGGCGCCACTCGATGAATCCCTTTTTTGTCCGAGGATCATAGAAGTATTCCTAATAACAGATAATAATTCAACAATGCATTAACAATAAATAATATAAAAGAAATTTTAATACATACATAACCAAGTGATTGTCCGTAGTCATTTTTTAGCTTGGGGAATTCGGTAATTATTGCTTTAGCAAGCTCTAATTTCGATCCGTTTGAAGGGTAGCTAAATATATATTACAATAATTAAATGCTTTAATAATATTGTAAGTAAATTGTTTTATTGACCATGAAAACAGGATAAATACATACCAAGAACCTTGCACATGAATTAATTCTGCCACAACAATTCTTATTAGAGCACGCCTGTCACTTTCGGAAACTACGCCTTTTAATGATGCAATTAAATCACATCCTTGTTTGTGTTGAAGTAGAGTATCTTTTATTGTCTTAAATCGCTAGAAAATATAATATGATAATTTATATAGATATTTTATGCAATATTCAATAATATTGTTTATTGTTTAACTTACAGTAAATTTAACCGTTGAATTATTGGTACTTGTAGAAGGACCTGGCTCGTTTTGGATGGAGATATTGCTGTTTCCAGAAATGCTACAATCAATCTCATTTACCTCGTTTTCACTAGATGAATTAGATTCATCATCTACTACCGTACAACGTTTCTTGTCCTTTGGCGTTAATCCAATTGCGGAGTTTCGTTTACATAGTTTTTTGTTACTAGTGCATTCTTTATAACTTACATCCATCGCAGTTGATGCGTTGTGCATTGAATCCTTATCGTGTTGATGAACCGATGTAAAATCTTGTGTTAAATCGTCGAGTATAGAAGATAATACGGTATTTTCGTCTTCTTGAAATACAACAGAAGTCGTTTTGACTAAATTATTATTTTCATTATTAATTCTACCAAAATCTGGTTGTATAGATCCATCTGCAGTGATAGCATAAATTCCAACGGGTAACTACAATGACATTTAACAAATGATGATAATATTCCTACTTAATAAAATTATAAAATTAAATAAAATTACTTGATTAGCTGATTAGCACCGGTTAGGGAGCATAAAAAGAACGACATTAAAATAATAAAAAAAATAAAATAAAATTACCTCATCTATTTTCCACTTGTTTTGGAGCTTCATTAACGCTTTTGTTGGTCCCATACGTATGTTCATTTTTAAAAAATCATCCTGTGTCAACTCCATAAAGCACTCGCCATCGATACATTCTTCTAAAAATAAAAAAATATGATAGTTTATTAAAACAAAATTTACATTTTTCAGTATTTAACAAATTGACCTGGTAATATTATTTTAAAAGTTTACTTTTCATATACAAAAATTTTGTTGATTATTATTAATGTTACAAATTAATTGGAATTAAAGATACGTAGGATATATATTATCTACAAAGTAATGCTTACTAAGTAAAGAATGTTGTCACAATATCATATGCGGAAGGCTAATATACAATCTTTCGGATGTTGCCTTATTCCAGTAGCAGAATGTCTTATGAAATGGAAGAGAAGATACCTTAACAAATCTGTAGGTTCTGGGTATACACTCCAATTGTATACAATGAGCATGTACAGAAGGATCAAAAAAGAGGCTCCTACAAGTGGATGCAAGCAAACAAGCTATGTTATTTTCTAAAACTACAATTTCTTCTATTCGTCCAAATATTACTAAATCATGAGACACTTCTGATGGTAATTCAAGAATGATAAACAAATTCTTTTTATACCAAACTCCATTTATAAAAATTGATTTGGCACAAAGAACCAAATCGTCTTCTGACAAATTACAAAGTAAAAGATTTTGTCTACTTTGCGTGCTCTGTACAGTATTCATTTTAGCACCAAATATTTCAAAATCATTATTTGATAGATTTTGCGCACTCCATTTAACACTTTGAATACATTGAGAAACACGTACAAGTGTTTTTGGTGGGTTCTTAAAATTATGAACATTATGAGCTCTTAACTTAAGCTCAATATGTTTTCTTTCAAAATGCATACAATAGTAGCGCAATAAAGGACCACACCATGATATGCAGCTTGCGTAATGTTTCATATGGTGAAACTTGTTGATTAAATTAATATTTGGAAATTTTTTAATAAAATGCATTATAAAATCGGTTATTAAAGCGTCTAAATAATCTAAAATAGATGTAGTTAGTTTTGGAGCGAATACTATTTCCATTATTTGCAATAAGTATAATATAAGCTGCATGTGCTGATCTGAACTGTTAACTTTTCCAGCTAACATAAATGGTAAAGTTCTCACGAGGCACGACATCTGCATCGCTTTTTGACTCAAGGAGTGTTCCCTTTTACAGAGCATTGATTCACTAAAATTAGCCGATGGTTTATTTTTTTGTTCCAAAGAACCATAATTAAACGAACCAATTGCTCTATTAAGAAAACAAATATCAAACAGCTTTTGAATTATAATATATTCGTGCAGTATCAATTTTATTATCATTGGACAGATACCGCATAATAAATCATGCATAATATCAAAAATTTTGTTATTTGAAATGTGAAAATACAAAGACTCGTTTAGTGGGCAATCACCCTTTAAACCCGTAAGAGTTTTTGTAGCAGCAGCAAAATTACTTTGTTCTAATAAACGCAAATGATGAATAAACGTTTCTCGAGTTCTTTCTGCACCTACTTTAAATTTGCCATTCAGTAATTCGTCCCTTGAAATCAAACACATGCGACAAAATCTGTTAGCTGACGGTCCTAAAAAATTGAATACCTCATGGACTGCTAAACCATCACCACAGAAACAAAACAAACTAGCTCGAAGAACATAGTTTTCACCATTAAAATTAAGAAGAACACCCTCGTCACTTTCCAATTTTTTCAATTCTTCTATAAATGGAGAAAGTATTTTTTTGAAACCATATTTACAAATATCTTCAAAATAGGCAATAAGAAGAACATGTATGCTACTTGTTTTACTATTCATATCTAATGGCAAATTATCAATTTGGTAATAAAATGTACCTAACTTATGAATACCTGACTTCGAGCCAATAGGATTCGCAATTTCTAGTTCGTCGTAGTACAGTTTGATTCTGATTGCAAACTTATATTTTTGATAAAAAGGATGTTTTTTAAAATACTCTCCATCAATTGAAGAAAATAGATCACCATCTGGAGATGAAACTTCTTCCGCGATAATATCCCTTATTTTTTTATTAGATAAAATTAATTTCAAGACTTCAATAATAGAAACGTATTGACATGTCTCAATTACTGTTTTGGGAAACGAAGAACATGTTTTTCTATTAGTAATTATATCTACACGTTGTCCAAGTGGTATTTCAATTGGAGATATGTAACCGTGATACTTAATCATAGCCTCTATTTGTTGTTCAAATTTTTTTAATCCTTTAAATGGGTTATCTAATTCTAAAACACCTCGAATCCTTTCAATTAAAACATTATCTAATAATATCCCTGGTATAAGCAACCCACCAATTTGTTTTTTTAGTATCTCGCACATAAGACATATAAATTTCTCAATTTCTGAAAAGATAACCTCTACAGTACTACCTGTCATCGAACTATTTGAATGTAATTTAGCTATAAATTTAACTACAGATGTTTGTAAATCAACATCAAGAAGATTATCATTTTCTACGAAAACTTGGTTTTCATCAATATTTGCTAGTTGGATAGTATCAGAGATTTCCAAATTATCAACATTTAGCTCAATAACGTTAGCAGTATCTTGAGCAATGTTAACTGCTTTTAAATGTTTATTTCTAATATGCCTTCTTAAATCGAAAAAGTGTTGAAAGCTATCAAGGCAACCATGTTGCCCACAAACAAAACCAGTCGATGGGATCCCGTGAGTAATGGTAATTCCATGGTAATTGCGAAAATGCTCTGACAGACCATTTAATCCGCGATTTACAAACTGATTGCAAATAAAACATTGAAGCTGTTCCATTTTAATAGTTTAAAAATACTATTCTACATTAAAACAATAAAAAATGGCAATAAAAAAATAAAAAAGAATTAACGTTATAATTGAGATTTACGATAATCTCGATCATTAAAATACGAGATTTTAGATATTTATATAAAACTTACGTTCCAAAATTGTAACAACATCCTCACTTACAATCGTCAAATCAAGAAGGAGACGTTTCAATTCTTCTTTTGTACGCTCACGTATCAGCATCTAGAATTATGAATATAACATTAATATTTTTAGTTAATATACAGAAATTTCAAAGAATGGAAGAGGTTACAAATAACTATAATTAAATAATTTTCATATACAATTACCTTAATTTTGTGTACATAAATGGTAAAAATAAAAAAGTAGCCTGCAAAACGTCATAAATTTGCAACTGTGTTCCGTGTCAATCGTTACTTGATATGTTACATTGCAACATATGTTCCTTACTACTCGTTGTGTAATGGTAGATTTGTACAAACAATTTGGGCAGCAACTACAGCACAACAGCAGCTTTTTAATCTAAATTTTTCAATATTACATCATAAAAATTATTATTATTCATTAAAAAGTGAAAGAGGTTCAAAGTAACTGTAATTAACTAGTTTTTTTATACACTAACCTTAATTTTGTGAAAGTAGGTTTTGATAATCCATAAGTAACTTGGTAAAATGTTAAAGATTTACAATTGCGACTTCCAGTTTAATCAATGTTTGTTTCCTTAATTATGGATGCTTTTAACGATACAAAGTCAACGAAGGCGAAAGACGTAACTCACAATTGTTTCTGTAGATGTTGAGTAATCAATCTGTGCTTCAGAGATCAATCAATTAAATTCATTAGCTTCTTTTTTTCTGGGCTGCACATTAAACAAATACGTATAAGTGTACCTGCTATACTGCGTTGTTAGCTCTCTAATAAAAATTTTTAATGTTGCAGCATACAAATATTTATTACTAAAATAAAAGAAAAAGAGGTTACAAATAAGTATAATTAAATAATTTAAAAATACAATTACCTTAATTTTGTACAAGTAGATTGTGAAATTCCAAAAGTGATTAAGTGTATCGTCAAAAGTTTACAACCGAGTTCTTCAGCTTATTTAATACTTGTTTCATTAATTATAGTCTGGATCATTTTGTCGAGTCAAAGTTGAATATTTACAGTGTAAAATTTGCACAGCAACAATGTCGATATCAATATGTAATACAGTATTGTTTTGTTAGATAAAGTCTCACTCATAACCTCACTTTCAAAAACGTGTTGTTTTCGGTAACATCATCACCGTAATACAGCCGTGTGAACGGTGCATGAAAGAAGTAACTTAAGTAACTCGCATTCGTTGGTTTTGTGTAGAAGTTTCAAAAATTATCCTTGCTTGAAACAATCAAACCGGCCGGCTTCTTACCAGGGCCAAACACTAAGCGTCTATACCTACTATGCTACGATGTGGCGTACGTGCCTTACTGCTCGTATTGCGCATGGCGCTGGCCGCTGATTGTTGTACAGATTGGCCGTTCTCTTACAGTAGACTAAGTAACGTAAAGTAGACTAATAAACGACGATGTTGATCGAGAAAACTGCATTAGTTTAAATTGTCTGCTCGTGGTAGGTACATTGCAATCTTAAACTTACTGCAGGGTTTAAGAGAATTACAACCATTATATTACCTTTCCCGCGTCACGAACGCAGCCATACTGACATAGTGACATGCGCAGTAAACCAATTTTTGTTCAATACATATATAGTTGCTAAATCAAATAGTGGATATTCGCTAATGAATTATTGAACAAATATACTAATGAATTAGTAAAAATCTACTAATGATTTAGTGAAAAGAATTTGCTAATTAATTAGTGAAATCCCACTAATTATTTAGTGAAAAAAAATTCAGTGAAAACAATTGCCTATTAATTAGTGACTATTCACTAACTTGATTAGCGGAAATAATAATTAACTAATTAATTAGTGAAAAATTCACTAATCAATTGGCGTAAACGCAAATCACTAATTGAATTAGTGAAATTTTCACTAATTCATATTAAGAGAGTAGGGTGCAAAAACGCGAGATTCATACACGCGTTGCAAAAAAAGTAGAGAGGTAGTTAAATAATTGAAAAATATAAGTCTACGAAATTTGAGAAGTTTGGGTAAAAGGAAAATGGCCGAGTTAAGTTACGATTAGGTTGAAACGCGCACGGGTTGAAAAGTACAAGGAGGATACGTATAGCTCGACTGGCAGCTCTCCCTCGCGAACAGAGGCGCACCACCGACTAAGCGGATGCAGGTATATCTTTCCTCTTTGCGCGAAGAGGAGTAAGACGTCTTGGGAGTGGCGCGTCTTATACCGTCGAGAGACTTACCCTGCAGTGCGTCGATGTGTGTCTACGTAGAAAGGAAATGTATTTAACGTTCCTCGGGCTCTTCTACGACCTTAAAGTTGCGTTTTCACCTGTCAACGGAGGAGCTTAAATCTCGGTGGCTCAAAACGCGAGTGTACACCTATACAACCGAGCTTTCACTCTATCTACCTCTCTTTTACTCTATGTTATTTCACTTGTTTATTCGTCTATTTATTTAGTTATATTTAATTTGTATTTTTTTATCCTTCGCAAATGTTACATTAACCTTCGAAATTGCTATATTTTTGTATATATTGTTATATTTTATTATACTTTTCATTATTTTATCACTTTTATATAATTGCGCTACATTTTTGTAACTAGTGTTTACGGGGTTTCTACCTCATAAAAACCAAATAAACTATCTATCTATCCGTGGGACTTACCTCGAGTCTTTCAACCCGTACCTTCGTAAATGACGATCTTGACTTTCCTTATCGGAATAATCTACTATTTTACATACTCGTTTCCACTTTCTTTTCACCGAGAAGATTTTTCACTCGAAAATAAATTACGTACGCGTACGGAAATACACGGAAGTGTTATCTTTCTCGGTTAATTTCGTCTCGATGATTACTTATGTTTTCCCAGACGGTATCGCGTTCGATCCGGTAACTTTTCTTCGCCATTCTCTCTTTGTGAAATATTCACGTCGATTCGTTGGACCCTCAAAAATATATGGAAATCGATTATTCGGTCTAGTGGTTATTTACGTACACACTCACACACGCGCGCGTCTAATAGATTTAAGATTGAATGTAATCGCTCGATATATAACTGCACAGAGTTTCCAATATTACAAAGGTTAAACATTAATCCGCAACAATTCGATTACCGATAGTGAATCTGTATTTTGTAATTTTTGTAGTTTGTAGCGCGCGCCACGTATTATTACATCCAAGTGTGTTTACAAAGAGATTACAGTGTGTAACTTATGTAGTTGATGAACTCCCGAGCGTCTACAGCTGGCTTACACCGGCGTGTGTGTGTCTGTATATATATACATATATAACAACTTTCTTCCGACGATACAAGAGGTAAATTTAATTTTCTAAATTAAAACTTGACTTAGATCCTTCAGAAGATTACCTAACTTAATTGCATTTTCCTTAAAACGTCATGGTTTTCATTTAAAATTTAACAAGACTATACATTTTTTTACGACGAGTATTTTGTACACACACGCGCGCACACACACACACACACACACACACACACCTACCCGAGATGCTTCAAGCCCATATACTTTCAAACATTTTATTCAATTGTTCTCGTTGACGCAGACGAAGTGCAACTTGAGATAAACCTAATGTCGCGCAGTCTTCACTTGTATACGTATATATATGTATATATATACATCTTAGGATATAATATAATAATGACATATTGTCAACTAAATAAAATAAGTTATAACGATTATTGGAATATTGTGTGAAAAACGAGGTATATAAATAAAACATTTACTCTTAACTCAAATCTCAAGTATCGGGATAGATCTCTTTATCTTGAAGAGTTCGCAATTCAAAAGAAAAAACTTCCATGAGAGAGAGAGAGAGAGAGAGGCAGCGATGAAATAGGGGGCAAAGAGAGGGGTGAAGCTCCGTTAGCCGCAGGCAGTTGAGAAAACCCGTAAGAGAGAGAAAGAGAAAGAGAGGATGAGGTTACGCGTACACCAAAAGCAAACCTGCTCGCCCACTAAATTATGAAAAACCCGGGGCTCTCTTCATTTAATCGGTCCATGCACGCGCTTTTTATCCCCCCCTCTCTCTCTCTCTCTCTCACACAGACTCTTAAGGTGCACTGTTGAACGACGAGCATATGCTCTTTATCACTGTTATATCTATATTTGTTTATCTAATTGCTTATTATTATTATTGCGACTTTCTCGTTTATTTACTTATTCATCTAATGATTTTTAACTACGCATTACATTACTTTGCATTATAGGTATAGATCGTGTGACGGGCGTCGCCGCACGACGTAGGTGTATCGGAAGGATAGAGTGAGCGATAAGACGCCTCGACTAATGTAAGCGTTGCCGTTGCACTGCAGCGCGGACATTACAGGTGTACGAGATTCGTAATCCAAGGTCCGTGTCTTCTAATCCCGTCCTCCGCCTTTTTAATCCGTAATAATCGCTAATTCTTCCAATTCTTCGACAAACTATGTAATTTACTACTTATTATTGATTATTGAAATTATTATTGTTATGTATTTTATTACTGATAAGTTAATTAGTTTTTAAGTTATCTGCTGTGTTTAAAACTATACGTTTGTAATACTTTGCATATTGTGTTGTAACAGCCTATTGTCATTCTATAGATACCCATGGGCTTTCTACCCCAAGAGTTCGAATACTTTTTTTTCGAATATTCATTCATTCATTAATCCTCTCTCTCTCTCTCTCTCTCTCATTTATTCCATTTCACCTCATCTCATTCATCTTTTTTAACTCTCGGACAATTGATCGAAAATAAATGTGCACACACGTACTATGTTGCAGTATATTAAGAAGTATGATTTCTATTTGTAAGTTAAACGTTATAAATTATTAAGCTAACCAATTTATTTATTTTCAATAAATAAACACATTCAATTTGCACAGAAAAAAGTGCACAATCCACCTTGGGAGAAAAATTTATAAGCGCGGTATATTTAAATAAAGGGAGTGGCATACCTGATGAGTTACCGACCGAGCAAAAAAATGATTGATTATTGCATTTGTTTAAAAAATATACAATTTTATGCAAAACGCAAATACAGAACTGCACTAAATAATTAAATAAGTTATTCTGTATAAAGTTCCAGGTGAATATAACAAAGATACTCTAAAAAATTTCCGCACCGGAAAATCCGGATCATTCGTAAATTTTCGGTGAAGAAATTTTTTAGAGTGTCTTTGTTGTATTAACCTGTAACTTTGTAAAATTACTTATTATATAATTATCCAGTGCAATTCTGTATTCGCATTAAGTATAAAATTGCGTATTTTTTAAAATAAATATATATATATAATTATCTTTTTTGCTCGGCCGTGTTTAATAATAAATAAAAAAACTACGAAAAATAAGAAAATAAGGAAAATTCCAAAGATTAGAATGAATAAAAAAATGGTTAAAGATTTATAAAATATAACGTGTAGAATACGGAATTGTTGATCGATGAAGCGAACGTGAAAGTAGTAGAGTACAGTGTGTGTAGATCGTATAGGTGTATAGTGCACACGGACACGAATAGAGGCAGCAGAAGTACACGTACGTTGGAGCAGACAAATGGGAAACGAATCACCTGCAAGAGACATTACATTTCCGCAGGAAAAGAAGAGAGGCATCGATGTACATCAGTGGTAATTCGGTGAAACGCTAGGCGAATCTGACCGTATATATATAGTATTGCGCAGAGTATATACGCGGACCATCAATTGACATTGTTGAAGGGGGAAGGATTGAAAGCTGTGCAGGGGTTAAGAGAAACTAATGGATCGAGCGCATTCCCAGGCAGACGTTTATTCGTTCGCGCACCCCTTCGAGGACCAAATTTTCATTATTTTCGGGGTCCGTGTCCTACGGGCTACACTCCAAACCTCCGAGTGCAAATAATTATCGAACCCAGTGTAAACCGAGGTTCCTCATCCGTAAACTTTGTACACGCGACTCTATTATTTTAAGTTATTTAACTGTAAATAATTATAATCTATCTTATAATACGTAATGCTAATTTCGTAGATCGTAATCTCCAGTAATAATAGTTTTGAGTGACACATGTTATCTCGATATAGCGATAATACTGTACTTACCAAATCGGATGTTATATCCAGTACGCCCTGCGCTACAGGGGGACAAATATTATTATTGCTATTACTACCTTTCATAACAGTTTGGTTTTCCAAACCTATATATATATATATATAAACCCTACCGCGATTATCGCACAACGTACAAAAGATACATTTTACCATTACGCAATTAACGATTAGTATTTTACTATTTTTCCGCGACATAATACCTAATAGTATCAGAGTCCTTATTCTTAAATTATAAAAAAAATTTTAACTTTTCGTTTGCACGATCGTTTTTGCATATTGGTAAACAAATTATACTTACCCACGTACGACATCACGTTCAACTACGTTTTCGCTTAAAATTGTCAAAATATAAGTACCATATTTTCATATTAAATTCTCGTAACTTACTAAATATCGATCATTTAATTATTTATACGTAAAAAAACACAATTAAAAAGAAGGATACGAAGAAAGAGAAATAATATCTGAACGTATCAAGTAACATAATGCAATAGCGCACATGTATGTATATATACGATATATTCCAAATGAACAGCGCATATTAATTAACTGTAAACATTATTCACGCGCACACGTAAATGTGTATTAATATAACCACGGTATATACATACATGATAAATAAATTAATTCTTAAATACTGTCTAGAATTATAATTAACACAATACTCGCTGCGATACGTCCTATTTTTAAGCTCCATTATATAATATACATACATATATGGAGCATTACACCTCAAGTGGTCGGATCAAAATTTTCAAATTCACCAAATTTTAGGTGTCAAATTATAGGGCATTTATAAGCTACAGATCATTAGAAAGGTATTGCTTCAACTTTTTTTTAAACTTATGAATAAAAAAATCGATTGTGGCGTGGTCATCTTATTTTAAACTTCAATGTTGACTTGTATTTGTGAGTCATTAATCTTGAGATTAATAATTCTAATCCATCAGACGGATAAATTTTAGAGAAAATCAACAACCAATGTTACATATAATGCTATATAGTAAAAATTTTGATATAGTAAAAAATTTGAGATAAACAGCTATAAACACATTTGGTGTTAAAAAAATCAATTTTGATGTTAGAATGATTTTTGAACAAATAGATTACAGTATTTAAAATTTTTTTTCTGTTTTCTAAAATATTTCCAATCTTTACCTAAAATTTGGTGCATTTTAAAATTTTGATTTTACCACTTGACATGGCATGCTCCATATATATCATTTTGATTTTCTTAATGACACGAAAGATGTGTGTGTGTGTGTGTGTGTATTTATATATATATGCGGGATTATTGTCTCTCGCGATAATTTAACTGAGAGTTATTGACGCAGAAGCTTTCAAAAGGTAGAACCTCGTACGCGCGTATGTATATATCCCATTATTGACATACCCCAATTATTATCTTCTCGTCTAACCTTTACGTAATCCACGTCACGTATATGCATCATTGATATTTTCCTAGATTTTGGATCGTTAACTAGGATCAAGTCGATACAACTCGTAATTCAATATTTCGAAAATGTATAAATCGAAGTAGATATACCGAAGTCTATACTGTAAAACACAGTGATATATAAATATATGTATATATCGAAAAAAACAGTGTCAAATAAAGGGTTTAAAATTCAAAATTATGAATGGAAAATATGAGGGAACGATACGTGGTCGTGTATATAAACAAACAGCGATATATGCAACCGCTTAGTAAAATATCCTCATTACTTTTGCAATATTTTGGTTAACCCTATACACGGTAATTGGTATAGGTGCGCGGGAATAGAGGAAGAGGGGGGAAAAAAAACCAATTTCCATAAATAATCATGGAGACCGGGAAGATGAATTTCAGTGTGAGCCTGGTAAAGTAAACTACGAATGTAAATAGAAAAATAAACCAGAGAATAATTGGAGGGCCAAGGTAATGCAACATTAAAAGGAAGAAAATTAAACTAGCAAAGTAAGCGCGCGCACACTCATGTATATATATATATATATATATCGCTCACAGGCGAAAAAAACACACGCTAGGGAGAGGTGGACGGGAATGAATTGAAGAATGAAAGATGGGGCGAACTAAATAAAGCAATAACTAAGAGAAGTCACAAAAAATGCTCAGGTACGCGAGAGGAAGAGAGAAAAAGGGCTTGGTAATGTATTTTTAAGCAGGTTATACTAATTCGTTAAAAATTATCTTGAATATACCTATATATATATATATATATATATATATATATATATATATATATATATAGAGAGAGAGAGAGAGAGAGAGAGAGAGAGAGAGAGAGAGAAAAAGAGAGATAAATTTATACTCTATTGTCTTCATATTTTTGCCAAAAATTCAAAGAGAGCGAGAGAAAATGAATTGTGCGTCTTTTCGGTTAGCCTCTTGTTTCCCATCAGTGTTCATGTCGTGTGTTTGTTACTATACAATGAAAATTTAACTCATTAGTCATTTAAAAAATATGTTATTTAAAAATGTTTATACATATTTATAATTAATAATCAATTCCTTTGTCGACTACCGTAAATTTCAGTTGCAATTTTAGTTATTTCGGTCTTACACTCCAAAATTAAACACTTATTCCCAAATATATAAAAACACCCAACACATGAATTATTACTAATAAAGAAGAAAAAATTTTTTAAGTAGGTAAGTTTTTATTTTATAATTTATATTTAATAATTAATAGATTTTTTTCAAGCCAACCATATTAACCTATAGGAGTGATTATAAGTCTTACTGAAAATTTTTTTGTAATATTATTCTTTCATTTTTTGTAATTCTATCCGATTTATTGTTACTCTTTAAGTGTTTGATGTTTTTTATATATTTGAGAATAAATGCTTATATTCGACTGTAACATCGAAATAAGTGAAATGTTCGCTAAAGATATTTATTACAAAAGTCTATAATTTCGAGGGAAGTGCATAGCTGGAAATTACAAATTCTTGGAAAAATCGATGTAAATAAGTCACTGGTATCGGATTGATCCGGTAAGTAAAAGAGAAAGCGGATCGGTATTCCAAATATCTTACACGTCAATTGTCACTAATGACATTCTCGACGAATCTAACAACTTACAATTTCAACAACTCCCAAAGACATTTCTTACATTTCTCTTTCTTCTATTAGTCGTTCATTCTTGCATTTACAAAACTTTTGAATAATGTTTTATCGAAAACCGCATTTTTCTCATTTTTCGTTCGCGATAAATAACCGTAATTACGCACTTCTACTCACACGGTGGATGTATATCAATGTAAATCAATCAGTGTAAACTCATATTTTGAAAGTACAAAAATTAATTTAAATATTATAGCAACAAAGAAATATGATGAATCTATTTAAAAAAGTATAAAATTTCGTTCCGACATTCCAAAAGTATAAAGCTCCAAGTTTCTGCTTTACAAAAGTAGAAAAATGTAATGTGTCATCCAAAAGTAGAAAATTCAATATACATCTTTTACGCAAATATGAAGCACCGCTCCGACATTTTAAAACACGTAACAATAGAAATGTCAATTTTGTATTTTTTAAAAGTCGAAACGAATTTTATGTTTATATGTAAAGTATCGTTATACTATTCGTAAGTAGAATTTTTTTATTTTATACTTTATTTATGCATTATATTTTTGCAGTCATTTTCTCTAAATTTTTTATAATTAATGGTACAACGTAAAGTATACAAAACGTTCTATGAAAAAATTCTCTTGAGTTGCGTGCAAGCGATACGATAGAAGTAGACGATAGTATCGTGGTCGTTATGATCAGTAATGTTGTCATCAAATTCTTTTGTACGTGATAACTTACAGGTTATATAAGCAGACGTGTACATATGGTGAAACACAGGGCTACGATTAATTTTCGATTCAATTAAATTGTGATTCACTCTTTCGAATCAGTTAAATCAGATATTTTGAATCGCCATTCACTTTTTTTCGATTCACTTGTTGAATACCAACTCAAATTTGTGCATTCGCGTGAATCGACATTTTTAATCGCGATTCAATTTTGTGACTCAAGCGAATCGACTTTGAATCGCGATTAATTCGCTGAATCGAACCAAATAAGGTAACAATTTACGTATGAATCGTTAGTTTATATATTGTGATTAAACTGCATGGAAAAAAATACAATGCAAGTATTAAGATAATTTTCTATAAAAAATTGTGATATTCGTTAGGAAAAGTGGAAAATATGTTAAAAAAGTATGGATTAACCTTATATTTTGTATTTAAATACTGTCATGTCGAGGATCTTGTAGTTGAGTTACATAAGAAGCTGACGTTATATTATTTAGTATACAGTTAAAAGATCAAAATCTTCCAACATTTTAAAACAAATACGAAGTTAATTGCTCACATTTGATTCATGGCTTCAGGTATAAAGAAAATTTCTTATTATTTATATAACATATTTATCTACCGACGCGGTGGCGGAGTGGTGGAAACGCACCTCGGCCGATCGCAAAAGTTAAGCAGCGCTGAGCGCGGTTAGTACTTGGATGGGAGACCATTCTCGTGCGGCATTCGTGATCGGTTAGGTGTTTTTTCACATACGCAATGTGACTTTGACACCCAAACAGAATGTTTCGAAGACACCGGGCCATCTCGGGTGAGGTTTTCCCTGCTTCACAGGTTTCCCTCTCCCACGGGCAGAAACCCGGGCAAATGCGAGATGGTTGGGGATTAAAAAAGGTTGGGAAAAAGCACCCACACAGAGGTGGCGGGTGAACGCTGTTGAAGTCCTCCAGGCGGGGACAAACGGCAGGAAGTACAAGAAAAATGACACAAAAACTAGTAAATAAAAAAAAATAGTAAATAATACCTATTTACCTACACAAAAACAATTTTATATATGAGTATAATATATAATATCGGTCTCTCCGAACTAAATGCTTTAGTTTTGAATAAAGCAGGCACTATTTTACTCTTTGTCCGCTATGGTTGGTGGAATTTCCCAGAGTACGACCTTTGTAAAAAATTGAAGGCGTTTCGTCCTCGATCCCCAGTTTATACTCCTCAGTAAGGAACTGAATATCTTACCCTAGACGCCTGTTGCAAGATGAACCGCGACCCCAGCAAGATGTTATATGCGGCTATACATATAGAATTTTTTTTTAGAATTAATTTTAACAATATTAAACTAATCTTAGAATAGTAAACTATTCTTCAAATTTCCAGTATGATTCATACACTCATGGAAATGACTACCTGCATTCAGCTGCTGATAATCCATCCATGTTTGATCCTTACGAATCTGTAGGTTCTTTCTATGACTCAAATGTGTTGTACACAAGGTGAGTACACATAGAAATTTAATTTATGCTAAATTTTAAGTCATATTGATTTATATATTTAATTTTTTGTTGTATTATAGAGGCGTATCTATTTCAACATACACGTTTAATAGATTGTAATTAAAAGCTAAAAACAATTATATTTTTACTAATGCAATCTAATCTTAAATATTATTACTTTTATTTTGTACACTGATTCTTCAAATATACACCTAAGAAAAGGAATATGATACAGGAAATCGTAAAGTTTGTTCTTCATGTACAGCAATTAAATATTAAGGCGATGTGATACCCAAATAACAGGAACCTACATCTAAAATCCCAAAAATTTAAAAACTAAAGGAATTAAAAATCTGAAAAAATTTACAGGTAATGTTGAAAGCAAATAGAATACCGTTACAGAGCGATTTTTTCAAAATAATAATTTAAAATGAATTATATAGAAATAACCATTTTTTGGTCGGTAATATATAGCTAAAAACAAAGCTGCACGGCTGCTCAAAAATCTCGTTGATTATTTTTGATAAAAAATTTTGAAAAAATTCATAGACTATCTTTAATGTAAATACACCGTTACAGAGCGTGTTTTTCGATAAAGTATACTGTTTGCTTCAGAAAAAATAAATACTGATTTTGTTTTAATGGGTATCACATCGCCTTAAAATGTACAACATTTTATTACATAATGCCTTAACTTAAATCAGTGATCGGACTAATTGTAAAAGAATCTGATTATATATGACTTGATAAAAGTTTAAATATTGTTTACATGTAATTCTTAAAATGACGGACCGCTTATAGAAGAATTTTCAAAAAAAAACACAAACGCGATATGGCTGTGACGGTAAATAGTTGCAAAATAAACCTGAAATGTAGAGATTTGCTTTAATTACTTCTTCGTGTGCACTAAAACATATTTCTCAGCTTTATCAAAAATAAATATGTTGTTCGTGTGGAAGTATTAAACAATCACCCATATCACATAAGTAAAATATACATATAATGTAACTAAAAGTTCATTTTAACAATTTTCGTTATAAATCTAGCTATTACTATAATTAATTCATAATATTTACTACATAACATATACATATGTAGAGAAGTCAGTAACATTTAAAGATTTAAATTTACATTAAAGTTATTTATTATTTTACTATCAGGTAGTTTATAAATATTTTGTTATTTGTCTCTTATCTCTCTTCGTTTGCAGCTATATAAGCTGTACATACGAAAATAAAAGACGCTACCGCAAATCAAAACATTGATAAACCAATAAATGAAAAATCTGGAGTTTCTATGAAATTGAGTCAAGATAATCCATACGATACATGTAAGTAATGGCCATTAACATTCGATGAAGAAGACGAGTGGTTCAATAAAATACGAGATTGAGGATGATGAATCTGAGTTGTCAAATACTACATTAAGCCTCATTTTATTATTTGTAAGTTGTCAGTTTTATTAAATTATTTTTATATAGCTAACTTAAAAAATAGATAAGTAACAAATGTTGAACAAACAAAAATTTTCTAGTTACTAAGACGAGAATAAAAAAGCTTTACTTTGTACAGTTGACAATTTTTGCCTGTTTTTACGCATTAAATAATTTTCTAAGCATAAAGTGTTCAATAGGAGAAATAATTTTCTTTACGTTCATCTTCAAAAATACGAAAAAGTTTCGTTATTTTATGAGGAACATTTCGTCCATTTAAAGTTTTCATGTAGTATTAATAACGTGCAATTATAAATGGTGCCATCATATTTAAACTGTTTATGTGCAATTATATATCTGGAAATACAACCACATAATGAGGAAGCTACCCTGAAAATTTCAGTCAAATCGGTTGAAAACTCTTTGAGATATTTGTGGAAAGCTACTTTTCTGGATGTCAAAAATAAAAGGCTCTCCCGTACAATGGTCGTGTCTAATTAACATTTACATTGTACAACTCAAGCGCAGAAGTACTATAGGCATAGTTGAACGATATATTACGAATGAAAGGCACGTTCGATAAAGTTTGGACACAAATGTAAAGATTCAATTGAAATGTATGTTTGAAACGTTACTTAGTGTCCCTCTATTTGTTTTTATACAAGAATAAGATTTAGTTGAATAAACGGAAAAATAACGTTGCTTAGGTCGATCGATCAGAATGAGGTATGCCACCCGACAATCTATTAAAACTTATACTATTTATATATATACACATACTCTTAACAGTAACGACTTCAAACTAATAAAAAATAATGTGTTATCTTAAAAAGTAAAGAACGTTACGAACTACCATTGCACTGGATTAAAACTGTGAGAAAGAAAAGCAACTCCTCGTAAATATATGATTGGACATTATATTTTCCAAGTTCCGTTGAGAAATAAATGTTGTCGTATATGTAAACGAAGGTGTTATATGAAACGACTAGTAGAGAAACAATTTGTGAGCCTCGTCGGAAGACGTACAATGAGTAATCATAGCGAACCGACAGGCATAACTAAAGCAATAGACCCGAGTCCTCAACTCGACAAAGTTATCCAAAGGATCGGTCACAGGAGTCTCGCACTCGTAACGGTACAACTCGCTTTGACTAACTCTACCGTCCTCGGTGACGCGTCTTAGAAGCGTGCTGATTTTACCCATCGAGATGCTCCCAATCAACGAGGTACCGTCACCCAAGTTGTACAATCTTCGGGACACGTAATAGTGAGGATTGCTCAAAGATACGCGACTCTTCACCTTTAACCTTTGGTCGAGCTTGAGGCACTCGGTGTGTCGATCGATCTCCTCGATCTGGATGCACACACCGATATCACCGTTCAACACTGACACCGTCGATATGTAACCCCGCAATTTTTGTTCCTTTATCGTCTTCAAATTCTCGTCGAGTCTCGACATCGTTGATTTTGCTTTTGAAAAGTAGACGTACCCTTCGGTAGGATCGTGCTCTTTTACCGGGTACAGTTTCACCGTATCCAAGCTGTTCTCGAACGTTTCGAAGTCGAAATTCAACGTGTCGATCAAACTTCCGCTGGTGTTGTATCTGTTCGAGTCAAACGGTCAATCGAAAGAATATTCAAGTTACAAATAATATATAGCTGAAGTTACAATACGTTACCTGATTACGCAGATGCTGCCCAATGTTTTGCAACGCGAGTGGCTCTTGGCAACGATGTCGAATGTATCCCGGTAAGGAATAATGATGAACGGCTCGTAAGATTGCAGTATTCCATTGTCGAATTCGGACGTGAAATTGGTGTAATTGCAATGATCGAACGCATCGACCAAGTAAAATCTAACGCGCGGTTCTTC
This sequence comes from Theocolax elegans, assembly GCA_026168455.1. Lineage (NCBI taxonomy): Eukaryota > Metazoa > Arthropoda > Insecta > Hymenoptera > Cerocephalidae > Theocolax > Theocolax elegans. Next base: position 54,626,095 of record CM047431.1, read on the forward strand.
GTCGTTTTCACTGTTTTCCAACTGCGTCTCGACGAACGTCACTAGAATTTTCTCGTTGCTCAAACTTGCTGCTCTCGGTGACAGAAATGTACGATTCGAGGGGACTGGAATCACGATTTGACAGCTATTCTTCGACTGGGTGAACGCGTTAGATTCCAAGTTTATCACGACGTCGTCGTTGATTTTTGGATAAGACACGTATACCAATTCGTTTCTTAATTTCAAAACTGTTGGGTCGTAAAACGAACCGTTTGTAACGTGCGTTAAGTTATCTACGGTGATGTTGTGAACGTCTCCTTTGGCGCACGTTACGCATAAAAGGAGTACCAACGTCGATTTCACTCCGATCATTTTAATAACTATCGAGTCGCGCATTTTGTTCTAATATCTGAAATGATAATGGTGATACATTTAATCATCGAAAATAATCGTATATAATTTTTACTTCGAAAAGTTCAACTCAGATTTTCCTTGAACAAGTTTGCAATTCAAAATTTTATTAACAAATACGTCCAATCATGTTTACGTTGAAGAAAAATGAAAAACTAAATTAGCATTCGCAGGTCCATATATGTGTGTGTGTGTGTGTACATTATCGCGACACCATAAATTATAAAATTAAATTATTAAAATTAAAGATGTACAGTTAATAAACTAAATGTGTGTATATTGAAAAAAAACAAACGAATTCAATAAAATACTTGATTTTCCTACTGGCATAAATAAAGAAATATTTAGTAGGTAAAAACACGGTACTTCTATCTTTCAATTAAAATTATTCTAAATATTTCTTAACGATTTGCATGCGACAATTATAAAAACAAATATTTCATTGAATGTCATCAACATTTTGTTCAATGTATACATACAAATATAATAATTGTGATAATTGAAAACCTGTCAATTTAATTGTACACTTTTTTGAAGGAAAGTCTGAATTCGTATTTATTCTAAGAAATATTCGAATCGTAACCTTTTTCACGTTAAATCGCATACTCACTTATATGAAGCGAGGTTTGAGTTAAAATCTTTTTGTTTATTCATAATTATTTAAAGTATTCTATAAACATTAAAATATGTAATTCCAAGTATATTTTTTTCTACAAATTTCAACATATAAACATAACCTAGAATGTGTACAACGTAAGATATTATTTCGTTGATAAACTCGTAAGAAAATAAAACAATAGGAATAGCCTTACCTACGTTAAATTGTATTATTTTACAAATTCGAAAATATCGTATAAACTGTATACGTTACAACATTTGTATCGTCAATACTTTTTCGATAAAGCACAAGACGCTCGAAACACATGATTTCGTTGAATACTGTACACTCAATGATAATTTGTAGCGGAGTCTCCGGTTTATCGACGTTTAAAGTGATTACAAAAAAAAAAAGTTTCGACTCTCACGAGCAGTGTAAGAAAATCATTGGAATATCCCAGTTCGTCACTCGTAATTACTTCGTTTGTGTCAAACTCTCCAAGTAGAAGGGATATAGATATACGTACAGTATACATTTCTTTTACGAATAATCGTTAACATTTTCTTTATTACACTATCGAGAAATGTATAATAAATTATAATATATACGGAGATCAATATATTATTAAGATTAATCGATCGATATTTCTACTCGCGACGTCATTTATATTTATAAATGTATTTACACTATTTCGACGTTGTTGATAGAGATATATAGTATAATACTTTTTCAATCATTATGATTTGCCAAGTGATTATAAATTTTACGCTAAACAAATGCAATTACATTCAAGGTCTTTTTCACTTTCCCAAGGTAATTATTGTTAATTGTGTGTATAATTATAGGTGTCGTATGCATAATTGCACTGAAAGAAAAATGTTGTATTAAAAATTATTATAATTTGTATAGTAAAGTAAAGACTCACTTAGATTCTCGCAATTTTCGCTATGTTTTATACATATATAGTAATTATTATAAAAAATACATAGTAATTGTTAGCACTGTTATGACAAAAATTACGATAGTCCTAAGTATTTTAGCGTTACCATGAATATATACTCATTTTTCTCGGTGTATTGGTTTATATGGAAACGTTTAAGAAATGGTATGAACCATGCAACTAAATACATTATTTATGTATTATGTTCTTCGATAGCGAAGAGCCATTATATTTTTGTTTATTTATTCGATAACGTTTTCACGAATTTCATCTGCGCAATAAAGTTGGATGTAAAAAAATTGTAAATAATGTTTTATTTTATATTAATTTATCATTTATGCGATATATTACAGCAACGTTTCGTTGGCTTAGTACACATATAAAAAATATAAATGAAGATTCTGTTGTAAACTGACGTCAGAATAATACGGAAATAATAGATCACGAGCTTAATTATAACAAGAGAATAATATTAGAAATTATTCAAATTAAATGTAATAATACTAGTATCAATAAGAAAGAAGATTTATGTTGTATACGTTAAATAGATGTTATTGACTGGTTATAAGACATTTAATAAAAGGTAATTCATTGTTTAAGTTTTATATTAATGTTATTAGTAATTATGAATAATCTGTTTGTTAAATCGTTTGTAAATTGTCTTGTGATTTAATTGACCAGCCTGATTGAGATTGGTGTACCAAGCTAACGAAAAGTCGCTTATCAAACACAGAATATTTTGGAAAATTTCATCATTTTTCCTTGCATTGGCTTCCTTTAGATAGAAATAAAAGTTAACATGCAATAAATTTTTCACTGAAAGTCTATATTAATTGTTACTAAAAGATTAATAAAATTTACCATAACTTTTTTCTCCGTATAATGCACTGAGGAAATGTTTTCGAGTACATTCAAATACTACAATGTTCTATATTTTTACTTGAGTTTGCTTAACAAAAAAGAGCAACAAAGGTCGTTAAACAATGAATAACATTACTAATATCCTGGTGATCACTGCATTTCCTTTAAGCAAAGATATATTACGCGCGTATTTAATATTTTCGCGATAACAAAACCGTACGCACGAGCCAGGATGTTCGTTAATTTTTTGCTAGACGGCCTTTCCAAAACGATTTCCGAAATAAATACGAAAAGCGCGACGAGGTAACCAGTGATCAGAGCATAAAACGCTGGTTCAATTTCAGTTATAGAAATATCATCTATGGAAACGGAGACGTATTTTTTGTACTGAATTTCTTGAAGTTTATCGAAATGAAGAATGATCCCTTGCTCGAAGAGTCTGTAGTAAATCGTGCGAATCCGATGGATCAGTGGGAAATCATCCCGAAACACCAAAACGTAATACCTTTGCAAGTATTTGTCCTTGGAAATGCTCATTTCCTTGTTACCGGACAGCCTACTGTCGACCGAGATGCAATCGTGAGCGCAAGCGATTTTCGTGTGATTCTTCGAGTTTAACATATGGACGCACTCGTCGAGACTATTCACAGAGTTAAAGTCTTTTGGATAATTGAATTGTTGAAATACTGCCGAGTGTAATTCATCGCGTAAATTTTGTACTTGTAGCTGATGCGCAGATCGTTGAGTTCCTTGATATCGAGCTGCTTGATCGGCGTGGTGGTGATCAAAGCGCTCAGTTGGCTCTGCAAACACGAGTTGAGCGCCATGAAGAGAAATACGAACAAAACGAATATGATCCTGGTCATCAAATTTTGGGGGTTCAAGAGCATCGCTACGCCGACCGCGCCGCGCAAACCGTCCATACCGATCCTAAAGACATTTCGTTTCATAAAGTAAGCGGCAGTCCCGGTAACTCCGCAAGCGACGAGCAATGATGACCGAAATATCTTGAACGACACCATGCTCGCGATGTATTCGTCCAATGTCATTTTTTCCTTTTTGGTGACGTAGCAAATACCCGAGAGCAAGTACGTGTTCAACTCGCTTTTCCAATAATCACGCCCGTAATGGAATACGGTGTGCATGTCGTAATGACCATCGAGAACGTTCAGTACGGAAATCCCAAAGGATACGTCGGTACTGTTTACTACCTCGTCCTTGGGTACCACGTGCAAACGCGTCGTCGCGTTCAGTGATTCCCATATCGTTTGTACGATCGAGCTGCTCATACCGCGTACCTTCAACCCGTATTTGTTCCGTGGATCCTCGCGATCGTTGGTCACGCACAATTTTACCGGATACCTCGAAATCCTAATGGTCTTCTCGAACGACAAATCCTTACACATCGATGAGACATCTGCAACCACGTAAACTTGATACATATATATACGTATACTGAGAAAAGAGATTCTTTGAATTTTTGGTCAAAAACGATTATATGATTTTGTCTTAATTAAAACGTTCTACTATTATTCATATAATGTGTCGTAAGGATAATATTTTCAGGCACCGCTAGAGGGAAAGTCTGCGACTTTTTGAACTTAATAGTAAATTTTATGCATTAATGATATAAGTATGTCTACCTAACTCTCGTATAATAGCGTTTTCAAATATATTTACTAATTTGACTAAACGAATGTATTCAGTACGATATATGATTATATTCCTTCGATAATAATAATCTTCACTTTGTAAATTAGTTTAAAACTTATACGATCTATTAGTAAAGAATATTAGGTATCATTCGATTGCTTTTTTATTAAGGAATATTTCTTAGTAGTTAAGAAATTGACATTTGCCGCAAAGTAAAGATTTTAAAACAATGGCAAATACACCATTTTTTTTAAGCAAAGAATTACTTTTCTCAGTGTATACATGCGTGACATAACATCCAATCCATAAGAATAATTATTAAAAATGTATTATAACTATACGAACCGTTTGGATGAACCTCGCGTTTGAAAATAATAAATTTGTGACCGTTCTCTTGGGTGTATGCACCTGCTTTTCTCCAAACGCCGGGCGCCCCTTCAAAGTAAGGGTTGAACGTGTACAATTCAACGCTCGACCGTGCATTCAAACACACGTATACAGCCGCAAGAATGTTGAATTGCCAAATAATGTTCAAGTAGCTGTAAGCTTCGTTGCAACTGTTTATTACGTTAATTTTTTGGACGATGTAGAATCCGTAAGCGTTCCACCATATCGTACCTTTCAGTTTGTTCAATACGATTTTCAAACGCGTCACCTCCAACTCGGCGATCACGAATTTCCCAGACGCATACGGTACAAACAGTTTGCTAGTCGAATCTAATTTGTAAGAGTTGCAACGATTCGCGTTATCGGTTACGTAAAGATCGGTTTTCGTTAATCCGATTACACTGACAACCTTGCCGTCTTCCTTTACATCGACGATACTCCAATTGGCTATTAATATTACGTTTCTCGGTAAAATATTATCGCCGAAACACCGTTTAAATATATTCATCTGGAAAATTAATACAGGATACCTTGTGGCGTTACAGTCGCGTGTTTGTAGTCGCATTGCGATATTTCACTTACCGGTAATTCCGTCGATACGTAGACATTATTTTTCGGAAAGTTCGTGTAGTTACCATCACTCGAACCGACGTCCATTGCGCGCGTCACCAGAAAAAGATGTGTTACAACGTATAATATCATATCTATCAAATTAATTATGCAGATAAAAAATTATAAATTTTTTTTAGCGTTGCATTACAGCATTACGGAGAGTGTAAAATTCATACGTAAACGAAGGCATGTACAATTTTCGTTAACAATGGAAAAAAAAGAGAGAGAACCGTTGATGTATATCGATTTTACGATTAATTATTTCATTAATTATTTGCGTACCTTCGTAATTTTACTACCCGTTTAACTTAATAATTTAAATCCGTATAAACAAGAATAATGATTTTTTTTTCAAATAAATTAAAATACAACTGTTTCATAAAATATATAAATGTTATATCGTTGGTAGAAAAAAGACATTTAATTAAATTACGCAAATAAATTTTAAATTATTTATAATTATAATTTACAAAAATGCAATGTATCGTGTTACATTTTTACATACAACGATAATAACGATCGTGAATTAAAAATATAATATATAACGATGTATATATTTTGAATTTAAATACGTGTTTAATAGATTGCAAGATTATTTGGCGATTCGATAAAATTTGTCAGGTATTCTAGCAGCTGTCAACAAACGGAGTACAATTTGGTTCATTACAATAAAAAGCTATAATGCAGTATGTATACAGCCAAGCATTAAAAGTTTGTTTTCATTACAGCGACAAGGAAATTTGAACATATATATATAAAGCAGATGCCAATCGCGATCTGTGCCAAGGTTATCTTCAGGTCGAGCTCGCTTGACAAAACTTATGTAAAATACACGAATCAAAAAATTTACATTCGTTGCACAAATAATAAAAATTATTGTTTATAATTTATTTACATGTATGCAATTAGTTATTATTATTAACGTGCTATTGCGACGTAAGTTTCTATTGTAATATTAATAAATGAAAACATGACATGATATTTAAATGATTATAAAGATACAAATAAATTAATCGTATTTTCTAGTTATCGATGATTATACATGTGGGTTTACATCACAACGACGCAGGCAGGATCGATCAGTCCTCGAGTTGAACACACCTAGTTTGAGCAAGTTCGTCGCAAGAGACACCGATGCAATAGGTAGAATTTTTCATTTCAAACATTTCGAGCTCGTAAATTTCACAGTTGATTTTTCCCAAAGACATTGGTTCGCTCACTTGACCAGAGGACGCGATTCGTTGGAGGTATATCGAAGTACCGAGTCGATGGTCGAAGTTGGTCGCGAATGCCAATAGCGCATCGCCATCCGGTAGATTGACAAGTTTCAAGTGCATCAACCTTGGATAAATCTTCGTCGTAATCATCGTATCCCAAGGTGATGTTCGTCTTCTCATTCAACCAAGTGTCGTACAGAGAACAATGTAAATAGTGCTTTTCCTCGTCGATGAAGCGACATACACTGAAATTCCCATGACTCGTCGAGTATCCGTCGAAATCGAAACCGTGATAACCAGAGTACTTGAGAACGATCGATTTCATAAATTGGAATTTGGAGTCAAGACGTTTGACGATTGTTGAATTCGAGGATGGCTTGACCTGAAGGTAAAAGTAACCATCAGTGGTCTCGTAATCCTTAGCGGAATGAACCCTTATCGTGTTCGGCTGGTAGAACGGGTAAGAATCCACATCTGAAATAATAATCGAGAGAGGTAGATCGATAGAGAGAAAGTGGTATTGAGATTAGGTTGTTAATGGTCCATCGGATGTGTAGAGTATAGATAAACTCTAACCTGGAATCGGAGAGTTAAGAACGGAGGAAACAGGCTTGGCTTTATCGTCGTATCTGTAAACATGTGTATATCTGGGTTGATCGTGCGAAAGACCAGTGATGAAAAGGTCGAACGTATCTTGGTAGCCCACGACATCGATCACGTCGACCGGAGTAGGATCGACGTCCGTTATCTCGAAGCCATGACATGTGCAGCCACGGGGATCGACTATCACGAATCTCCACTCTCCCACGTGCTTGTAAGGCGTGAAGCGATAATTCAATAGCCAAACAACTAGTTTCCCGTTGGCCAGACTGATCGCGCGTCTGGGATACCTTGATGGGTACCTCAATACCAAGGGCACCTTGCACGTCTTCGACTCCGTCGACTCAAGTTGGAGAGCGTGATTCCCTTCCCTCGAGTCGAGCACGTGTACCAACCTATTGTCCACCTTCACAATCATCGGCGCTGATACCTGGATGTGCCTGATAGTTGACCACTCCTCCATACCATTGTACCTGATATTACGGAAAAATCCATCCGCCTCCATCGCGCTCATCAATGCGATCGAAGCGATTATTCTCAACGCGGATGACATACTTTTCTCCAGATATTCCTAAACAAAAATATATACTATTCATATACATTTTTATCTTGATCGCCCTGGTCCCCGTTCTTATTTGTTTACGAATGCTTTTAGATTACAAGTAGAACATGACCTTGACCTTTGTCTCCGAACACGAGGTCAATACTAAACGCGCTACGTTGCCCCAAAGTTAAGTTTTCTCCAAAAACTTCTTAAAAACAACATTCACTATCACTGTTCGTTTAAAAGTACTTTTCAATTATAATTTGACCTTGACCTTTAACTTCCAGTTCAAGGTCGATGGCTAAACACACTCTTCCCATGTTAAATTTTTTAAACTTTCTATTTACAAAGACAAATTGATGTTGATTCAAAATCGCGTGCAGATAATAGTAGTGATTACGGTTTGATAAAATTTTTATTTGTTTCAGTTTATTTATTTACATTGCGAATGTAAAAAGCAAGTACGTGATATTCACAATTTATGTCATTATGCTGGTATTTAGGTTACTTGGGTGCAAGATATTTCAAATCTGTATGTATATATATATATATATGTGTAAACGTCAAAATTTGACAGCCAATAAGTAATAACCAAAAAAAAAATGTTTTTCTTGCTCCCTTTATATTTGAATAAAATAGAGTATTAGCTTCTTACGGCGTAATTCTTAAGATTGTATGTATTTTGTTTATTTAATGATTACGACCACGAGTGAATTAAAGATAAATATATTGTACTTACCTACAAAGTTTATAGCTTAAACGGCGCCTTTAAAATCGTGTATATGTTAATTAAAACTGTACTTCTTTTCCACGTTTAGCTTTATCGGCGTACAAGAAGAGTCTGATGGTTTATCATGGAAGTAACTCATTTTTGTCTCGTGTTTAAAACGCTCGATTGCCGAAATATTACGTGTGTAATGTTAATATATACATATTTACGTCTCTAGTGTAGTCGGAAGAATATCTACGAATTGCATCATAAATATGTATTCATTCAATATTTTTTGTACAATGTACAAACAATTACTTCATTTGATGATAAAGCAAGTTTAATTACTTTTAAATATATGTTGGAAATATAGTAAATCAAATCGATGTATATTGTAAATCAAGTCTCGAACTTGTCTTATTATTATGTTTTAATTTACAATAATTCAAATAAATTCCTTTTTTATATATCCAATTTTGAATATTCACACTTATAATACATTAATAGATAAAATTCATATAAATAATTTTCCACCTTAAAAACGGTTTTGCAATATCACTAAGATTTATCGGTTTTTAAACTTGTGCATCTTTATAATCAAATACTAAACGTATAAACGGTCGAACGCGATTTTCATGAAATTTGTAAAAATTCGTTTCCTGGATCGATATTACAACCTACATCTTAAAGTGTAAAAATTGTTGCTAAAATGTGTGATATAATAAGTGTAATAGTATTACACTTTTGAAACAAGAGGTAAAAAATGAATATTAACTTAAAAACAATAAACTGAAAAGAATTAGAATTATAAATCTTTTAAAATATAAAAAGTTGAAGATTTTTACAATATAAACTATTTCTATGTCAATGTTATTTGAACCATGATTAATTTTTTCTTAAATCTATTAGCATCTTCGAAAGATAATGTGGATCAAATCTACATATGAGTCATATCATGAATGTAGAAACTGTATTTTTAGGCACGATCGTTACACGGAAGTGCCTTATATTTTCATCATCGCAAAATATGTGATACCTCAAAAAAGTATATATTTTGACATAAAAATAAAATTTATGCAAGTTAGAACCCATCCAAACCTCTCCCTAAAATGTATGTATGGATGTGTGTATGTATGAAATCCTGTGACCAAAATAACTCTGCTAATTTTTAATCGATTGAGCTGAAATTTACAGGGTATATTTGTTATAATTATCGAACTCTGTGGTCCTATTTTCAGATATATCGCTCATAAATTGTGGAAGTTATGGAGCGTTTTACAATTTCGTAAAATTGGTTTATGCATATTATCTCCAAAAATACTGTTCTTACGTACATAATGAATTTAGACAAAATTTTCGTCTTAAAATTATAAAACTTTTTCCTATACATCACTTTCTGATTCGAGCAATATTTTAAAGATACGTACATAAAAACAATGAAAATCTTTAAAAATCTACAAAAAAGCACGTTTTTTCGTTATAAATTGAAATGTATCATTTTTATATAAAAAGCGTAAATAGACAAAATATTCGTCACAAAATTACAAAACTTTTTCCTTTTGTACACTTAACGCTCAAAACAATATTTTCGAAGATAAACATAGAAAAACGGTCAAAATAATGAAAAAAGCAAAAAAACACGTTTTTTCGCAATAAAACGAAATGTATTGTTTTTACTGAAAAACTTTTAATGAGCGAAATGTTCGTCAAAATAACAAAACTTTTTCCTATTGTACACTTAACGCTCAAAACAATATTTTCGAAGATAAACATAAAAACAATAAACTGAAAAAATTAGAATTATAAATCTTTTAAAATATAAAAAGTTGAAGATTTTTACAATATAAACTATTTCTATGTCAATGTTATTTGAACCATGATTAATTTTTTCTTAAATCTATTAGCATCTTCGAAAGATAATGTGGATCAAATCTACATATGAGTCATATCATGAATGTAGAAACTGTATTTTTAGGCACGATCGTTACACGGAAGTGCCTTATATTTTCATCATCGCAAAATATGTGATACCTCAAAAAAGTATATTTTGACATAAAAATAAAATTTATGCAAGTTAGAACCCATCCAAACCTCTCCCTAAAATGTATGTATGGATGTGTGTATGTATGAAATCCTGTGACCAAAATAACTCTGCTAATTTTTAATCGATTGAGCTGAAATTTACAGGGTATATTTGTTATAATTATCGAACTCTGTGGTCCTATTTTCAGATATATCGCTCATAAATTGTGGAAGTTATGGAGCGTTTTACAATTTCGTAAAATTGGTTTATGCATATTATCTCCAAAAATACTGTTCTTACGTACATAATGAATTTAGACAAAATTTCGTCTTAAAATTATAAAACTTTTTCCTATACATCACTTTCTGATTCGAGCAATATTTTTAAAGATACGTACATAAAAACAATGAAAATCTTTAAAAATCTACAAAAAAGCACGTTTTTTCGTTATAAATTGAAATGTATCATTTTTATATAAAAAGCGTAAATAGACAAAATATTCGTCACAAAATTACAAAACTTTTTCCTTTGTACACTTAACGCTCAAAACAATATTTTCGAAGATAAACATAGAAAAACGGTCAAAATAATGAAAAAGATACAAAAAAACACGTTTTTTCGCAATAAAACGAAATGTATTGTTTTTACTGAAAAACTTTTAATGAGCGAAATGTTCGTCTTAAAATAACAAAACTTTTTCCTATTGTACACTTACGCTCAAAACAATATTTTCGAAGATAAACATAGAAAAACGATCAAAATAATGAAAAAAGCACAAAAAAACACGTATTTTCGCAATAAACCGAAATGTATTGTTTTTACTGAAAAACATTTAATGAACAAAATTTCGTATTAAAATAATAACCTTTTTCTATATACGCTTAACGTTCAAAACAATATTTTCGAAGATAAACATAGAAAATCGATTAAAGTAATGAAAAAAGCACAAAAAAACACGTTTTTTCGCAATAAAACGAAATGTATTGTTTTTACTGAAAAACTTTTAATGAGCGAAATGTTCGTCAAAATAACAAAACTTTTTCCTATTGTACACTTAACGCTCAAAACAATATTTTCGAAGATAAACATAGAAAAACGATCAAAATAAAAAAAAATATGAAAAACGTTAAAAAGTTGACTTCTATTGTATAATTATTGTTGATGTAATATCATTTTCTTTTATCAGTATTTGTTATATGTAAGTCCTCAATATCTTTCTCCGGTTCATCATTTTCGTCATCAGATAAATTGCTACCATCTTGTAAATCTGGTCCAACTATTTCAGAAATATAGTCAAGTAACGCCTTAACCGCCAATTTTCAGCCTTTCTTGAAGTGTCAAATTGTGTACACCATTCTAAAATTAATTATATTTATGTAAAAAATAAAAAATAAATATTGAAATTATTATCATTGTTACTAAAAATACTTCCTATCTAACATTTTTGTTTTGAACGTTTACTTTTTTGAAATTCAGGTACCAAGCTAGTATGACTTCATCATTTAAATGCACTACACTTTCATACTCATCTTTAAAATAAATTAATTATTTTACAATTATTTTACAAAAAGTAAAAAATTATTTTCTTTTATGCTATAATAAAAACTTACATTACAATACTTTTGATGTACAAAGAACAATTTAAACAAATGTTTTACACTCTCCTTCTCCTTCTCCAAAAATGTTTAAGCCATACTTTTCTTTCTAAAAAAAGAATATATGTATGTATAAAATAATATACCTGTTAATAGACAAATACATTGTAATCTATCTTAAGATTTTTTAATAATATATTTTAATATAACAATTTCAAAGTATAAATTTTATTTGTACCGTAAAATGCAATTTTTATCTAAAAATTCTGAATATATATCTTATGTAGATAAATGCACTTACCACTTTTATAATTTTTCACTGTTTCCACTTAAAAATCTTTATAAAGTTGTGGTCTGAATTTTTGTGCTATACCGTAATTATTAAATCAAAACAGACACTTAAACCCATAACAATATCCTTCACATACATCTTCATAAGCTATTGTCCTAAAGTCTTCGTACAATAGTGCAATTGAAATTCTCCTTTAAGAAAAATGACCAAAATTGGAAGAGTGTGTTCACCTTTTGTAACTTCTCTATGACGCTCTGAAATAAAAAGAGATTCCATGAATTCTAAAGTGAATGAAGACTTTATGTAAATTTTATAAATAATGAATACAACAATGTGATTTATGTCAACATGATTTCTTTAGCTAAGGAAAGAAAACATATTATAATAATCATCATCACATCAAGAATTTATAACTTAGTTACAAAAGTAAATTCAAGATTTTTTAATATCTTACCTTTTAAACAATGTGAATGATATTTATGATACACTTGTTGAATGAAACCGTTTACTTTTAAAAACGAATGACTAGGATGTTGGAACGTTGGCAATGATTGCGGAGCACCATATCGTAACTATACTAGCTAAGAAACCTTCGTTTGAACTTGTATCAGAACTACTTCTGTAAATATAAAATAAAAAGAAAAATCTATTATTATTGTAATAGAAAATAAAGCTAAATATTCAAAAACATAAAAAATATCAAAACACTTTAATTAATATTGCATAATTACATAATTTAACAATTGTTATACGTGTTGAATAAAAATTATACTGTGCTTAAATTATAAATTTTATAAGCTTATTTCAAAATTAATATCTATGAAATTTATAAATTTACCCTGAATATGTTCTCGGTCTTAATAATTATAAGTGCCATTCTTTTAAATTATTGTATTTATTATTACATAATAAGAACTTTAATAGTAAAATAATAAATACAACATTAAATGCAAACTTAATGTAATTTAAAATAAAAAATGTAATAATAAAATGTCACAGACCGTTAATGTATACCAGATCAACCTTGAGAAAGATTAAACATCGCCAAAACTATTCCAATACAAAACAAGAGGCTCGTGGTTATTGTTGAATTGAACCATTATTGTTCGACTCACTACCATTGTTACTCTTGTATTAAAATTGACTAGTAGGTGAATTACTGCTATAATTCATAATTATCTTATATAAATTATCTTTAAATTTAATTATAAAGTATTCTACAATTTAAAACATAAATAAAATGTAAAAAAATAAATTTTACTTAGTTATAGACAACTTACGGCAACTTAATATATTAAAAAAAAATAAAATATAAATCTTATACAATAAATAAATTAACTAGATAATAAATAAAAATTATTTACCATCCAAAAATAGTTATTATTCTATTATTTTCGAACTCTGCCAACATTGGACAAATACTGGACAAGAGCTTCTGCTATTTTGTAATGCTCACTTAACTTTATATTAGAATAACTAATATCATACAGTAAAACTTCATGAAAATTATATAAAAACTATGTGTATACGTAATATATATATACATAATGTATATACATAACTTTATATACACAATAAAATAAATAAACTAACTATCCGTTATATTTATTGTCCGTTTATCCAAATTTGAATTTCAAATTTTTTAAATTTATTTACAAAAATATTTATCTATAACAATCTCTTTTTTTATTTATTTTTTTAATACAAAAAATCAAATAAAAAAAAGAATTATAATAAAAAATTTTATTTATTAAAAAAAACTAATATTTTAAAACAAAATTTGATATAAAAAAATAGAAAACAGTATAAAAAATATTTACCACACAGAAAAATAAAATTTTGAAAATAATCTAAACGTCAAATTCTGTAAAGCATGTTTTCAATATGTCCAAATTATTCTAAAATTTTAAATTAAAATTTAATTAAAATTTTTAAATAAAATTAAACAAAAAACTTTGTTCTTAAACTTGAAAAATTTGGACTTGAACGTTAAATAAACATAACGAATTTATTGTGTCCGCGAATTCTAAGAATATATTGATTTTATATTACTTAAATATATTTGTCTTTTCAAATATTATAATTACTTTTTTCTTAATTTTATTTCATTTATTTAATTAATAAAAAAAAAGAAATGATTAACGTTTACATGTTATTAATAACATTGTAATTTAATATAGAAGTTAATAATTCACTCTTCATGTACATATTTCAATTTATGACTTTGTTCACTGAGTTTTTCACTTGACAAATTCATCAATTTAAACATAAAGTACATATAATACACTACTCTAAATATACTACCAAAGAAGGCATCCGATAACACATCTTTGGGATCTAAATGCATAAGAAAAAAAACAAAGCTTCATACAAATGAATTTCTTCAAAAATTAACAAATTTAAACAATACACATGCATATCACATTTACTTACCTTTACTGTCCAAAGTATACGTCCCATTAATATTGTTTTACCAAATATTCTTTAGAAAGAACATTAATGTAAAAAAAATAAACTATACGGTTTTATATAAACATATGTAAATTATGTACACATGTTTTTTTTTTAAATCACGTTACCTCTTCTTTCAAAAATGTGTTTCCTATTACTTCTTTCTCGCCAAATATTTTTTTTTTAAATTTTTGAGATATTTGAGGAACAACACTTTTCTCTTCAATACATTGATATTCAGAATATTAGAATAATATCTAAAATTTAACATCTATAAATACATTTTAAATTTATTATTAGAACATATATGTATATGCAAAATAATAATTCTGCATACTATAATTACAATTCTAATTATTATTATTATTATTATTATTTTATATAATAACAAAAACCACCAACGGTGCGAGCGCGAAGCGCCAGCTATAGCTCGGTCCCCCTAGTATGTTAATGTTAATATTATATCTGAAGTATGACAGTCCCAAGCCTGTTTAATAGCAGAGGGAAATGTGATAAAAATTTCCAAACCATTTAAATTTCTACAAAAAACAATTGTAAGACTAATTCAAGTAATTTATGCTGTTCTTTTGAATGATGGAATCAGAAAATAGCCAGCGAAAATTTAGAGTTTTTTTAGAAGTTTTGATTCCTTTCTGTTATTTAATGTTTCTAATTTCTATTGTATACATTACGATCAAATTTTTTTTAATGTAAATAGGTGAAAGGCACCATCAACACATAACCATTTAGTATTATTGTAACGATCGTGCCTGGAACGTAAAAGCGTATAGCTTTTACATATTTCGGCCCCACTAGTTTTAAATCGAAAAGTGTTTCTATGTCAGCTGTAAACCATCATAAAAGAATTCCTGTTAGTTCAATGTGGTGTACGTAAATTGTGCGTTGTACCAAAATTCGTATTTTGTATGATAAAAGTAAAAAAATGTTGATAATTTATTGGTAAAAAATCTTAAAGAAATACAAGAAAGTAAAAAATAAAAAAATCCTTCATTTTCCGAATACTTTATGAAGATGTTTCAAATGACTTAAACATTGTTTAATTTCTGTTTTTTGTTCCTGTTTTGGTCAAACGTATTGGGGCAACTTGAGAAATTTTGTAAAACTATAGCAAGAATACTCTCCTGCGTAGAAAAAATTTCATCGGAAAATCATGGCAAAAAATTTTTTTGCATAATCATGGCAAAATCGTATAAAAATCGTGGCTAATGAGTAGTATCCATAGTTTTGCTTGGTTTCAGCCATAAAAATTACTTACATTTTATTAAAAATTGTCGATTTTCATTGCAAATTTATGGCATTTAATTTATTTAAAAATAAAAAAAAATTATATGTCTCTAGAGATGTGAACCCCCTATCTTCTACTCCGAAGTCCTTTAGTTTATTTAGTAAATAGTCGATTAAGGGTCAATAATAAATAAATCCAATTTATTTATGTAAGTGCACAACGTTTCGTCTGCTAGGTTGGCAGACCTCTACAGGTGCTGTATTTATTGGACAAAATTATAAATATTTATATCAAATTTTACAATACTTGTGAATTAAAAATTAAATTTTACCTTAATAATGAATATAATGTTACAGCCCAAGTGAGCTTCGTCGAATAACATTTGATACGAAATCAACGAGTATTTATACAAAAACAAAGTAGGTGTGTGTTTACAAACTATATACGTCATAGTTTGTGTACATTAGTCTCTTTAAACTATATTCATAATATTTCTATATTGACGGTTTAAATGTTCAGTATCTTCCATTCTGTTAATCGTCGAATTATGATGATTGATATGTAACATTTCCGAAATGAGTCTTTTTTTATAGCAAGATTCTTTATCTATTATTTTTGTATCTTCCCAGTTAAAATTGTGATTTACGTTATTTAAAATATGTGCAGTAACAACGGCTTTTGTTAGTTCCTTTAGTTTATGTCATTGTGTTAAATTCAGGTTAAGTATAAAAAACAAATGTAACAAACTTCGTTCATTAAGGGCAGTCCGTACTCATAGCTTCACAAATCCACCACCCGAATTTTGCGAGCGAAAGTGGCGCTGCCGTCAGATAAGCCGAGTTCATATTCGACAATAATTATGAACATTTAAAGGAAATAGAGTTTTTACCACACAAAATCAGAGTTGAGCGCCATAGCTATTGATGTAATAATCAATTACTTATTGCTTAGCTGATCGAAAAATCTGTATTTTCGACGATAAGTACGAATCAATGCTCAAAACGCATACCAAAGTCACTTCGTACTTATCACTTTTCGTCGAAAATACTGACTTTTCGATCAGCTAAGTAATATGTAATTAATCATTACATCCATAGCTATGGCGCTCAACTCTGATTTTGTGTGGTAAAAACTCTATTTTTTTAACTGTCCAAAATTGTTGTCGAATATGAACTCAGCCTATCTGACGGCAGCGCCACTTCTGCTCGCAAATTTTCGGGTGGTGATATATTCAACTATATTCTACGGACTCCCCTTAAGCACGATCGTTACACGGAAGTGCCTTATATTTTCATCATCGCAAAATATGTGATACCTCAAAGAAGTATATATTTTGACATAAAAATAAAATTTATGCAACTTAGAACCCATCCAAACCTCTCCCTAAAATGTATGTATGGATGTGTGTATGTATAAAATCCTGTGACCAAAATAACTCTGCTAATTTTTAATCGATTGAGCTGAAATTTACAGGGTATATTTGTTATAATTATAGAACTCTGTGGTCCTATTTTCAGATGTATCGCTCATAAATTGTGGAAGTTATGGAGCGTTTTACAATTTCGTAAAATTGGTTTATCCATATTGTCTCCAAAAATACTGTTCTTACGTACATAATGAATTTAGACAAAATTTTCGTCTTAAAATTATAAAACTTTTTCCTATACAATACTTTCTGATTCGAGCAATATTTTTAAAGATACGTACATAAAAACAATGAAAATCATTAAAAATCTACAAAAAAAGCACGTTTTTTCGTTATAAATTGAAATGTATCATTTTTATATAAAAAGTGTAAATAGACAAAATATTCGTCATAAAATTACAAAACATTTTCCCATTGAACACTTCATGATCAAAACTGTTTTTTTGAAGATAACAATATAAAAACGATTAAAATCATTAAAAATCTACAAAAAAGCACGTTTTTTCGTTATAAATTGAAATGTATCATTTTTATATAAAAAGCGTAAATGGACAAAATATTCGTCACAAAATTACAAAACTTTTTCCTTTTGTACACTTAACGCTCAAAACAATATTTTCGAAGATAAACATAGAAAAACGGTCAAAATAATGAAAAAAGCACAAAAAAACACGTTTTTTCGCAATAAAACGAAATGTATTGTTTTTACTGAAAAACTTTTAATGAACGAATTGTTCGTCTTAAAATAACAAAACTTTTTCCTATTGTACACTTAACGCTCAAAACAATATTTTCGAAGATAAACATAGAAAATCGACTTCTTTTATCAGTATTTGTTGTATGTAAGTCTTTAATATCTTTCTCCGGTTCATCATTTTCGTCATCAGATAAATTGCTACCATCTTGTAAATCTGGTCCAAACTATTTCAGAAATATAGTCAAGTGACGCCTTAACCGCCAATTTTTCAGTCTTTCTTGAAGTGTCAAATTTTGTACACCATTCTAAAATTAATTATATTTATGTAAAAAATGAAAATGAATATTGAAATTATTATCATTGCTACTAAAAATGATTCCAATCTAACATTTTTGTTTTGAAGGCGTACTTTTTTGAAATTCAGGTACCCAACTAGTATGACTTCATCATTTAAATGCACTACACTTTCATACTCATCTTTAAAATAAATTAATTATTTTACAATTATTTTACAAAAACTAAAAAATTATTTTCTTTTATGCTATAATAAAAACTTACATTACAATACTTTTGATGTACAAAGGACAATTTAAACAAATGTTTTATACTCTCCTTCTCCTTTTCCAAAAATGTTTAAGCCATACTTTTCTTTTTAAAAAAATAATATATGTATGTATAAAATAATATACCTGTTAATAGACAAATACATTGTAATCTATCTTAAGATTTTTTAATAATATATTTTAATATAACAATTTCAAAGTATAAATTTTATTTGTACCGTAAAATGCAATTTCTATCTAAAAATTCTGAATATATATCTTATGTAGATAAATGCACTTACCACTTTTATAATTTTTCACTGTTTCCACTTGAAAATCTTCATAAAGTTGTGGTCTGAATTTTTGTTCTATACCGTAATTATAAAATCAAAACAGACACTTAAACCCATAACAATATCCTTCACATACATCTTCATAAGCTATTGTCCTAAACTCTTCGTACATAGTGCAATTGAAATTCTCCATTAAGAAAAATGACCAAAATTGGAAGAGTATGTTCACCTCTTGTAACTTCTCTATACCAAGTTGTTTACGCTCTGAAATAAAAAGAGATTTCATGAATTCTAAAGTGAATGACTTTATGTAAATTTTATAAATAATGAATATAACAACATGATTAATATCAACATGATTTCTTTAGCTAAGAAAAGAAAACATATTATAATAATCATCATCACATCAAGAATTTATAACTTAGTTACAAAAAGTAAATTCAAGGTTTTTAATATCTTACCTTTTAAACAACGTGAATGATATTTATGATACACTTGTTGAGTGAAACCGTTTACTTTCAATAACGAATGACTAGGATGTTGAAAAGTTGGCAATGATTGCGGAGCACTACCGTAACTACTAGCTAAGAAACCTTCGTTTGAACTTGTATCAGCTCTACTTCTGTAAATATAAAATAAAAAGAAATACCTATTATTATTGTAATAGAAAATAAAGCTAAATATTCAAAAAACGTAAAAATTATCACATTAAGTAATAAAAGTTGTTAGAAGAGAACGCATTAAACATCAGTTAATGGATTGAAAATCTTAATGATGTTCGCAAAACACTTTAATTAATATTGCATAATTACATAATTTAACAATTGTTATATATGTTAAATAAAAAGTATACTGTGCTTAAATTATAAATTTTATAAGCTTATTTCAAAATTAATATCTATGTAATTTATAAATTTACCCTGAATATGTTCTCGGTCTTAATAATTATAAGTGCCATTCTTTTAAATTATTGTATTTATTATTACATAATAAGAACTTTAATAGTAAATCAATAAATACAACATTAAATGCAAACTTACTGTAATTTAAAATAAATTAAAAAATGTAATAATAAAATGTCACAAACCGTTAATGTATACCAGATCAACCTTGAGAAAGATTAAACATCGCCAAAACTATCCCAATACAAAACAAGAGGCTCGTGGTTATTGTTGAATTGAACCATTATTGTTCGACTCACTACCATTGTTACTCTTGTATTAAAATTGACTAGTAGGTGAATTACTGCTATAATTCATAATTATCTTATATAAATTATCTTTAAATTTAATTATAAAGTATTCTACAATTTAAAACATAAATAAAATGTAAAAAAATAAATATTACTTAGTTATAGACAACTTACGGCAACTTAATATATTCAAAAAAAATAAAATATAAATCTTATACAATAAATAAATTAACTAGATAATAAATAAAAATTATTTACCATCCAAAAATAGTTATTATTCTATTATTTTCGAACACTGCCAACATTGGACAAATACTGGACAAGAGCTTCTGCTAATTTTGTAATGCTCACTTACTGACTTACTTATATTAGAATAACTAATATCATACAGTAAAACTTTCATGAAAATCATATAAAAACTATATGTATACGTAATATATATATACATAATGTATGTACATAATTTGATATACAGAATAAAATAAATAAACTAACGTTATATTTATTGTCCGTTTAAATAGTGCCATCAGCGCCATCATATACACATAAGTATAATATATATCGCATTTTATGTCACCCGCGTCTCTCGTATCCAAATTTGAATTTCAAATTTTTTTTTATTTCTTTACAAAAATATTTATTTATAACAATTTTCTTTTTTTATTTATTTTTTAATACAAAAAATCGAATAAAAAAAAGAATTATAATAAAAAATTTTATTTATTAAAAAAAAACTAATATGTTTATAACAAAATTTGATATAAAAAATATAAAACAGTAAAAAATATTTACCACACACAAAAATAAAATTTTTAAAATAATCTAAACCCTGTAAAGCATGTTTTCAATATGTCCAAATTATTCAAAATTTTAAATTAAAATTTAATTAAACTTTTTAAATAAAATTAAACAAAAAACTTTGTTCTTAAACTTGAAAAATTTGGACTTGAACGTTAAATAAACATAACGAATTTATTGTGTTGGCGAATTCTAAGAATATATTGATTTTATATTACTTTAATATATTTGTCTTTTCAAATATTATAATTACTTTTTTCTTAATTTTTCTTAATTTATTTAATTAATAAAAAAAAGAAATCATGTTATTAATAACATTGTAATTTAATATAGAAGTTAATAATTCACTCTTCATGTACATATTTCAATTTATGACTTTGTTCACTGAGTTTTTCACTTGACAAATTCATCAATTTAAACATAAAGTACATATAGGTACCATACACAACTCTAAATATACTACCAAAGAAGGCACCCGATGACACTCACACAGAACGAGAGTTCTCACGTGAGATTTTGTAATAGGGTTGATATTCAGAATATTAGAATAATATCTAAAATTTAACATCTATAAATACATTTTAAATTTATTATTAGAATATATATGTATATGCAAAATAATAATTCTGCATACTATAATTACAATTTTAATTTTTATTATTATTATTTTATATAATAACAAAACCACCATAACGGTGCGAGCGCCAGCTATAGCTCGGCCCCCCTAGTATGTTAATGTTAATATTATATCTGAAGTATGACAGTCCCAAGCCTGTTTAATAGCAGAGGGAAATGTGATAAAAATTTCCAAACCATTTAAATTTCTACAAAAAACAATTGTAAGACTAATTCAAGTACTTAATTTATACTGTTCTTTTAAATGATGGAATCAGAAAATAGCCAGTGAAAATTTAGAGTTTTTTTTTGGAAGTTTTGATTCCTTTTTGTTATTTAATGCTTCTAATTTCTATTCTATACATTACCATCAAATTTTTTTTAATGTAAATAGGTGAAAGGCACCATCAACACATAACCATTTAGTATTATTGTAACGATCGTGCCTGGAATGTAAAAGCGTATAGCTTTTACATATTTCAGGCCCCACTAGTTTTATAATCTGAATTTGACACTTTGACATAAACAATAAAAATAACTCAGTTGGTAGAGCAAAAGACTTTAATCGAAAATTTTAATAATTTTTATGGCTAAAACCTAGCAAAACCATGGATTCTGCTCATTTAGCCATTGGATTGCCATGATAATGCAAGTAAATTTTTTCTACGCGGGCTACTATATATCATTACTCAAATTTTACCATCACCCAGAATATAAATATAATCTTTGCGTTACGGAGGATGAATTGTTGGAATATCAACGATTCAATTAATGGGATGTCGATCACAGAAAATGGTTATTTTGTACTTTTTTTTTATAAAGTTTTTAAAAAACGCGGAACGTCAAGCCCTTAGGCAGGTTTTAAATAATATACCCAAATTTTTTCAGATGTATAATTTGATCACGATGTTTGGGTTGAAAGATTATCCTTTTTTTGACTAATAATTACCGACCAAACATTGTTTACTCAAGTATTATTTAAGTTACGTTTTTTCATTAAAAAATCAAAACGTCAAGCCATTCCTTATGTTTTCAGCTATCCGTATCAATTTTGTTCAGATTGTTTAATTCCATATTTTATATATAATTTTTGGGTTGAAAGGTGCAGATTCCTGTAATTTAGGTCCAACATCTCGTGAAATAGATATTTAGTGGGTCTACATAACTGATTACGATTATCGAACTGTTATCGTTGACTTTGAGAGGAGTATTACGTCAATTTATCATTGAATTTTCGTAATTTCAACGAATTATCAAAATCGATGTGTGTCAAGGAAGTTGATAATTCTTTGGCATCGATACACAAATAGATATAATGATGAATCGTAGCTAAAGATATTTTCATAATAATAAAAATGTGGAAAATTAAAATTTTATATTAATAATACAAGATTGTTTATCGATTAAACCAATTAATAAATATTGATCTTTTAATATAGACAATTATGAAACTGTATAAAGGTACAATATCGTATAATAGAATGAATTTACGAATGGTGCACTATAAATTGTACGACAACGATGTCGAAATCAAACGAGTAACGAAGTGCCAAGTGTAAAGTAACAATACTATGTATAGAGATTCCACAACGTAGAGGTAGCGAAAACGCTTAGCGAGCTTTGGCGATGGTGGAAACCACAGAATCCACACGTCCGAGATTCGAAAGAAGGTACTGTAGCTACTTGCCAGAGCTTAAATCACATCCTAAATCCTTAGTTATCCACTACTCCACGAGTCCTCGATTGCAGTATACCGTCACATACCCAATTGTTGATCAGTTAAGGCAAATTCGTACGTTCATAGAATAATTTTATGTTAAAAAGACTAATAATTGTATATACAGAAAGCACTAGTATTAAACTTCCTTTTAGCAATTTTAGAAAAATAAAATAACTGCTATTTTTAAAGTAAGCAACGATTTAAGAAAATAAAGTGGGAAGTACCAATTTCTGATCAGTAAATTTTCGGTATACGTATATCACTTCCTAATTAAGTCTACTAAACAATTATTGATTGTTTAACCTTTATATTGTATGTACCAACGATTAGATTTATGCAAATCTTATTATTTTATTGAAATAATATACTGATCAAATATTGGTTCATGATCAACAATTAGGTACCTTACGGTATCTATATGGATTCATAAAAGTCAACTGTATAATGTACATTATACACGAAGAAAAAGCTAAAGATTTTTTATAGTAAACAGTGTACGATGTTGATAGTTAGTCCGGGAGCTGGCTATGTCCCCGTTGGGAATTACATGTCCCCGGATAAAAACCATGAAATCCGATGGATTTTGGGCCGTAGAATCCAAATCCGTCGGTACATTTTGCCAAAAAATGGTACTTTTTGTTTAAACCGCAATTGTTTAAACAAAATATAAAAAGTTATATTTTCGCATTGGACAATTTTTTTTTATAAAATTTAGGCAATTCTAAGTCAAAAATGTCTCTTTCAAAATGTCTCTAAAATCAAAATTGAATAACTAGAATTTTTTGAAATTATTTTTATCTGATTTTTAATGAAATTTAAACAATATATAAACGACAATTTTTAACTTTTTGCAAAAAAAATTCTTTATATTCTTTAAGCATTTATTATAATAAAGTCAAAAAGATATTAAAAATTGTTTTATTGTCAATTAAATAATTAATAATAATTCATAGAATTTTAAATATTAATTTTCAGAAATAACCATTATTAATGAATATTTCTGTAAAAATTTAATTAAATGAAAATAGAAATATGTTGTTAGTAATTTATTTAAACATATTTCAATATGTTGCAGTAAAAAATTTCAATAACGAGCCATTTTTAATCGATGATTCTCCAAAAATTAGCGATCATCTTTTGCCACGTTGTTTATAATGGTAGGGATGTGACATTGCTCTCTTGTGCCTTATATTATTCTTATTAACAGTCAATAAGTCATTCATGCACTACATTCAGTTAATAATATTTAATTAATATTTAAAAATCTATGAATTATTATTAATTATATAATAAACAATAAAGCAATTTTTAATATTTTTACTTAATTATACTAAATGCAAGTTTAAAGAATATAAAGAAATTTGAAATTTCGCAGAAAGTTAGAAATTGACGACTATATTATTGTTTAAAGATGCTTAAAAAAGAGATAAAAAAAATTTCAAAAAATTCTAGTTAATTCAATTTTGATTTTAGAGACATTTTGAAAGAGACATTTTTGACTTAAAATTGCCTAGATTTTATGAAAAAAAATTGTCCGATGCGAAAATATAACTTTGTATATTTTGTTTAAACAATTGCGGTTTAAACAAAAAGTACCAATTTTTGGCAAAATGTATCGACGGATTTGGATTCTACGGCCCAAAATCCATCGGATTTCATGGTTTTTATCCGGGGACATGTAATTCCCAACGGGGACATAGCCAGCTCCCGGACTAAGTAGAAGTCTGAAGAGGGCAGCATTGATTACCGAATCGTCACAAAAACGATAAAAATGTGTTAATTTACCTCTTGTTACCTCTTCACCTTTGACATAGGAAGATCAATACATTCTATTCATATATTATAATGGAAAAACCAGGCACCGAGTTAGTAAAATCAAAAACACGAACTTGAAAAAGATTTTTGAAGAAAGTATCAAAGTAATTTGGATAAATATTGTAATGCCAGATATACAGCAAATTATATTCTGAAATAATAAACATGATTGTGCTTGAATTTACATGAATTACACCGCGTATGCCAGTTTTTTAATCCGAGCATTGGGTTACGTTTAATCGTTTGTTTTTTTTCCTTATAATATAATGTTTCCCTTTATAGAAAATAAATCATTAAAAGTCGCAAGCTTTCGTACGGTGTAAACTATACTAAAACCACAAACAATACGAGAATCAATTTAACAAATTTAAAAATGATAGGATTAATCAAAATATTCAGTTCGAAATGTAACATGTAAAAGAAACGTATTCGTTTAATTTTTTCGAAATTAAATTTTCAATTATTAGTGAAGGTTGCGCGTGCCTAAATAACTATATGAAATAGAAAATTACTACGTAGATAGCGGAATTTCACAAAAAGAATTGCGTAGACCAACATTCCGATGTAAGTAGGTGAGTTATTTTGTTTGATACAAAAATAAGTAAAACTTTGGTAAAAAAAGTTATCGTAAAGTTTCGAGCGAGTCTAAGATAAATGAAGTGTAACGCGACGAAAAGTTTTCCTCGTAAGTTTGAAAAGTTATTTGCAAGTATCTCGATACATAGAGTGGCGATTTCAATTAATTTAAGGTTACATAATTCAATTAACCGTACATAAATTAGTTATCCAAAAACGAATGTTACGATATAGATATCGATGAAAAAATATAGAGAGGAGGCGCATCGTAAGAGGAATGTCCGGTTGAGTAAACGCACCCGTACGAACGAACCGCGTATTTTTCGTGCGTTTGAGCATCGAGCATCCCGGAGATTAAACGGATGTCGCATCGCGTCGAACTATTCTTTTTAGTGGTCAAATTTACGTGGGTCAAATTCTATGGATATAGTAGGAATAATTGCGTTGATGCCGTCATTATCGTCCTTGAAATAAAAAGGTTTATAATTTGTGCACATCATTAATGATTAACCAGCATTAGAATTTCATTGTTAAATTTTGAGAGCGTAGATCATCTTTGTACGTAGATGAGAATATTTTTATAAACTATTAGAAGTATATTAAAACCAATAATTAAGTTTGAAATTATGGTGATTATTTTAAAAGTATTGTTGCCATTTAAATTTATCGAACGCCTGATGCACGTTTCGCACGTCTTTAATTATAGTATATAGAATATATTTCGTCAACATTACGCAATAGTACGTTGCACAGCATACTGCAAATGTTTCATTCGATTTCGATTGGTAATATCATATGAGAGATGCACACTGTTTGTATAATTACCCGAGCAAAATGTTCCATCGGTAATATCTCGTCGCGGCTCCCGTTACCTTCCGTTTTTCCGTTCGTTTGCGAATTGCTTTTTAGATGTTGATCATACGACTTTTATTACGCAAATTGTTAAATCAATCGATCGGTTGACCCTTTGAAAACAGCCTCGAAATCGTGAAGATCCGGTTAAAACCGAAAGAAAAACGGTTTATAGATACCTATACGTCGAAAATACGATTTTGGCATTAGAAAGAAAAAAAATGTAGAATATAGGCGTATATCGAGATAATCCCAATACTCGGAATCTCGAGAGGATTTTAACGTGTCTATTTAATTATAAGGTTTATTGGCTCGTTTTATATGTATGTATATATTCTATATAGAATGTACTATATTTTATCAAATGTAAAAACATACAATTAGTTTACGTAGATTGGTTTGATTACACAACGGCAACGACCCCTCGATCCAGAACTACCTTTGTAATCAGCATTGCGCACCAAAATTTTCATCGGTCGGCAGTTGAAGTAGATAAAATTTTCAGGAATAATTATCTCCTGTGATTGAAGTGTTATAATAACGTATGATATAACTTTACTATTCTACATATACCTATATACTTACATGTATATGTATATATCGATTAAACAATATTCTCTAAACAATTGTTTAATTCTGGTTTTCGATCGACACTTCTTTTAGAACCGTTCATTGTACCTTTTGGTTGATGCACGACGTAGTATTTACCACCATGTAATTATTTGATTCTGATCGGTTCGAAGAAACGTATCGTGTCGTTGTTATGTAAATGATAAAACAGAAAAATATGTATTAAAGCATTTGTCAAAATTGTTCGGATGATCACATAAACCGAATTGAATAATTTTTATATTTGAGAGAAATCAAACTTACTCGAGGAGCGAGATGCGAAGTTCGCTTGACATACTACAATTTCTACGAATACTACATAATAAAATTGATATTATAAAACGTTATACGTCTGATCGGTGGTTATCAACTCCTGGCATCAATGTTCGGAAACCCTGAATCCTTCGAAAATCGTAAAGGTCGCGCATAAAACCATTGTTACCGAACGTATAATATTTATAATTATTCTTGAACATAAAACGCAACATGTGGATACACCAAAGTTGCATAAAAAGTCAACGAGATAAGAGAATACGTAATGAGCTAGGAGAATATACGAGTATGTACCGACGCCCTTCTCCTCGTTGCGCCCGACTTTTATTTTTATAATTTTTTCCTTTTTACGCGCCAGGATTATGTAACGCGTTGCGGGTTTATTTTTCATTGACCACCGCGTTAAAAGGATTTATTTACGCTTGGAAATTCTCGATCCCGTTGTAACGTGTGCTCCACTCGGTTTATTTTTATAGGATTAAATTCGACGCCTCGCAGAAACTGAACAACACAGGAGGAGGGATGCTCGATGTATTTAAATAACGAAATAAATGTTAAAACGGGGAAAACTACATTTCATTCAACGTTTCAACGGGTTAACTTCGCATTTTTTTACTTTAATTACGTTTTTCTTTTCGTACTCGTATTTACAAAACGATTGTGCACGTATATGTATATCCTGTATTATATGTATATAGGGTAAATGTACCAATACCTGCGCGTGTACGAAATCCTGCGGATTTTTCTTTTTTTCTAAATAAAATAAATAAAAATCAATTTTTTTCCTTAAAAAAATTCATGCGATTACTATGGGTTAATTGGTACCAGAATAAATAATAATAAGTAATATATATTAAATTTATAATTAAGTACAGCTCTTCTAAAAATACAGTGTCAAAAATTGAATAAAATGACTTCATTTCCAAACGATTTCGACACAAATTAGCTAGCTTAAAAGTCACTTAAAATTTAGTAAATAATTTTGTTAAGCTACGAAAAAAGATTTTTCCATTACTTAAATATATGATTTATTATTTGAAATATTAAAAAAGTGTTAATCTATTTAAATAATTATTTAAAAATCGTCAGTAGCATTTGGGCAGTATCCGCAAAGTATGCGCGCATCGCTGCGGCGAAAATTTGACGCAATTGTGTCAGTACATAACCTAAAAACTACACTACTCTGCAGTACCTTTATCGCAGTTA
The DNA here is from genome assembly GCA_026168455.1 of Theocolax elegans. Taxonomy (NCBI): domain Eukaryota; kingdom Metazoa; phylum Arthropoda; class Insecta; order Hymenoptera; family Cerocephalidae; genus Theocolax; species Theocolax elegans. The sequence continues at coordinate 54,654,827 of CM047431.1, forward strand.
TAATTTCACGTTTAGTGTAAAAATATATTTTTAATAACTCCAAAAGTAAAGAAACTTGACAGGCAGAAACAAAATAAAACAAAGAAGGAAGCAGGAAAGAATATAATGAGTTGTAAAATATAAAATGTATATATACTGCATTAATGTGTATATATATTTTTTCTGTTATAACAATGTTGCTTATAGCACACTGCTGTGATGCATTATTTATTATTGGAACATTAAATAAAATAATATATATTAGATTTAAGAATAAATTAGTTATAGGCTGCAGAAATGCAGCTAATCATTAACTAATTAGTTTAAGTTAGTATATAAGCTATGTACAGGTTAATTTATTTACCTCTATAGGGTTTGCAGATGTAATACATCTGTAATTATTAATGGGTTAAATAAAGAATAAAGAATAAAGAAAAGGTTAGAAAAGAAGAATTAAATTTACAAAAAGATAATGAAAAAATACGCAAACAAGAAGAATGTTTAAAATAATGGAAATTTTTAAAATTTAGAAACAAAATGATTTAAAATAAAGAAAGAATCGATAGATACAAAAAGTCTTAAAAAATAAAGAAGCTCAGTTGATCAACAGGCAATGCATAGTAATTTTAGATTTTTTAGATTTTTAGAAAAGTTATTTGTTTTATTTAAGAATTTATTAATATTGCATGTGCATATTTATAAAATATGTTAAAGTTTAAATTAATAAACAAATTACTAATTAAATACTCTAATGTTTACTTAATATTATTGTAATTAAAACTTTATAGTAAGTAAAAACTATTATTTATAAAAAGTATTTCCCTAAATTATTAACAGCAGGAATAGGGGCAAAGTTCCGCATTAATACGTTCATTCCATTTTATATTCCGCAGGAATATGTACATTTTGATACGCGAAAAGTTTTTTATTATAAAAAATTTTAATTGATAAATAGTAATGTTAAGTATTTTTTTTTAACTACCTAATAGCTTAAACTTTATGTTTAAATAATTTAGATATATCAATATTGATATATTTTCACAAAACAGACTAAAAAATTGGCTGATTCAGCTTGACGCCGCAGGAATTGGTACATTTACCCTATATATAAACTTTTGGTCGTCAGTACGCTTTTAAGTTTTTATTCGATCGACTTGTTTAGTTTCGTTAGATTTTAATTATTATCTATTTACTATTTTGTTAAATGTTATTTAATACCAATCGGTTTTCATGTGCGCAATGGCAAGAATCAGTCGAATCTATACCGAAACTATACTTTTCATCAGATATGATCAGATGATTATTTGTCTCTTAGTTTCTCCAACATAAGAAGCATTACAGTCATCACAATTTAATTTATATATACAACATTATTTAGTGTATTTTTATCTGTTTTGTCTTTGTCTTTAATTATGGTATTATTATATTTATTTTTTACAGATGGGATAGTTTTTATTCCGTCCTGTTTTAAATTAATTGACATTTTTTCGGAAAGATTTCTAGAATGTGGTAGAGTACGGACCTGTTTATAATTATTATTTTCTTTTCTGTTTCGATTATTTTGCTGGTTACTTCCAGGTTGCAAGACGTTTTTCAGTATATTTTTCAATAAAAAAAATTTTTTAAATTTTGTATCAGCACATTCTATATCACAATAAATTGGTATGGTCTGTAACTTAATTGACAGAACAACAAAACTTTGAAATGAAAAATTCCATCGTAATAATATAAATAAAATAAAACAATTTCTACTAAAAAACAACTATCCCGAACTTTTTATTGAAAAATACATACATTAAAAAACGTCTCGCAGTTTTAAATAACCAGGAAAATAATCAAATAATTAAATTAATAAATAATAATAATAATAATCAAAATAATCAAAATCAAATAAAGCAAACAAAAAAAATAATAATAACAATAATAAAAAAAAATAAATGTGCTTTTGATAATATTATTTATTTATTATCAATATATAATAACGGTAATATTGCAACTCCCGTAAAAATAAAATAAATGTATCTGTACGTGGTACGTAATTAAAAACTGAAAAATAATTATATAAAAATAATAGGGTAATACTAAGTACCAAAAGAATAAACAGTAATACAAATAATTGCTATGGCACTTAACTAGTATTACTATAGTATATTAGTTGACATATGGGCTAATTTATCGTGTAATTCTTGATAAACGCATTCCTATATTATTTGTGCTTCAAATTATGTTCTCAATATTTCTTAAGGGTAAAGTTAGGTTGAACATTTTTTTTTTACTTTTCATCGTAATTTTCATCTTTGCAGTAAAAACATTAACTGGATTTCTGAATTTTTTTTCAACAAGACAGAATCATTTTATCAAGAAATGCAGACAGATGTGTTAAAATTAGGGTTCAGTGCCAAGTGATCCTCGCATCACATCAATTTTTAGATTTATGTGAAAGATTTTGTTAGTATTCTTTCAAGTGATTGCAACTTCACGTGAGCTTTCTTTTATTCAAACAATTTTTTCTATATTAGATAAAAAATAATTTATTCAAAAATAAAAATCGATAAAAACAATGTTATTTTTGTATAAAAAATTAATTTTTTAATAATATATTTTTCCGGTAAACAATAACAAACTGTTTATGTAAAGAAAAGGTAATGCAAAGTTGTAGCAATTACTCGAAATAATATTAACAAAAAATTTCGAATGAATTGAAAAACTAAAAAACTTAAGAAAAATATTAGACACCAACCACTAATTTTGACGTATAGGTAGTACTTTTGTACTAACAAACTAGGATTTGCTAGAAATTCAAAAGATAAACGACGTATATACAATTGCTAATTTATAAATAAATAGATATTACGAGTAATGAAAGAAAACTGACGAGGATCTTAGTAGACATTGTCTTTTTTAAGTGAAGAGGAGGAAAAAGAGAAAGAAAAAAAAACGGTCGGTTACTAAAGTAGACTGAGAGTAGGAATTAAATTGACGCTTGGTAAGGGCAGTAACAAGTCTTTAATTTCCTCTTGACGTTTCTTTTTTTTTTCGTTGCTGCTTCATTCCTTTTCGTCGTCTCCTTGAGATTCTCTTCACTCGAACGGGTGGTGCGCAATAACTTGGCCCTTGACAATTTTTTCAAAGATTCGATCAATAACTTTAAATCGAAAAACTCGATAAAGGTATATCTCTATCGATTCACGTTTGCGTATAGATGAAAATGAAAAGGCAACTATGAAATTCGTGTAACATGAATAATCAACGGGTAAAAATTGGTTAAATATTTTTGATAAGGTATCCGGATATCGATGATCGACCCTTTAAATTTTTCCTCGTCGCGAAAGACTAAATTTACTAACAAGATTCTTCTACTAACAGAGGTATTTATTGAATAAATAATTAGATTGAATTTGTCATAAAGTAAAGGAGTAAGAAGAGTAAATTGTAACCACATAATTTCCCTTACATTAGAGATTAACGAAAATATATTGTTGAGGTACGTCTTGGTTATTAATGCTAAATGACGCGTATCCAAGATTTTAATAGCTCTCGTAAATAGGATTACATAATCCAGATAATATAGTACATAAGAAAATTTACCTAAAACTTTGTAACCCCCATCCTTATATATCTTCTTACCCTCGCTCCATCCGAACAAACTTTGGCCAACTTATTTTGACGATAAAAAATTCGAAGAAAATGTAGGAGTAATATCGGAGAAAAAAGTACTATGCATAATCGTTCGTTAAATTTAAAATCGCGTTAATTATAGACGTGCGAGTGATACGGAAGAGGAAAAATCAGAGAAATTGTTTCTCGCGAATCCGTACCGAGATTATCATTTTTACCAAGAGTGCGAATGATAAGCTGCGTACGAATCGACTCTGTCGGTAAAGCGGATTCAGCATTATTCGAATCGCCAAGCAAGTTACAAAGAAAATATGTACGGAAAGGAGAACCGCGAAGAGGTAAAGGAGTAGCGCGTTAAAAATACGCGATGTAAATTCGAGTGGTCGTTGGTTCTCTCGAATGGTCCAACTCCTTCCTAGTTCTCAGTGTCTCACTGGCCGACCTTCGTTTCGTAGGTCGAGAGGTCTCTGGCTAGGTGCGCGTTCCTCTTCTCCTCTTCCGTGGGGCGCAGGAGAATGATAATCCAATTACCGAGGCGTGCACTGCACGCGCGCGGCTGCGCCCTCGCGCACCGGATGATCGATACTTTGACTATACACTGCATTAATTATGCTTTCGTCGCTGGGGGCTTGCCGACCTCGTCCCTCCTCTCCTCTCCTCTTCACTCACCGTTGGTGCGCGAGTCGTATATGCATCCAGGCTGTCGCGGTGTTTCGCTCGAAAATTCCGCCCTAACGAGTATCGATCATCACGAGACCGTGCACTGTAGGGTTGTTTTGCCCTGCGACGTTTTTCCGAGCACCTCGCCCGTCGTCTCATCTGTCCGTCAAATTATCTATCTATTATACCATTTATAACAATCGAATCGATTCCTGACGATTTACCATTACCTTTCCCTTTCCACTTTACAGAGGTTAAGACAACTACTTTCCCGATAATCATTTGTATACCGATTTTCGTCGGACGCACGATCTCTCCAAATGTTTACAAAATGCTTCGCAGCAACATTACGTTATTTAAAGTTATTACCGCCCCGACCCATAGACTAAGTGCCTAAAAATAAAGCAACGTTATTCATATATTACACGCAAGAAATCATTGTTTAATGTATATGTGTAACAAACTTTATGAATATATCGAGTATATGTAAAAAATCATTATTTCTCGTCATTCGATCACTGATATTCGCGAGGCACACGCGCTAACCACGTGAAATATACGTTCGTTGACGAATAAAACGAAATACTATATTATAAACGAGTAATAATTGTTTTCTTATGAGTTTCGCATATTCAGACGATTCGTTTTCGTTGTCGGTTTATATTTTACTGTGCACTACCAATTTATTGATTTCCGCAGTCACGAAGCTTTCTGAAAGAAACGTTTCAACAACAAAACATACGAATAATTAATCTACAAAAAAATATTGTTAACGCTGTTAGAAATAAATGCATTACATTTTCATGAAATAATTTTAATATTTTAATAATCTTACTATTCAATTTACGTTTATCTCTACCGTTGAATAATATAAACATAAAGAATAATGTAATAAAAAATAATGTACGACATTCGCGTCACAGATTTCGCATTCCGCTTCTACGAACGTTGCAAAAAATTTAACATTTTGGTTTTTGTTTTTTGTTAAACTTTCGTTACAACCCGCGGTTAAATATATATACATTTAATATTGCAATATACCGTATATCCAATTTCAGATCGCATTTATTTAAATGTAACATTTCCAAATATGAAATATGAATTTTTTCGCTGGGTCGCTATTACTATTTTACATTGAATATTATTTATCGTTATTATTTATGTTACAAAAGGTATCAACAATTGTGTACTGAACAGGAATTAGGTGAAACGGTAAAATAGATAAAAGTAATGCAGTAGGTGTCATTCACACTTAATTATATCTTTTATTACAATATTACTCGAATAAACTTTTATAATATATCACTTATATATATATATAACTAAATCTTTAATCGAGATAATCAAATAATACAGCGATGGAGTTTAATGAAAAAAAATGTTACGAGAGACACTCGAATAGTTAATAAAATATTAAGTTAAATTAATGACGTCGGTGAAAGCGCATTAAACAACACGAGCGTTCTTTTAAAAAAAATTAAATTTATTTATTTATTTGTTGGAAATATAGATTAAAGTTTGCTCTGTAGATGTATATACGGCGATGATTACTCGGGTTCAACGAACCCAGTGCATACGAATTCTCGCAAGACGCTCTACAAAAAAATAAAATATTTAACGGAAATAAAGATGCATGTAAGATACGATTTGCGTAAGTATGATAAATTTACCTCGCAAGCTGCTATACTGGCTGAATGATCGGTGTCGGTTGAATTATAATAAGGATTTGGTAAATTCATTGTTACCTCCACGCGATTTCTACAATATTCGCTGTAATTCCAGCAGTCGATATTCTCCTGTTGACATTTTAATAATTTTCGGATGAATAATTCATTCGTATGTACATATACGTATATATACCAAACTTTCCATCATTACGTACCTCTTTGATTGTTTTAATTATATTGTTAACTATGTATTCGAATATATTGGCAGCCTGTAAAATTATTTTTATTTATCTTTGACAGTCAATACTAACGAGATAGAAGTGTGAAATGAGATTATAGAATATAAAGTTGTATATCTTTGTTGCATTATCGATGCGTTTAATTTAACTTACTAAAGCAATAGAGACAAACGATACGAGTATTTTATTTTTCGTTCGTTTGAATACTATTAGATGTGCTTCTATATTGGAGCATCTTAATACTTTGACATCGATATCTAACCTTCGTTATTACGATTACATTCGAACGCAATTCGTACGATACCCTGATATAAATATGAATTGTCAGGTTTTGAAATAAAAAAAATAACAAAATTAATTGAGTGTAATCGATGACCTGGAGTGAGAATTACCTCTATTAAATTTATATGTTTAGCGCTATACACGTAGAAATAAGTTAATAGTACACTGAGAAAAATGTTTGATTAAAAATTATTTTGTACACTAAAGATTGCAATACTGCATGATTAAATTTAAATAAAAATTATAGTACAATTAGTGCGTATAAATATTCAATTTTATCATACAGTATTGTAATTTTTCCCACCTTTGCCAAAGAGCACAGTATTTTTTAATGAAAAATGATTGATTAAATAAAAAATATATACACGTACATTTCTTATGTACACGACAACTTACCCGAGAACTTTGCAACGCAATTCCAAAAATTGCAATGTACACTAAACATACTGGAAATTTAAAACTAATCATATTTTTTTTAAGTCTATACGTAATACTTTACGAAAGTTGACAACGGTACTGCACAATTCGCATACGCATTTTATATTCGTTGACGAATAAAAAAAGAAAGAAGAAGAAACGTTTTGTCCACACGATTATTTTATATACCTAGCACGATATTTTTTATGCCTACTACTTTACGTATATAGATTGACATATTTCACACAGTAGACTTTCGGTTTCTTTTTTACTTTTGTAAATTATACGAGTGTATATAATTAGAATAATCGAGGTTTTATCTACAATTTATTTCTATATTGGACCGATCATGGTTGTAAATCGACGATCGCATAATCTTCATTTACGTTTATTTTTAATAATTAAGAAACGGGTTAAATGAATCTACGTTACTGTTCGATATAGAGTATTATTTAAAATGAAAATGAATGATCGTAGTTTGGTAATTGTATAGGTGTATCGATTGTTTACGATTGCCCTATATGAATAGAAGGGGTATATATATTTAAAACGCAGGGAACAATAATAACGCCGGGTGGATAAAAATACAAGTGATTATACTTGAAGTAAAGTCTACGTACGAATACGTATAGGTATATATATATATAAGAAATATAAAGTCGTGAGCAATTAAGGCTACGAGAAAGAGGGATAGACTGTAAATAATAAGTTTCCTCGGTGAACACGGTATAGGTATATAAACTATAGGAGGTAAAACGGTTTACATTTTAAACCTTGGAACGTTCATTCACTTTGCGAAGAGACAAAAACCTTCGTCGAGAATTTGTAAAAAATTAGAAGAAAAAACTGAACACTCGCGAAAATGTATTGTTATGTTTAGAATAAAGATTGCCGTATCAAATATGGTTCAAAAGGAAATCCGGTTGATGTTGGACGATTCTTCTATCGCCAAGTAGATTCCATTAAAATAAATATCTAACTATTCTAAATCGTTAGATTGAGTTTTCTGGGTTATAGAATTGTCTAAGATCAAGTGGATCATCCGTTTGAACCATATTTGATATGAGAATCTTCTAATCACACAAGAATAGATGTTTCTGAGTGAAATATTGGTTAGGGAATAACAAATGTATAGAGTAGAAAGACTAGGTGTTAAAGATCGAGTTGTACCGGTAAAATAAAGTGAAGAACGGGAGGACGGAAGAATGGGGGTGAATGGAGGAAGGAACGAATGGTTCGGTCCAGGTCTCGCTGGATCCACAAGTGGTGATAAACGAGGCCGGGTAAACAACCCCGGCGGATGTCTCGAGTCTACGAGCACGTTGCGCACCCTCTGTGTGTGTGTGTGTATGCAAGCTGCGGGAAGTCCTCCCCTCTCGATTAGGTATAACGAGCTTTACGCAAATTCCGTTTGTTCTACCGGTCTACCGTGCCTCTCCTCCGCCCGCCTCCTCGGCCGAGTTTCCCGTTTCCCGTTTCCCGAGATAAACAGACGGAGACGCGCGACCTTCCCTTTCGAATTCCCTATTTTTCTTTCCCTTGTTTCGTCGCATCTCACAGCTCACACCGCTCAATTAATTATCGTACTATTTCAACCTGACCCCGCCGTTCAATTAATCTTACGCTTTACGACACTCAACTTTACCAATACGAAGATTGTTTATCTCGAATCTAACAGTTTATTTAATCTTTAAGAGGTTCATTTATCTATACCACATTGTCATTTTTCGCATTTCGAATGGTCGATTATTCGCTATCCCCATTGCGAAACGTTCTAATGCACATTTAGTAAATTACCGAAAACAAAACAACACTTTATTCAACGATTAATCATCCTTTTGAATGCCGTCGCGTTACCGATACTTTATACCTGTACTCTTCATTGGATATTATTATTTATATTTCACGTTTGTTGCTACTTGCACGCCCTCTTGAGATTAATTTATTAATCGTAAGCATTACGTCGAGCGACTCTCCGTATATCAAACGTACGTGAACGACTTGTGGAAAAACATTTCCGAGGAAGGAAAAAGAGCGGCAACTTAAGACAAAAAATGAGAGGGATTAGTGACTAAATAGAATTTAATTGTATTCCTAGGTTATACTTAACCTTAAGTCAAAGATAACATATTTCAAAATAATAAATACCCAAAAGTATAGATAATAATGTAAAAGGAGTGTTTCGTAGAAACAATGTGTATAGCATGTATTAACATTTTTCCATAACAATGAATTATAAAGTAACAAAAATTAAATTAAGCAACATCACGCTTAAACCTAAACGTTAGTAAAATTTAAGTAAATAAGTAAATAATCTCTTCTTAAATATACTCAGATAATGTCAGTCAAATAACCTTATAAATAGGTCAAAGAAAACGTCGATTTTTGCGTTTTAAACCCAATTTGTTAATTAAATAATTAAGCAATCTCGACAAAATCTATTTCACTCGATAAACATTTTCAAGAGTTACAAAAAGTATTGAAAACATTTTTCTCCGTTATCAATACTTTTCGAAGTATCAGAAAAATACCAAGTTTTTGTAACTTTTCGTATAGTAGCTTTGTAGCTTTGGAAATAGTTGGGTTAACAAGTGCTATACTAAATACTATATCAACGTATTTTTTTTGTCAAAAATATAATTCGTTCGCGAAATAAGTAAACAATCCCACAAGTTCATTAGGAATTGCGATAGGTGTAAGTGTATTGCTTTGTAATCGCCGGTGATAGTAAAACAAAAAAATATTCTGGTTTTTTAGTGATGAGAGAAAGGAAGGGAGAGAAAGAGAGAAGGTAAAGGATACACACATAAGTCTTATCAGTTCCCAAAGGGTCCTCCAGCACGCCATACAATCTCGGTAAATTGAAGCGTTGCTAGTGGATATACCGAGGGCAGTTTCTACTAAATAAAATCCTCGGTACGTGAGAAACTTCACGTTTCCACTCTACCATCTGACAATTCCGAATAGAAAAATATAATACTACTAAAAATATAACCCTATATGAAATACTAATCTCTACAACGTGTTCGAATCGTTTGACGTTTGACGTAAACGCTGGAATTTACGGACATGTACAATTTTGAAAAAAATTGAAGTTTACTGTAAATGTATTACGGGACGTGTTGTACGGATATACACCGATCGATCATTTACATTCGACACGTCGGATACAATTTTTAAAAAAAAAGAGTCGTTAAGTTAGGTTAAAATCGTTGGTAATACTATAATTGAAAAAAAAATATGTCTCTCTATATATATATATATATACATGGAGGTGAATTAGATAGTGCGGGGGGCAGCGTGCGCGTGACTGGGTTGTTCGGGAATGACATTGGTCGCGTCAAGCCCTTTACCCTGGTATGTGATAATGACGCGTGTATTTAGTTGAGGAGCCGACGAGCGTTGTATTAAACTCGACGCGCACCACCTATCCATCTATACATACATATACATATATACAGATACTATACGTGTGCCCGACAGAGGCAGAAGATAATAGATGGACATTCAATTTCTTCTTGAATAAACCTGTACAATGTAAACCTCTCCCGACAACCCACGATGCACCTTCCTTTATTTTCATCTAAAATGTATATATACGGGTCAAATAATTACCCAACTGTGATCATCAATTACATTTTAAAAATGTATTATTTTATTCGTACATTTATATATATTTGATATATATTTTGGAATGTCTATGTAGGTTTCGAGCTATTGCCCACTCCCGTTATTTACCACCGATTGTTTTGATGTTACATATACATATATGTATACACGCGCATACTGACATACTCATTTGTATTTGATTAGATGTGAAATTAAGGGAACCCACAATTCGTGATATTCGTCGACCGTCCACGTCTATACGTGTACACGCGTCTACTCACACACACACATAGGTATTAACGAAATGTTAATTAACTGTTACTGCACTACAACTCTAATGTTAGTTTTACACGGGAAAATATTACATTGAACACATCCTCGATGTCGATAATGACATCGATAATGACATTTTATAATTACCAATATTTAGAGATTCAAAAAGTTATGGTATAGTGCCATATACCACCGTGTAACATCGTTTTTCTTAGTTTTTCATTTGACGTTCGCGATCCTGTTTGCACATTTTTTTTAATAAATATTGTAATACCAGAATGGTCTATGAAGAACAAATATATGTGCTCGAGCCTTTTATACCCTTTGTTTAGAAAAGATGACTCTCCATGTGTGGTCAGAATTTTAACCTGATTTGCAATTTTTATACAACGTAGCGTACGCTAACTTTAACCTGAAGCTGAATTGTAACTGCATAGGCAGCGCATTACCAATATATTGGAAACTGCTGTTTGCAATACACGGTAAACACATCGGGTATTCAATAGCTCAATATATTAGATTGAGAACGCGTTGCTCATAGTTCTAATGTTCACGCGGGATTTTGTAAAACGGTCAGTTTATTCGAATGGAAAAAATATTCACAATGTATACGTATATATGTGTGAAAGACAAGTACTATAATCGATGATGGATAATATCGAAAATATCTCTAGTAGAGATGGAAACGATTATTGAAGTAGAAACTAGGCATTTCTAGAAGATCGATAGAAAATGGGTAGTTATGACCTAGAACATGGCTATTTCTAACCTCAAATCATTTAAAATTGCCATATTTCTATTAGGGATAAATCTAAATAAAAGAATTTGTACACTTGGATTGAAAATCGAATATTATTGAACGTCCTCGAAAATATCGTGAATGACGATGTCTCTTAAATACATTATAGATTATATATCTCCTAAGTAGATAAAACTGTTATAATTATATACGTTATTCACATAGAAAATACATAGAAGAATACCATTTACCCGAGGTAACCGTGAAATAATAATAAATAAATTTCAAGGATCAATAGATCAATGAAAACAGATATTTTCTGGATTGGTTTCTAGCACACCACTCGAAACCGTATAGTCCATATAATTTTAACGTTTATCTATATCTGAGCATGTACGAAGACGCAGTAGTAGCAACAGCAGTTTCTCTTTTCGTTTTGGTGGGGCTAAATGCGCCCTCGGTTTTCAAGTGTTTACATAAGCTCTGCGCGCTCTCGGTGGGTTTATATACACAGACGTTTTGCACGTGGACATGACCATCAACCAGATTGTGCCAGAAGAGAAAGAGAGGAAAGTGAGCGCGAGTCGAGGACGCGCGTTTCCACAACTTGTTTCGAACATTCGGTAAATACGATAGCAAAAATTAGTATCTGAAAGGGAAACTTTGGCTCGAGATCGTACACTTTGAAATAGGTCGTTCGATTCAAATGTATATATATATATATATATGTTCCTCAATAACATTTATCTTTCTTCTTATTGACTATTAAATACTCCATATCCTAGTGGACACATTACCCATCTTTATCTCGTAGATTATTATCCAAGAATCTTGCCGAAGAGATATCGATCGACAATCAATAATTAATCAATCGATAGTCAATATTTCGAACTTTGTGGAACGCTAATTTTATTTATACAAATTATTTAATTATTACAAAACAATGTAGATGGTAATTACACTCGTAAATTATTAAATTAATGCATTAAGTTTGTGTAATATATAAGTTATTTAACGCTCAATCGGCTACTATGTATGTATGTATATATTGTAAATTAATATTGAAAATTTGTAAATAAAAAAACACTTGTAAATTAAAGATTACTTTAGAGTGACAATTACCTAATGACTTGAATCGATCGGCGCAAATTTATACGTTTATTACACGTATACGACAAACGATAACTATATACGTAAAATAATATAAATCTAAATAAAATGTCACTTAAAATTGATTTAACTTACGTTAATTTAGTACTATAGCCGTTATGCACACACAATTAAAGTTAATGTGCGTATGTAATCTGGTAGACCGATCGAAAGAAATAATGGATTTTTCATCAATGATTTGTGGATTAAATATCTTAATTACGGATTTGATACGTGTAGATAAACCAACGAAATTGAAAAAATAAATTTTGTAACAGCATAATATTCTCCTGAGTGAAATACCATCTATTCTCTATCTCTCTTCGGTTTTTATTAAACAAATGTTGTTGTTTATTTTTCTCCAAGTTATTGTGCGTCCGTGTATATACGAATTCTGAATCCCGAAGACGGCATCGTCGAAAATTTAAATTTTAAATAAGGTAGTATGAATGATGTAACAGAAATATTTAAATTAACCTGGCCTCTTTCTTGATTCGTTCTCTGTCTCTCTCTCTCTCTCTCTCTCTCTCTTCCTTTTTTTACGAAATGTAAATCACCCTGGGTTTTCAATTTCGAATTTCATCGTTTACTAGATTTTGCGTAATTCTTTTATAAACTATATATTATTTAAATGTACACAACACTACGAATTGGCGGACAAAAAAATATGACGTCGCGCATATATACATAGAAGCACGGGCGCGCGCGTTTAAGGAGAAAATGATCTTTTAGGTGTAATATACGTATATCGTCGAGAAAAGGGAGGAAAAAAGGATTAAAGAAGTAACCGAAGTATGATCAGCAATTTCGAAAGTCATTACAAGTTGAGGAAATGTTCTTGGGAGTAGCGTATATATATATATACTTCTCGTTGAAAACCCAATTACCGAGTCACATTCGATTGAGCGCTAGACCGAAGGAAACGCGAAAAGAAAGCCGTGATGCCGCAAAAAATCAACTGCGGTACACGCGCCGTATGTATGTATGTATGGTATGTATGTATAGATGTAGCGAAATATTCGATTTTACGGTGGCGCGAACGCCCTTTAGGGAGCGTTCACTTGTCGTGTAGCCGTATAACACGGTATGTATATATATACATATATACACGTACACCATCGGAATTCGTGTTTTCGTGAAAAATTCGGGAGAGTAGCGAAGATAGACTGAACGCGTCGGCCATCGAATTCGATAAATCCGATTTCATTTTCGTAAGTCGAAAATACACGCACTAAACCGTATACAACCACTTTCCGATATTTCGACCGGCGAAGGAGGAGGGAGCCTAATGTTTTTATACCCTGTTGCGAGCTCAGACGAATCGATTTTTCGGACCGAACACGTGTAACATCAAGGTAAACCACCCGTGTAAGGGACGAAACTAAAATAGGATCAAGTTTGTGTAAAAATTATGTACTATTTGAAAAAATAATATTTTTATTTACTATAAAGAAAATGGACTCTTGATCTCACTAGGAGAGGCCACGGCTTTTGGATCACGGATTTTAACAAGACTCTAGGATATATGTTTTATAATATAGAAATATAAAGAAAGCCAGATTTTTTAGACCCTAATGCGTTAATTTACCCAAGTTATGGCTAACTAAAGCCCATTTTGTAAACAAAATTACTGCCACTTTTATTGCTTATAACTCGGAAACAAATAAAGATAGATACTCAATCCAAAATCTAAAAAAAAAGCTGCATAAATAAATGTGATTTAAAAAAGGAAGCTTAAATTGGTTATTTTGGAGCTAAGCTATATAGAGAAAATAAGAAATTCATGAAATTTTGGCCAAAAGCTTCAATACTTTTTTACTTCTAAATTTTAGTTAAACTTTCAGCAATTTCTCATTTTCTCTATAACTTTGCTCCAAAATGATCGATCTAAGCTTCGTTTTTTCATATCATATTTAGTTTATCTCAGCTTTCTTTTAAAATATAAATTTATTAGATTTATTAGTTTAGATAATAACTTTATTCGTTTCCAAGTTATAAGCAATCAAAGAAGATGTAATTTTACTTAACTTGGGTAAATTAACGCGTTAAGGTCTAAAAATCTGGCTTTCCTCATACTTCTACGTTACAAAACATATCCTAAAGTTTGGTTAAGATCTGTGATCCAAAGCCAAAGATTGTTAAATATGACTTAATCGGAAACTTTGGTTGCTCTAATGTGATTATTCTATATTCAAGAGGAATATGCTTGCTCTTAGGATATTGGTATATTTTTCAGTTAAATTTCCCTATTATTTTCAAAATTAGATTTTACTTAATTATAGAAGAATCCGCTTGATCATGTTTGAATATATTTTTTCTAAGAACAAGAGTTCATTTTTTTCACTGTGCATTATTAACTGGAAATATGCGGTAGTTGATGATGGGTAAATTGTAAATAGAAAAGTTTATCAAAATTGAAAGATATTTGAGTAATTGATAAATATAAAAATTAATTATGGTTGGTAGAGTTAGACTACCATGTGCGAAGGTAAAAAAAATTCATGTAAATTTGGAAATATAAAAACTTATGAGAATTGAAGGTGCAGGTATAGATGGACAGACCCTGCCTAGCCTTCAAAAATTAAACATAGATTTTTAAATATTTAGAACTATTTACGATACACTTAGTACTTCTTTAAACTTATTCAAGTATTAATAGTTAGTATCAACAGTTATTTTTATCAGTTTTAACAATTGATTTAGTAAATACGTCTGTCTCAACATACCTATTAGTTTTGAGTTTGTTCCACATTTGGGTACTTTTACCATACCATATTTGTTTATAAATTTATTTAACGTTACATATTATTTTAGATGAATTACGCACAAATGCACCGCAAGTTTCATCAGTCGAAATGAATTGTACGAAAAACGAATGAAAAGGTATACGTGATTACAAACGGAACATAAAAACAATAAATATATAAACAAAATTAATAATGAAATTTCCGCGATAATACTTTAAGCTCAAAGCGTTAACGCGCACCTATTTTTTGCACAAATGCGACTTCCATCCCCAAAAACAAAAAAGGCAAAAAGAAAAAAAAAGAATTCCGATTGAACAGGGGAAAAAAGTAAAGCGAATCGAGCGCTTTTAAAATCTCTTATTACACAAAAAGAAACGGAATTCAGCGCTGGTGTGTCGGGTGAGTCTCGTTTTACATATCCCGATGTAAATAAAATCTATACCTCCAAAAATGAATACGACTGAATCCCTGAAAATTTGTGCTGCATACGCGGGTTATACATACAGAGGGATTAACGAAAAAGGGCAAAGCGCGAGTCTAGGGAGTTTAGGCTTTACATCGCGAGAGAAAATCGTTTCGATATATCGAAAATATCAAGCCTGCTCGAAGGTATACTGCCCTCTCGCGTATCAGATTTCATTTTCGTATGTTCGTTTATAAAATTATAAATATACATCGGCGAATCATCAGATGAGAGAGAGAAAGAGAGAGAGAGAGAGAGAGAATAGGCGAGCTGGATCTGTGCCAGGTACACCGAATTATACACGTGTTATCGCGAAAAATTACCTTACATAAAGTGTAGCGATCGATGGGTTAACTATAAATTATTTTCTTTTTTTTAATAAAAAAACAGATTATTATACGTAACAGAAGAAATGTAAAAAATTTAGTTATTATAATCGAAAATATAAAGAAAAATAGTTATGATATTTGACGTACTTTGTTAAGTGATTATATTCACTTTTATTTGTTTAATTTAAGAGCTATTTAGTTTTCGAATATCTCTAATTTAGTAAGTCAGAAGTAAATCAAAATACTTTATACATTAAATTTATACTCAGACATTTTTATATTTATTTGGACAAAAATTATGTTCTACTGGTAGTATTCGCGGAACGCCTGTATTTTGTGTTTTCATTAACGGGTTGTCGGATCCAGATTATAAGGATTTACATTTTTCAAATCAAAAATTCTACATAATATATTGAATTAAAAATCTGAAGGAAATTCATACATATATACGTACAATATAAATCATAAGGGAAGGTGTGACGTATTGTGTTGTAAAAATGCCCATGCGTGTGAATACGTTGCGCAAAAATCTTAGTTCATCTTTAAATTTTAATTACGACATTTCATTTTCAAAAAAAGATACTGATAGGGAAATGAAGGAAAAAACTATAATTAACTATCAAAATTTCATTTTTAGTATTGGGTGTAATAATTAATATAGGCATTCTTTTTTTTTAGACGGTAATTTTAAGTGGAAATGGTATAAACATTAAACCGAAACATTACACACTAATTAACAATTTAAATATTTGAAAAAATGTGGATATATAGTTCAAAGTATACACAAGGGTCTGACATAAAAGATTTTTCCAAAAATGAATGTATTTGTTGACAAAGAATGTCCATTTTGCGAATTCGACGTCCCCTTGAAAATTAAAATTAGTTGAATTAAGGATATCTTAAGAGTACATTATCACGATGTTATTACGATGAACGAATTATTTTGAGTTAAGAAGAAAGATCACTAAATGAACAAAAAAAATCCCTCGCTCAAATATAATGATATATTGTTAGGCCATTTTCGTCACGATTAGACAATATTTCAATTGACATATTGCGATGATTGGACGTCGCTTTACTGTTTATATATATATATTTCGATCGCGATACTCAGTTTAAAGAATCATAAGTTTGGAAATTAGAGGTTGATATCCTCGTGCAGGATAGTCCAGTTACGGTTAATTTCATCAACTACTAGGATGATCGGTACTGTTTATATTCGAGCGTTCGCAAGGTACTACGGTATTAACATGTTTGCTTTTGCGATTCCCATCCTGTTCACCATGTAATGCCTCATCGTTCCC
This sequence comes from Theocolax elegans, assembly GCA_026168455.1. NCBI lineage: Eukaryota > Metazoa > Arthropoda > Insecta > Hymenoptera > Cerocephalidae > Theocolax > Theocolax elegans. The sequence continues at coordinate 54,672,302 of CM047431.1, forward strand.
TCCGTATTGTTCTACGCGCTTTCGCGAACAAACTTCCCTGGGAAATGTCCTGTCACTCGTATACCCGCGTTTATTGATTTTTTTTCTCTCACATTTTATCGGTTGCTGCTCTCCCTGAGCATACTCGCGCGTACACCATGTACATCCTATTTACACCTCGTCCTCCTGGAAATATCGATGAGAAAACTTTCTTCTTCGTAGGCTTTTCAACATACTCAACAGGCTTTCCCTTTATGTAATGTATCCGTTACGTGTGACCAACACCCTAACCGTACATTCGTCACTGTTTTTATTCATTTGCATTATGTACCATTTTTTTAATTAAGAAATGTCGAACCTTTAAATATGTAATTCATTTCACTTATTTTTTATATTACATTGCTAGAATTACCCTTTCAGTCAAGACTTCGCGTTTGCTTTAACCAATATACATACATACAATTTTATAGAATATATTCAATTTTAATCTTTTGGATAAATTTTTTTGAGCTATCGTTCCCTATAGTATTATAAATTTGGTCTGGTTGTAACTATAGATATTAAAATTATTACAGAATCTTTATTTCATAGCACATTTTTAAACGTGTAAGTTATTCTTATTCCCACGTACGATCAAAATTCAGCCATGGCTTTTTCCAATTAATTATTTATATACAAGAATTTTTCCTGTATCTTAACTGCTAGATGAAAAACTTTAAACTTTCAAACCTAAGAAATATCCGAAAAGTGCGAGAAAACCGTTTTGAATATCATTTCATTAATCAGCAAGAATAAAGTAGGTTTACTAGCTTATTTTTACCTTTTAACAATTTTTCGTACCTAGAAAATAACTAATAAATCTATTTGATTTCTATGAGAAGTTTTAGGAACAAATTCTTACCGACAAACTTATCGACAAAGTGTTGATTATTTTATTATAATTAACGAGATGTAAACCCCACAAAATAGAAAAATGATTTCTTTTATTGAACAAGGAATTTAGTGTATCAAAACAGAGCTCTACAATGGTGTTGTTTTTCTTTTGAAGATCATTCGTGAATATCATGTCAAAATTTTTTTAACAATAAATAAGCGAAATTTATAAGCAGCCGTGAAACATTGTTTTATAGCTGTTATATTGCCGACCAAAAATAGTTATTTACGTATAATTAATTCATAATTAATTATTTCGTAAAAATCACTATGTCACTGCGGTCTATTTGTTTCGAACAGTATCTGTGATTTTTTTTCAGATTTTTCGTAAATTAGATTTTAAAACTTTTGGGATTGTCTTTGCAATTTGGGTCAAGCCTGGGTTAAAATTAAAAAAAAAATATTTAATTTTAATAATTAATAATGTTTTTTTCATAACAATTGAAAACATATCTTAATTTTTTGAACAAATTATATTATTATTAACTTTTATTTAAAATTTATTGGTCACTTTATGTGTTTCAAAACTATTTTAATTAATTATGAGCCACCGTACTCTGATTTTTTTGGATAATGAACTTACCGCAGGATATCTCAGGAACTACTTCATCGAATAGGCTGAAATTTTAACAGTAACTTGAATGGAACAGAATTTCAATAAAAGTTCAAATATTTATTTTAAAAAATGATTTAGCTGTTTTTTACACAATTTTTGAATTTTTAAAATAATTTGGTAAGAATAATTTTTTTATTACAATTTTAATACAGTTCCATTCAATCATGTTCCATTCAAGTGGATTAATATCATATTTAAAAGTTATTGTTAAAATTTCAGCCTATTCGATGAAGTGGTTCCTGAGATATGTGGTAAGTCCATTATGGAAAAAAATCAGAGTACAGAGACTCATAATTAATTATTAAATCGAACTGGTGTATACTATTATATGTAATAGGACTTAAATAAATTATAAAATTTAGTCGACGAGCAAAAAGCGTCGAATAAGTAATGCACCAAAGTGAAAATATGGTAAATATAATGGAAACATCAAGTTTAAAACATTGATCAACTTTCCAATGCGATATAAAAGTTAATTTGTTGAAAAAACATCAATTTTGTAATTTTATGACGCTGGCTTTCCAACTTCATTTGTACAAAATGTGCACACTCATACACCCGCACGGACGCGCACATATAAATTTTTACACTTGCGACGTTCATGTATTCGTGATTCATTAAAAAATATGTCATTAATCGGAAATTTGTACTCCATCGCAACGTGTGCGTGCGCACGCACACCCACCCACCCACACGCACACGCACACACAGGTACGCGTAACGGTGAAGCTTAAAATTTTCAATTACGCCCCTTGCATTTGTGTATTAATAATCAATGTCAGTACTCATTAAGTGCACTTCTGCGTCAATAACGCGATTTTTCTCATGTTGCAGTACAAATAATCGTTGTATAACGTCATAATTGTTTCCGTCATTGAAATGTACAAAACATTTCATTGTTTCCCCTGGTAAAACTGAATATAAATGAAGTTTAGGCAGCTTTTATAAACATTAACGATTATTTTTCTTTTATTATTTCTTCTTTTATCCCTCCCGTATACCATCATTTATTATTTTCATTTTTATGTATGTTAACGTTGATTGACCAACCCCGTATACGTATTATGTGTATACGCCAACACTTTTATATGCAATATCAACTGGTATGTAATTATTAAACAAAAAAAAATTGCTCCAATTTCAATTTTAATCTACATTGTTCCGGCATAAGTAATCGTTTTACGCAAACCACGAGGCTAATCAAAATTTAACGTAAACATGTGTACGTATACGTATAACATTAAAAAAGAAAATTATCTAAATATGTATAAAGATTGAATTTGAAATGCCGAATAATATGAAAAGATTAATTAATTAATCTATTCGTAATTATGAATTAACAGTCATTTCTCATTAGTTATAGTTTCCGCTTATCAAATATCGCATTATTAAATTTACAAAGGCATTACTGAACTATAATTGGATACGTACGCGTATATTACTAATAAATTATTAGACAATTTAATTAATCGAATTGGATTTGTTATATTACGATTTTTTTGTTAAAGAATACTACATAACATATTTATGTTTTATATAAATCGAAGTAAATAATATTTAAATTTGGTTTTAATTCGCTCAACACGAATATACCAATGAACCGTATTATTTTACTCGAACGTTGTTTCGACGAAATGATAATTATTTAAACGTTTAAATTACAACTTATTTAGGCAATTTTGTTGCACTAATTATAACGTTAACAATAACGCTAGAACATATTAATTACTATCATTCATAGATAAGTTTGCATGGGAAATGTATTATGTTATTCTGTGATTCACACTCCCATTGTTAGTAATAATTTCGAGCCCAAAGTACGATATGTGCGATATTGCTATTTTCTACTTTTATTGCAGTTTTTCATTGGAATGTTCCATCGCGTGATATTGTGACATGCAAAGATCAGAATCCTTTACAACGTTTCGAGAATATTAAAAAATCTTCCAATACAACATGATTGCGAATGCCACCTTCTTGCGCAATGATCCTGAAAATGGACTGTCATCGACTTGGTAAGAAACAACTACACAATGCACGGAAAAAAATACATTGCAAATATTAAAATTATTTGTTACAAAAATTGTTGTATTCGTTAGTAAAAGTGAAACTCAATGACATTATGAATAGTTTTGTTATCGTAATTTCAATTGTTACTACATCTACAATAATTTTGGCAACACTGATTAGTAAATGTATCTATACGTCTTTAGAAAAATTATGTTACATATAAAAAAAGATCTGAGTTTTCTTTTAAAACCAAATTCTAATAAGTATATTAGTGGCTGATTAGTTATAAGCAGATGTGGGCAAGTATGCGACCGCAACTTTTCGTTGAATACTTATCAAAAATTTTATATAAATGATTTTATAATGAATTATATAATGAATTTTATATAGGTGATTAGCGACCTATACGTGAATTTAAAACAATTTCGAAAAGTATTCGACAAATCGGTAACTTTCGAAATTGTTTTAAATTCACTTTTACGTCGCCAATCACTTAAATATTACGTTTCAGTGTCTCTATCATAATTTCTATAAAATTTTTAAAATGTAGGGGATACCCAGGCAAGACGGTCATAGGTAGTTTTCTGGCCATAGACTATAGTGAGCTTTGCGATACTTTGTACGTAAACTTATTACATTACTAGCAATTAAGTTTTATTCCATCATTGGCAACCGAAGCGACAACATTGTAAATATTGATTTTCGGGTCTCGGCTTACGATATTACAAAGATAAGAAAGTGTATCTTTAGTTTTTGCTTTTGTTATTTAATTCACTCCAAAATATTCATAGGACTTTGTATTTGTTACTCATACTTAAAAAATGCATTGTCTAAAGTAATAAAAAATAATTTCTCTTTTTTTACAGCTATGAAAATCATTTTCTAAAACCGAGCAACATGGACACCATTTACATCATATTGATATAGGATCAATCGTCAAAATGGTCTACAACTACATGCGTAAATAGGATCGAGGCAGTAAGTCAGAGGAAAACTTCAAACTTACTACTGATGCTATTGAAAAAAAAATAATTATCAGAGAAATCTGCAGCAAAGTAATTACAAATATGTATACAATTGTAATTATAGTTATAGTTATCATACGAAACATTTCTTATTTTTCCATACTAAACTTGGTAATATAATCACCATATTACATTTTGACAACCTGTAAACCTACATAAACAAAATTTTATAGCAATGAATACATTTTTCAAATTGATATGTCCATCATATTAGATCGATCACTTTGAAGTTTATAAATATAATTGCAAACGTGTAACCAGTGATTTTCAAATTTTTATTGACATGTATATAAACACCCCATCATTGTGTAGGTCTAATCAGTTGATATTATTCTCTACACGGAGAAAAATTTCTAGTAAATTTTACCCTGGTGTTCTAGTAAAAGTGGGACGAAGGACACAGCAGGGTAAACAATACCCAGTTTTCAAATAAATTTTAACCTGCTGTTCGGTTAAAATTTATTTGAAAACCTGGTATTTTTTACCCTGCTTTTTTTTCTCCGTGTAGACCTACGGGTCCATGTATATATTGTTGTTCAATAAATAGATCATATTTTACTCGATTCTTCGTTAGTAAATCTCTCATCTTTCCTCATCCATGAGCAGGGAATAAACCAACCTACGTAACGATATAATAACTGTTAGTACCACCAAAAGGTTAATTAATAATTAAATATTTTTCACGTAATTCAAGTATATTATAATATTATATTAGAATTAGATAATTATAGACTGGAAATGTATATTGTACCGTCTTGTTACTAGCGAACGACTGACGATGGTGTATAACATTTCATTCGTACGTGCTGTTTCCAAGCATGGGGGTCTTAGTTGGTCAACATTTTGCTGCCGAAGTACACAGCTGGATTTTACTAATAGATTTAAATCACTGTACGGCTTATACTCAAACAATGAAATACACTTGAACGAAACTTTTGTTTGAAATAGAGGGATGCGGACAATGTTCTTTATATTATTCCGTAACTGAGACACGTAATGCAACGTAACACATTTTAGGCATATTATTCTAATGCAAACATTTTTTTATATTAATCGAGTTAATGTTAACTTTTCGGAAAAATTAATAACAAATCTTACATATTTTTAATTTATATTTTTAAACAATAAGAATAAGTAGATTATTATTAACAATAAACGTTGAAAATTGGTGGTGGAAAAATAAAATGATAATGATAATGATGATAATGATAATAATATAACCGATAATAATATAACCGATAATACTTGGTAATAATTGAAAATTTAAGTAAAATCTGTTACCATCGAGGGAATCGCATTGGTCAATATATATATACGTTTATCGGTCGGTGCAATTTGAACGATTAACATAAACAATTAGCATAAATTAAAATTTGGAACACTACAGAATTGGAAGCACGGGCACAGCACCCTACTCGGTCCCTCTCTCACTCGTTTCCATAATGCCACATAATACGGCTTTGTTTCGCTATTAACGGATCATCGGGGCGATTAGCGATGTCCGTCGAAACTTTTCCGGGTGTAGAGCATCCTCGCTACCGAAGCTTGAAAGTGGTATAGCTACAGGTTCGAATCGTCGATCGGAACCAAATGCACCGCACACTGCGCCCACGTATATTAAAAATTATGCATACGCAAATTCAGGATTATTTCCTATGTACGCGTCTCTCTCTCTCTCTCTCTCTCTCTCTCTCTCTCTCTTTCTCTCTCTCTCTATATATATAGAGAGAGAGAGAGGGAACGCAGGCGTTTACGGATTTTCGAGGCACGCCCGCGCATTTCAATCAACGCCATGGCCAATAATCCTCTGTTAAATATTTTAACGTACAACCAAAACTTTCATATTCTACGTGCGTGTGGTCGACGCACATGGTATATCGTCCTTTTATTAACATCTCTTTTATTTTTCCGTATAACTTTTTATACTCTATTTATTAACTATACAGATTTTTATTTATATATTACGTTTATTATTTACATCATCCAAAATATTTTTATACATTTTTCCAATTAACGTATAGAACTGCATTTACGTTTTTATTTATATAAGTGTACAATAGTGATTATTAGATAATTTATTTCATTTTTTCACGTTTTTTATGTGCACGTCGATAATAAGAGCACCTATGACCAAGTGAGCGTTGATCGATTTATTTTTTAAATATGAGATTACTAATCCGTAAAAGATATTATAATAATATTTATCAAATAAAATAATACGAACAAATCTTTGTATTACGTACATTAATAATAATTTTACCTACTTTTTGATAATGAATGAAAGCCAAAAAATAGTTAAACGATCCATAGTTTATATATCCCAGTAAAATGTAACGTAAGTACACACGTTCGCCTTGAAGATTGAAACGTTATTAACAAAATATTTTATATGTATGCAGTTTTGTAACAAAATGTTATTTTTTTGTAAAAGTATAATACAGTTGTGAACCGTTCAAGATAAAAGTAAATGTGTAGTCAATTTGTAAAATGCTCGTTAGCGAGCTTCTTAGTCCTGTCGCAATCGATAAACTAGGAAAATCAAGTCAACTGAGTAAAGTTTATTGGAAACTGGATAATTCTTTGAGCTTCGACGCGCAGTTACACAATGCAAAAGCCTCTTTCCAATATTTCTACATTATATACATATATAATTTTTTTTCGATATACATATACACGGTCGTAGAGTCAGTGACACACACACACACACACACACACACACACACACACACATATTTATTTTCTTTAATATTTACCTGTTTCTTTCGTACGTTTTATATATATATACATATATTTTAACTGATTTTATTGCGATCGTTCGCAATTTCCATATATTTATTGCTCTCTCGTCCCCGCTCACAGTCTTTTTTCTGTTATCGATGTTTCACAGTTGCGACGGGATGGAAGGCTGAGAAAAACGTTTCTCCGATGGCGCATACACCGGCGCAACGATCTATATTAAAAATTCGCTTTACAGTGCACTACCGTTAAAAATGAAAGGGTTTTTAATCTAGCGAGGATTTGAGCACTTTTTCATGAAATATCCTATTTCTTAGGGTCAACACTCCACACGAACGAGGAGACACGCGCGCACACACGTTTACCATACGGCATTAATTGGATTTTTAATGTATTTAGGAAAAAGAAAAAACACGTGTGCATAGGTATATATATATATATATACATGCGGTACGTATCTCGCGATTTGGTTATCAAAGTATGTATATATCGCACTGCGTATACGAATGCATATACGAGCAGTATAGTAATTCTCTTTACAAAATATCGAGTTATCGAATTTCTTTTCTTTTTCTTCGGAATGAAATATCTTTGTTTTTTTTCTTTGATTTCTCGATTTCTCGGTTATTTGGAGAAATGCAAAATATAGTCGCGTACGAAATAGTTCAATATTTATTTCACTTTACACACGTATATATGGACCATTTCGCGTCAACTGTTGGTTGGATCGAAAATTTTAAAATGCTCCAAATTTTAGCTAGATATGCTGGAAATACAGAATAAAATATTTTAAGCTGATGAAATTAATTCCTTTGAAAATTATTTTAAGCTCAAAAATTAAGTTTTTTTCAACGATAACTCTCTTTACAGCTATTTAACCCAGGATCTATCAACTTTTACTATATAACATTACGCGTAGCTCTGGTTGCTGATTTATCTTTCAGGATTAGAATTACTAATCTTAAGGTCAATGTCTCATAAACTATATGACAACAATGATGTTTTAAATAAGATGACAATCGGTTTTTACATTGACAAGTCGTGCAGGACCATTCTACAGAGCTCCCGCTGATTCTTTTGGCGATATGCCTTCGAGAAGGTGCAGCCATCCACCCTGCATATCTTTTCTTCCCGGCATATCAATGTAAATTCATTTAATTACATTTTTTTTAAGTAACGAATACTTGTTCCTACGGAGCGAACAGAAAGTCCCTAGGTCGCGCATATTTGTTTTTAGGATCACACTCGTATTTCCCGAGGTTATTTATTAGAGCGTATTTTGATATTTCGGAGATTTCGTAAAATTTTTCGGTTGAAGTTTTAAGGAGATTCTGCAAATATTCTATTTCGAATTCTTTATGAAATAATGAATTTTCAGTGTATCGTTATTGTGCGTTTGTTGTTTTTCGTAATACTATATTTTTAATTTGTGGAGTTTGTTGACTTTTTATTTACACGTGCCGCGTCCAGACCGCTGAGGCGTAGGTTAGAATTGGTTGAATTAAAGCTTTATTAATTATTGTGCCTTTTTTATAGATTTAAAGGCAGGTGATTTCTTAAAAACGGATTTAGTTTAGATAAGGCTCTGATGGATTTGTTACGAACGTTAGTAGTTTGTTCTGTGTAGGTAGTTTTCGATCGAGTGTTACGTCGAGATATTATGTTTTACCGCGAGTTTCCATTCTATTGGTGTTTTGTCGAAGATAGATAGATTTGGGTTTGTGGTTTGAGATAACTGTTTAGAAAACATTAATGCTTCGCATTTAGTCGTTTTGATTTTAATTCTCTATTTACTGCAGAATTGATGAATGTCATTTAGCAATTTGTAAGCCAAAAATTTGTCAAATATTTAAATGAAATATTTCCAGAAAACGTTTCCAGTTTTTACCTAAAATTTCGAGAATATTAAAATTTTTTATCCAAAAATTTGACGTGAAGTGGCTCATGTATATTGGTGAAATTTTCAACAACCGTGCAATTATCTCGACCATACCCGTGAAATCCGCCTTTATCGAAACTTTTTTCTATTTTTAATTCGAAAATAAAGAGGAAATTGATTTCTGGAAATTAGAATGAAGCTTCGTGTCAAAGGGAGAATTATATATTTGGGGTATTCCACGTGAAGTGGTCCAATCAAAATTTTAAAATGCCCCAAATTTTGGGTACACATTGCAAATGTTTTTCAGAATACAGAAAAAAATTTTTAGGTACTGGAATTTATTAGTTCAAAAGTTATTCTAACCTCAAAAAGTGAACTTTTTCCAGTTTTTTTCAACACCAGCTGGGTTCATCGCTATTTAACTCAAAATCTATCAACTTTTACTATAGAACATTATATGTAACATTCGTTGCTAATTATGTCTAGAATTTATCCATCTGGGTTAGAATTTCTAATTTCAAGGTAAATGTTAGATAAACTACATGTCAATATTCAACTTGAAAAAAATGTAACTTCGCCACAATTGATTTTTTTATCCAAAAGTCCAAAAGAAAGCTTGGAGCAATACCTTTCAAATGATCTGTAGCATTTTTATGGCCTTCAATTCTGCAAAAAGTTATGATAATTTAAAGAAAGACAAAAAATTCACAAAAATTAACATGGTAATTCCCATTTAAATTTTTAAAAAAATTTCGTCTTTCTTTAAATTATCATAACTTTTTATAGAATTGAAGGCCATAAAAATGCTACAGATCATTTGAAAGGTATTGCTCCAAGCTTTCTTTTGAACTTTTGGATAAAAAAATCAATTGTGGCGAAGTTAGATTTTTTTCAAGTTGAATATTGACATGTAGTTTATCTAACATTTACCTTGAAATTAGAAATTCTAACCCAGATGGATAAATTCTAGACATAATTAGCAACGAATGTTACATATAATGTTCTATAGTAAAAGTTGATAGATTTTGAGTTAAATAGCGATGAACCCAGCTGGTGTTGAAAAAAACTGGAAAAAGTTCACTTTTTGAGGTTAGAATAACTTTTGAACTAATAAATTCCAGTACCTAAAAATTTTTTTCTGTATTCTGAAAAACATTTGCAATGTGTACCCAAAATTTGGGGCATTTTAAAATTTTGATTGGACCACTTCACGTGGAATACCCCATATATATATATATATATATACGCGAGTGCATTAGAACACAATGTACACAGGATTGTTAATAAAACATTTATTTCTATTCAAAATTTCTACAACAAAACGTATTTTTTTATTTAAAACATAACAGCACAGATCCGCATCGTATATGCATCGTTTATGTATATACATATATAAAAGCACACATCATCGATATATGCATTACGTTTGCTCAAATAGAAAGTATATTTGATCATGCATCTTCATTAAATTTTCAACAGTCGCACACGTACATCACGCATCCGGGTATGTACAGATGAGAAGCTCTTACGCATTAGCAATAACATTATCGATAATACTATATTTAAAATTTTCTTATCAATAATATTAAACTAGCGCGACATATATATATATATATATATACACCCACACATACACGTACCGCATTATATGTAAGTTGAAAGCTTTTGTTATTGTTAAAGTCGGTGTGTGTGTGTGGATGGATGTGTGTATATATATGAAGGGGTAGCTTATATAGTATCGGATATAAATTATTTAGAGTATCGTTAATCATGTACCAGTGAACTACTTAACAGAACTTTGATCGGTTAGCGGCTTAACTAACTGAATAATATATTTCGTAGTAATCTCTTGCTTAACTCAAATCTCGCGTAATAAAGGTTACTTTTAAACTTTTAACATTCTTCTCGGAAAATTTTAAACTCATTTTTTAATTAATCTTCAAGTTGGATTTCAATTTCCCTTCCGACTATACCTGCCCATGTACACATGCCTGTATTTTATCGCGGAAAATCAATGAATGATACGTGTATATCGTGGATGAGGAAACAAATAAAAAAAATTCTGTTGTATATTGAATTTAAGGTATAAGAAGCGAAATAAAAATTTATGAAAAGGGATTGCAAAGGCACGTGCAGGTAGGAAGTAAATAATAAGAAAAAGAGAAGTAACAACAGAGAGAAGAGAGAGGAAGCGAATGAGCAGCAGCAAAGAGAAAGAGGTGATGAAAAGCAACTGTATAAAGGTATATTTACAGAAAAAATTCTCGAGCGTAAGGTAAACAACCTGCACAAACGTATATAGGCGTAGGACAAAATAAGGCATCATAAATTAAAATAAAACGGCGTGTACGGTATATACAGAGAAGGGGGTACACACAAGGGAAAAGGAGTTGATGGACAAAAGCTGCAAAATAAAGACTAGAAGAACAACTTTGACGGGATAGGCAAATCGTCTTTAAAGCGGAATAAAATTGTTAATACATACCTGTAGGTGTATAACAGGAGTTTAAATTGGATGGATCTACTATACACTCTTCAATAATACCACGTATTATACAACCAATTAATAATTAGTTTAGTCCCATTTTTTAATATACGTCTATGATAAAATACATATAATATTTCTAAACTATATATGGATATTTAATTCATCTTTAATAGTTATTTATGCACTCAAAGTTGATGCTTCCGAGGTTTAGCATTTGGCAGTAATTCATCCAAGGGAACACTCGGATTGTTCACTCAGACCATTTGGTAGACCACTTTGTCCAACAATAATTTATTTCTAAATTTTTCAATTTTTTTGATATATTCAATTTAATATAATTAATTTAATTTTGTCATTCTAGGAAAAGGCTAAAATAAGACCCTAGTATAGAAAATGAAAACTTTTTAATAGCATTTCTTGGCCATCTCAACTTACTAAAACCCAAAAATTGGGCATTTTTAAAAGCCATTTCGATAACTAAAATGTAACGTTGTTTCTAACCATTAAAATGGCGAAATCAAGTTAATAAAAGTATGGCAATTTTTGACCATAAATTGCCAACCTTTTTAAATGAAATAGTTTTTATAATATTTTTACTACAATATGGCGAGTATCAATTCATTAGGCCATGAGATGGGGATTGAATGGGATAGGTAAAATTCGGGAAAATTTCAGCATCTTTTAGCCAAATAATTAGCATCTTAGTACATCAATTTTATTATATACATATTCATATATACATACACACACACTAATATTGGCACTACTAAATACTGAATATATTATACTTTATTTCTGTTACACTTATAAAAATATAATATTATTGCACTTCTAAAACTTGACTAACTAACAAATATTTTTAATCTTCTGGTGTAGGACACATAATTTCCAATCGAATGAGCAGATTCTCGTAAGGTTGATCAGGTTATCTTCTACCAAATTATTTTACCTTCGAGTTAGGAAACAGCTACGAACCCACAACAACGTAACACTTGCGTTAAAGAATACGTCCTTATTTTTCTCGCAACAATGAATTCTACCACGAAAATATGCTTCACATGCACAAGTTAGAAAAAATTGAACGCGTGATCAAAACAAAATCAATTACAGAATAGTATAATAATAGTAATAATAATTATAGAATAGTTGGCATTTATTTGTGAATATATTTGATCATGAAATGCTTTGGCTAATGTAGAAATAAGTATCTTTTTTTAATTTAGCATAAATTAACCAATAATTCGGCATTGTTTGTAATTCTAAATATTACCATTAATAATGGCCATAAGTTATTGTCTTCAGCATATTTTATGTTCAATTTTCTACTAGGGGTGTTCAAAACAAAAAAGTAAGTCTACGATGAATAAAATAGGTCCACGGACAATAACAATCATCAAAAGGAATAAAATACAATTTTACTCCCTTTTCGTAGAGGCCAATAAAGTAGACTTTTTAGACGATTAAGGTAAAAATACTTTACTTTACATCGAAAGTTATTTATGGTATCCATATTACAAAAGGATCAATAATTGTTATATGTATCTAAATTTGATCAGAAATTGGATGTGATAAGGTGTAGTTAGTTGTACGGTATCTTGCTTTTAAATGCACATAATGCATATACACAAGATTCAACATAGTAAACTAGACTAGAGGGGCCTAAATATGTAAAAACTATACGTTTACTATATAATATACACTCCAGACAGGATCGTTAAATGTTTTAAAAAATAAATGACCATAATATTTAGAATAAGTTACTATAAAAATTAATTTTAATCAAATCGGTAGATATTGACTGAATTTTTCGATTGGCTTGTTTACATACATAGTACGTACATACAAGCATTAGGAATGAGCGAGTAGACAATTTCGATGAATGTAAAAATAAAAATAGTATGGTTCAATAAAAAGATAAAAAGTATTTTTGCCTAAATAAGAAAATAAAAGATAATGTCTAAAAGATGGGCATGCATATAAACTCGAAGAAACTTGTGGTATTAGTTAACTGATGAAATAAAAACGAAATTTACATCGAACCGTAAGCGTTATATAGTTAATCAAATGGAAATCACACATGGAGTTTATGTATATAGACCCAAGATAAGCAGGCGGTCCGTATACGTGATTTTTCATTTTTATACCGTGCGTCCGTCTGCACTTGCCTTGTGAATAAATAATCGTAGCCAGTAGGAGAGTGCGCGGTGCGCGCGAAACCCGATGAAAATTTAAATCCATGGCTTTTCGCTCGGTCACGCCTCTTCTAATATTTATTGGTCCATCCTGTCCCCTTAGCATTTTGCTACGAGGTGGAAACGGTGCGGCACACTCTATTTTATTTTTTCATCGTTTACTTTCGGTAGATCGGAAGACCAAATGATGTGAAATAAACGCGATCGACTGTAGGTATATAGTTGCGGACTCGTTTCGGATATAGACCGATACAATTATTATCTTATTTGTATATGTTTTTGTAACCCATAACTATATCAACCGCGGTTGATTCTTGTTCGCATTATCGAAACATATAGAGATTACGCGGAAGATTCTTACGAAATTCCAAATGGTACTTTCGGTGCGTAAAGATACCGATTACCATTGTTCACAGTTGTAGCAAAGTGTCTAGACGCGCCTCGTTATATTTCCCAGTGGATGGTCTCCGGTTGCGAGCGTAACAAAACAAAGAAAGTCACATGCATTGGGTGCACTTGCAAAAATCTACGCGAAGTGAGAGCATTCGTAAGAAATAAAAAAGTGTAATTACGAAGAAAAAGAGGATCTGGTCGATTCAGCTAAGAAAGGGCCATACAGCGACATTACAGAAACTTAGTTCGCTCTTTGCATTACCTACCAATTCTATTTCTCTATCCAGTAGAAATGCAAATTGCGAGTTTCGAGTTGCTACTGAATCCGATTTCACGTTTACTTTTTTTTTCTTTCAAACACAAAACTTAAAGATGACGAAAAAGATAAATATTTCATACGATTTTCTAGCTTTCAGAAACACCTTCGTGCACGATCCTAAAATAAGTACATTTAAAATAAGACCAATTATCAATACGTAACCACAAAATTTATTAAAAAAATCGTCTACACTCGAATAAAAAATTATTTTTATATATTTTCAGCGGTTAAATAGGGAATTACGTTTGAAACTACTAACATTATACTATATAAAAGTATCCACGTTCACGTAACCTCAAAACTTTCTAAAAACTCGCCTATACGTTTTAACAAAAAAACCGTATGAGACAAAACTGTTTTCGAACACGCAATTTCACTTGTCCCGGATAAAAATAACATTTTAATCACAACAATTATCAATTAAAAATCTACTCTGTTGAAAGTAAACGGATATCTTTGAAATACAGGCAACTTTTAATTATCAAAGATTATACTATACGTTTGTAGTACGGTATCAAAATCAAATCAGTCTTAAAGCCGGCGTAGCATTTTTATCGGGTAGCCATAAAATAAACTGCCACAGCCATTCGCTGTTTCAGCATTTTCAGACGCGATTCAATGATAACAATTTTAAATCAACCGAAACCCATAAAATATTACAAGTATAAAAATAAGGTAATCAATTGTTTACGACTCGTATTCCTAATAGAACTTAGGACATTTATTTGTACCATATATATAGATATTTATTGCACATATGGTAAAAAAAAACCGGTACGGGTGTAACGCATAACAACACAATAATCTTCGTACGATTTTATTCAAGTTAAGTCGCTTTATACGAAACCGAATTCGAAGACGCTCCGGACAGTTATTTATCATCCGAAAAACGTGATGATTACTCGAAATTTCGATAACGGAAAAATAGCGTATTTGTTTTTTCATAATAATTATGCAATTGGATAGAATAAGTGTTAAATATTAATAAATAATATGTATATATAATAAATAATTGTAAAAAAGAAACGCGGAGACCGTATAGACTAATATAACTGTTTAGCTAAACGAAGATCTCCGCGAAAGAAGTGGAACCTGACGAACGGAAAGTACTTACGGTTGAAATATTTAAAAAAAAGGATGATTTTAACAACATAATGGAAAAAGATTTAACAGGGAATCTTTTCACTTTGTGAAATAAGTAGGAAAACGGAGGTATAAATAAGAAGCAGTAGAAGAAGCAGTAGAAGAAGTAAAAGCAAAAGCAAAAGCAGAGGAAGACGGTGGAGGAGGAAAAGTCGGGGAAGGGGTTGGGTGGGTATAGAGAAGACAAAGAAGGAGGGGGAGGAGGAGGAGGAGGAGGAGGAGGAGCGATGAAAACCCCGGGCAGGAAGTAATAGCCGAGTGATAGAGCCAAGCGCGGGGAATTTTTATGGGTAAATCGATGCTGGTGCACTCGGGGGTTTACGCGCACGCGGCTCTACTACTTGCTCTCTGACGAACGGGAGATAGATAGAGATAGATAGAGAGAGAGAGAGAGAGAGAGAGAGAGAGAGAGAGAGAGAGAGGGAGAGAGAGAGAGAGGGTGAGTGAAGAGGAGGGTAGGAGGGTGCGAGAGAGGCCAATGGAGGGAGAAAAGTATTGTGAACGTAAAACTCTCGAGGATTAGAAAAGGAAAGAAGGAAAGGAAAATAAGAGAAAGGCACCCGGATTTAATTCAACTTTAGGAGTGTATAGCGTAAATTTGATACAGTTCGGATAAATTCTTGAAAAGTTAACAAATGTTTGTTAAACTGTACGTGTATATTTTAACGCTACCGGGGTAGTACATTGTTAAACGGATTATTATATATAATTGTATTTATCTACGTTGGACCGTGTATATATATATGTGTGTAAAGAGGAGTGTTTGACAATAATTAACATGTAATAATAAGATAACCGAGGGAGTTTGGAGTTTACTTGATTTTTTGTGCTCCTCCGCAAACCGCATAGAATCCGCTTGTCCTAGCGAGAGATCTCGTTAAAGACTCTCTCGGTGTACACGTATAACCCCGCAACGATTAAGGTCGGTTGATCCAACCTAGCTAGCATTATTTCTCGAAACTCTTTTTCCTGACAATTCAAACATCCCGTTCGCGAGTCCGATTCCTTAACAAAATCAAGAGAACCCCACGCGTTTATTATTAAAACCTGGAAAATCTGGAGATTGTTTAATAGAGATTAATGGAAATGTGGTAGAACGATGTAAAATTTTAATCAGAGTAAAAGTAAAAATTCGGTAAGGGAGAGGACTCGAGAAACAAACAGAAAATATATATATATAGGAAGTATTATGGTAATGTACTAGACGAAAGCTAACCTCTTTCTTCGAGTCGAATAAATGAAAAGAGTTCCAGATATTACAGAATTTAATAAACATCTTTAATTTGTTAATATTAACGGAAACAATAGAAGACGCCAGAAAAAAAGAAATACGCAAACGAATGAAAAACAACGTGTGTATACGGTGAAAATAATTGTAATAAAAAAAAGATATAACGCGTTACCTTGGCCGGGTGTATTTAGGATAAAAGTAACGGTAGGATTTATTTAACAGTTTGAGCTAAATCATAAAGTAAAAGAGGAAAATTGAAAAAGAAGAAATAGCGGTAGCGGAGCAATGGTATATACAGGACGAGGGCAGAAAAAGTCCGAGCGGAGAAAGGGATTCGAGCTAGAGAAATGGGATGAGAGAGACTATGCACGACCGGCGGAGAAGGAAGAGAGGACGCATAAACGAAGGAGAAGAGAAGCACAAAGCACTAAAGAGTAAAATACACTGGCAGCATACATATGAACTACTTATTTTCCAAAAGGGAAAAGCTAACTTATAATTTAAGATTTTTCGAGAAAATCCACGAATCAAAAGCAACATTCTCGTGCGGTTTCCTATTCTTATTTTCAAATGGACCCGAGAAATAATGCAAATCGTTAATTTCCGATCGAGCGCTCTCTTTATATTTGGAAAATAAATTTTACGCGATATTCGAATTTTTAAATGCATTGAAATAACGGAAATAAGCGACAAGTACAAATCGAAGATATAATATATGGGAGAAACGAGGGTACATGGTCTTTTACATTTAAGAAAGAAAGGTAATTACAATTTATCGCCTTAATTAACTATTTTCATTAACAGTTTGTTTTTTTCTTGAGCTATGTATACTGAGCATCAAAGAAATATGAAAACAATGCAATTTATAATTTACATTTTATACCAAGCTACATTTTATAATAAAGGAATTCCAGTTTTCATATTTCCAGCTTAACGAGATGATAAACAATAAAAGAAAGATTATCTCAAAATTAACAATCGTTGGGTGAATATTAAAATAATGTAAATGTATAAAGAAATAAAATTCTTCGGTGATTTTCGCCGAAGGCTGATAAGAAAGGAGAAATCGAGGAATCGACAATGTATATTTACGTATTTTTTAGGAGGAAAGTACTTTTAGCGTCCAAATAAAAAAATATTCAAACGAATCGAGTAGGTAAAACCGAGCGAGAGGAGAAAAGAGATAACGCAACAAAGCAAAGTACTGAACGAGGAAAGCGCCGTATATATACGTCCAAGAAACATAAACGAAAATGACAAAATGCGAAGAGAAAGAGAAGAGAAGGCGTGCTGGGGGGGGAGGCGAGAGAAAAAAGAAGAGGGAAAAGAGACAAGCACACAGAGTTGAAGAGAAAGAAGGAAGAAAGTTAGCTAGATGAGGAAACTCAATGAAAGACGAGGTGAAAATATATTCGAACGTCAAGGAGGTAGAATGTTACGCAGCGACGCGGAAGGTTATAAGGAGCTGACAAGGATGGGAGTAAGCGAAAAGGAACCTCCCGAACTGTTGAAAGAAGGAAACGTAAATACGGAATTGAGGAAAGAGGGAAAACGAGATACGGAAACGAAGGATATCACTTATTTTTAACAATGACCAATTTATTAAATGTGTAATCAACGACCAGGTTAATTTAATAACTATACACAGAAAAAAAAAATTTGTTTGAATCAAAAAAATATATTTGTTTGAATTCAGTTTATTTGATTCAAATAAATATTTTTTGATATAAATAAAATTTAATTGAAATAATAAAACTAATTATTTGTTTTCATGCACACAATTTTATTGATTTATTATTACTTAAATCAAATAAATTTTACTTGAATCATTAAAATATTTTTTCAATTTTATTTATCGTTTATTTGAAATGAAAAAACCCATTTTTTCCCCATGTTTAAAAATACCCAATAAAATGGTAAACATAAATCAAGCATAATTTATTTAGTTCAATGAAAAAATTGCATTAATTTAAAAAATGGATTTAACTGAAAATATTTCTTTCATATAAGTACATATTTCTTCAAAATGCTAGAATATTTGGTTAAATTTATTAAATAATTTTTAATTAACGAAATAAACTACATAAATTAATGTTTCTTTCACTCATTAAATTAATGCAAATATTAAATTAATTCAAGTAAATGTTTGTTCAAAAAAATTATATGGGTTGATAAAAAATTTTTGATTATACAAATAATTATTTGGTTAAATTAAATAATAATTTTTTTCTCTTAATATTATTTTTATTTCAATTGAGAAGTTTGATTTTATAAAAGCAAAAAAGTAAATTATTTTAAAAGATGGGTTTAGTATGATATAACTTTACTCGAACAATTAAGTAACATTAAAAAAATAATGTTTCTCAATTAAATAAATATTTTTAAAGTGGATTTGCTAAAGTTAAAATTATATTTTATTGTTTCAATAAAATGTATACTTATTTAACTAAATTAGGAATCTTTGTTTAAAATAATAAATTTTCTTAATTCAACTATATTTTTTTTAATTCAACACTCCATTTGAGTGAAATAAATAATTAAAATATTTTAATTGTAAAAAAATTTGTGTTTTTAAATTTGGTATGTACTTATTACTTTAATTTTTGTAACTAAATGAATTGAAAATTATAAAACGCGTTCAGTTTTACGTTGCTTTAAAATAATATGTTATATTATAAAACTTATAATAATTCAGGGACCTACCTGCACCGACTCTCTAAACAGTACCCGTTATAATTGGTAATTAAAAAAAAAAGTTTTGATAAAATAAATTAATTTTAAAGAAATATTTTATTAAAACAAGAAACATACGCTTTTTAAATGGAATAAATACTTTTTTGAAGCGATGTAATAATTTATTTGTATTAACTGCATTTTTATTAGAAAAAATAAAATCCGTATGAAATAAAGTAATTTTAAAGAAAGATTTTATTAAAACAAAGAAACATACGCTTATTGAAGGAAATAAATACTTTTTTAAAGCGATGTAATAATTTATTTGTATTAAATGCATTTTTATTAGAAAAAATAAAATTCATACGAAATAAAGTAATTTTAAAGAAATGTTTTATTGAAACGAAGAAATATTGGTTTATTGAATTAAATAAATTTTTTTTGAAACGATGGAATAATTTATTTGAATGTTCACTGGTTTTGGGAAAAATATTCCAATCAATTTTTTAAAAAAATAAAGTTATTAAAATAATTTTTTTGCTCTTTAAGTTAAATAAACCATTTACTTAAATAAGAGGCTTTCGGCAACGACCGCTAGGGGGATCCAAGTTTCCCGCAAGCGGCCAAAAATTTTAATCGGTTCATATAAAAGAAACTTCAAAAGTATAAAATTAAATCGAGAAGCGAATTGAAAAAACGTTTTCTTGAATCAAGGAAATAATTTACTAAAATTCGCTGCACTATATTAAGGTAAGTAAGAAACATTAATTAAATACAGTTATAGAATCAAATACTCTTCGTTTCATCCATTTAAATAAACTATTTACTCAATTTTCAGTGTTTCGATCGTCGTATGAAAACTGGATTCAAGTAACAGATAATTTACATAAAAGATGAAGATGCGTTACATTAAGAAAACAAGTGCATTAGAACTACAAACTCAAGGATGCTCGATGTAATTAAATGTACATTGGATTCAATGGGCCATTGAACATAATCGAAGAAACGAAAATAGTAATAACTTTTTTTTATGTTAAATAAAAAATTATTTGATTTAAAAAAAGATTTTCTTGATTTAAATGTATAGTTCAATTAAATGAAATAAATGTTTCATTCAAATAAATAAATTTATTAATAAAATTGTTTTAAATATATATTTACCTTGAAGCAAAGAACACTATTATTAATATAATTACAAAATATTATGAAATTGAATAAATATTTTATTAGTATCAGATAAATGAAACATTCTCGTGCGGTTTCCTATTCTTATTTTCAAATGGACCCGAGAAATAATGCAAATCGTTAATTTCCGATCGAGCGCTCTCTTTATATTTGGAAAATAAATTTTACGCGATATTCGAATTTTTAAATGCATTGAAATAACGGAAATAAGCGACAAGTACAAATCGAAGATATAATATATGGGAGAAACGAGGGTACATGGTCTTTTACATTTAAGAAAGAAAGGTAATTACAATTTATCGCCTTAATTAACTATTTTCATTAACAGTTTGTTTTTTTCTTGAGCTATGTATACTGAGCATCAAAGAAATATGAAAACAATGCAATTTATAATTTACATTTTATACCAAGCTACATTTTATAATAAAGGAATTCCAGTTTTCATATTTCCAGCTTAACGAGATGATAAACAATAAAAGAAAGATTATCTCAAAATTAACAATCGTTGGGTGAATATTAAAATAATGTAAATGTATAAAGAAATAAAATTCTTCGGTGATTTTCGCCGAAGGCTGATAAGAAAGGAGAAATCGAGGAATCGACAATGTATATTTACGTATTTTTTAGGAGGAAAGTACTTTTAGCGTCCAAAAAAAAATATTCAAACGAATCGAGTAGGTAAAACCGAGCGAGAGGAGAAAAGAGATAACGCAACAAAGCAAAGTACTGAACGAGGAAAGCGCCGTATATATACGTCCAAGAAACATAAACGAAAATGACAAAATGCGAAGAGAAAGAGAAGAGAAGGCGTGCTGGGGGGGAGGCGAGAGAAAAAAGAAGAGGGAAAAGAGACAAGCACACAGAGTTGAAGAGAAAGAAGGAAGAAAGTTAGCTAGATGAGGAAACTCAATGAAAGACGAGGTGAAAATATATTCGAACGTCAAGGAGGTAGAATGTTACGCAGCGACGCGGAAGGTTATAAGGAGCTGACAAGGATGGGAGTAAGCGAAAAGGAACCTCCCGAACTGTTGAAAGAAGGAAACGTAAATACGGAATTGAGGAAAGAGGGAAAACGAGATACGGAAACGAAGGATATCACTTATTTTTAACAATGACCAATTTATTAAATGTGTAATCAACGACCAGGTTAATTTAATAACTATACACAGAAAAAAAAATTTGTTTGAATCAAAAAAATATATTTGTTTGAATTCAGTTTATTTGATTCAAAAAATATTTTTTGATATAAATAAAATTTAATTGAAATAATAAAACTAATTATTTGTTTTCATGCACACAATTTTATTGATTTATTATTACTTAAATCAAATAAATTTTACTTGAATCATTAAAATATTTTTTCAATTTTATTTTATCGTTTATTTGAAATGAAAAAACCCATTTTTTCCCATGTTTTAAAAATACCCAATAAAATGGTAAACATAAATCAAGCAATTTATTTAGTTCAATGAAAAAATTGCATTAATTTAAAAAATGGATTTAACTGAAAATATTTCTTTCATATAAGTACATATTTCTTCAAAATGCTAGAATATTTGGTTAAATTTATTAAATAATTTTTTAATTTAACGAAATAAACTACATAAATTAATGTTTCTTTC
Source organism: Theocolax elegans (assembly GCA_026168455.1). Classification (NCBI taxonomy): domain Eukaryota; kingdom Metazoa; phylum Arthropoda; class Insecta; order Hymenoptera; family Cerocephalidae; genus Theocolax; species Theocolax elegans. Next base: position 54,694,726 of record CM047431.1, read on the forward strand.
ACTCATTAAATTAATGCAAATATTAAATTAATTCAAGTAAATGTTTGTTAAAAAAATTATATGGGTTGATAAAAAATTTTTGATTATACAAAATAATTATTTTGTTAAATTAAATAAATAATTTTTTTCTCTTAATATATTTTTATTTCAATTGAGAAGTTTGATTTATAAAAGCAAAAAAGTAAATTATTTAAAAGATTGGTGTTTAGTATGATATAACTTTACTCGAACAATTAAGTAACATTAAAAAAATAATGTTTCTCAATTAAATAAATATTTTTTAAAGTGGATTTGCTAAAGTTAAAATTATATTTTATTGTTTCAATAAAATGATACTTATTTTAACTAAATTAGGAATCTTTGTTTTAAAATAATAAATTTCTTAATTCAACTATATTTTTTTTTAATTCAACACTCCATTTGAGTGAAATAAATAATTAAATATTTAATTGTAAAAAAATTTGTGTTTTAATTTGGTATGTACTTATTACTTTAATTTTTGTAACTAAATGAATTGAAAATTATAAAACGCGTTCAGTTTTACGTTGCTTAAAATAATATGGTATATTATAAAACTTATAATAATTCAGGGACCTACCTGCACCGACTCTCTAAACAGTACCCCGTTAATTGTAATTAAAAAACAAGTTTTGATAAAATAAATTAATTTTAAAGAAATATTTTATTAAACAAAGAAACATACGCTTTTAAATGGAATAAATACTTTTTTGAAGCGATGTACTAATTTATTTTATTAACTGCATTTTTATTAGAAAAATAAAATCCGTATGAAATAAAGTAATTTTAAAGAAAGATTTTATTAAAACAAAGAACATACGCTATTGAAGGAAATAAATACTTTTTTAAAGCGATTAATAGTTATTTGTATTAAATGCATTTTTATTAGAAAAATAAAATTCATACGAAATAAGTAATTTTAAAGAACTGTTTTATTGAAACGAAGAAATATTGGTTTATTGAATTAAATAAATTTTTTTTTGAAACGATGGAATAATTTATTTGAAGTTCACTGGTTTTGGTAAAACTATTCCAATCAATTTTTCTAAAAAATAAATAGTATTAAAATAATTTTTTTTGCTCTTTAAGTTAAATAAACCATTTACTTAAATAAGAGAGCTTCGGCAACGCCCGCTAGGGGGATCCAAGTTTCCCGCAATGCGGCCAATAAATTTTATCGGTTCATATAAAAGAAACTTTCAAAGTTATAAAATTAAATCGAGAAGCGAATGAAAAAACGTTTTCTTGAATCAAGGAAATAATTTACTAAAATTCGCTGCATATATTAAGGTAAGTAAGAAACATTAATTTATAATACATTATAGAATCAAATACTCTCGTTTCATCCATTTTAAATAAACTATTTACTCAATTCAGGTTTCGATCGTCGTATGAAAATGGATTCAAGTAACAGATAATTTACATAAAGATGAAGATGCGTTACATTAAGAAAACAAGTGCATTAGAACTACAAACTCAAGGATGCTCGATGTAATTAAATGTACATTGGATTCAATGGGCCATTGAAACATAATCGAAGAAACGAAACTAGTAATAACTTTTTTTTATGTTAAATAAAAATTATTTTGATTTAAAAAAAAGATTTTCTTGATTTACATGTATAGTTCAATTAAATGAAATAAATGTTTCATTCAAATAAATACATTTATTAATAAAATTGTTTTTAAATATATATTTACCTTGAAGCAAAGAACACTATTATTAATATAATTACAAAATATTATGAAATAATACATATTTTTATTAGTATCAGATAAATGAAACTAATAGGATTAAATAAATATCTTTTAAAACATTAAATAATTTCTTTGTTTCTGCACACATCAATTTTATAAACATTGAAATATTTTGTTCGATCGAAAAAAATTTTTGTTGGTTTAATAAAATTGTTTGGTTTAAGTGACTAAATATTTGTTACAAATAACTAATTATTTACTGGTGTTGTTAATATAGCAGATTTTAATTCAATGAATAATTGCTTGTTTAAAAAGAAATATGTTGGTCAATCAACCGCAAATTTATTTATTTTTAATATAGATTAATTTTGTTCAAATAAATATATTTTATTAATTTAACAAAACGGATTCTTCAAATATAGTGAAAGAAATAATTTACTTAATTCAAAAAAAATTTTTTTGAATTCAGTAAATTTTTTTTTCAGTGTATATATATATATACATATTCTAAGCAACGGTATACTAGGTATATGTATATATCAATGGAATTAGTAAATCTTACTTGAAAAGAAAAAGTAAAAATGGCTACTATGCGAGAAAAGTAAAGGCATTTGGCAATTACCGGAAACGCAAAGGCGTGACAGTTGCACTCGTAAAGAATAATAAAAATACGTCTTGAATATACTGAACTGAAAGACAGCTGAGTAAGAGCATAGGAAGTGCCAACGGAACTCGATAACGGCAGGCCAAACGGAAAAAGTTGCTAACGATACCAACGGAATTAAAGAGAGAGAGAGAGAGAGAAAGAGAGAGAGAGAGAGAGAGAGAGAGCAATCGAAGCAACGCAGTCAAAGAAAGAGAAAAGACTTATCGCAACAATCAACTGATATAGGCAACGAGAAATTAAAAGGCATAGCGCCAAGAAAAATTTAAAGAGCGTAAGGGAGAAGTCACTTCGTGTACAACGCCAATTATTTTAAAATTTCTGTTAATGCTACTTCGCTTAATACATCATTTTTAATATAACTTCTAATACATAAATATTATTATCATTATGTAAGAATTTTATAAAAAAAATATCTTCTCATACAATACTGTTAACGTACCAGAACAATCGAATCGTACATTTGAATAAATAAAAATAAATACTGATAAAAATCACGCTCAATGCATTTTACAAACAATATTAAACGTACGTTAAATATTTGTTTGACAATAATAACAATAATAATAAATAAGCATAATAATAATAAAAATTAAAATACTATATAGGTATATACTGTTAGATCGTATTATACGATAAATTAATTGCTAAATAATGAACGCTTCAGTCGTAAAACTTGAAAAAGCGACGTAATTATTAAAAGAGTTTGAATCTGAAGGAAGCCACGTGAGTTATCTACATTATAATAAAATTCATGCGTTCTCCGGTGTCCGGTGTCAGACCTATTTTAAGTATTCCACGAGTATGGTGTATTATTTATAGGGGGATTTTCGTAATGCAAAATAAAAATATAACAACCATTTTCTCATGATATCACCTGTTTTTAGGGTTGAGATTAACGGGGCGGGAGGATGGGAAAATGTGAGAGATTGGCATATGCATCCATCCCGTGTGTAGGGAAGAGGGTAGTATTTTTGACATGTTTATGATTTATGGACCATGTGGATTTATGGAAAATTAATTAATGACATTTCTGGCCTCTGGAAGTTAATGGAAAATTAATTTTTCTTATATGTGTTCCTCATGGGGGCTTAAGATAATTAATTTTATGTATTACAGCCAATAAAGGATTATGAGAAATAAATTTAGCGTTTTTGCTGATGGCGATTTCTATAAGAATATAATTTTTTGTATACTGGCCAACGAGGGTTAGTGGGAAATAAATTTTTCGTATTTCAGCTCTACACGGAAAAACCTTTGGCATCCCAAGACCTCCAATATATACAATTAACTTTGACTGAAGGGGTATCGAAATTGTAAAAAAAAAAATTTATGTTTCCATCGAAATCTTGTGTCAAGTGACTCCGAATGACTCAATGATAATTGTATCAGACTGATTATCTACTACCTTTACGGGATAATTTCGACGAAAAGAGGTGAGAAAGTTTAAAATCAAAGGTTATTATGTATCGGGTATCGGTGGAAGCATTTTGAAAAACGATATAGATTCGGCGGTCCGAGGACTTTATTTAGCCGGACCACAAAAATAAGACGGGAACAGATTGATCAAACTGACGACAACTCGTCTGCATCGGGTAAAATACCGATCCTCTCTTCTCCACCACGATTGATACAAATCAGCGTTGCGCAGGGTACTCCAAGAGAAATCAAAGAGGAATCGGCCTGATCGCCTCTCCCGAAACGACGAAGCTCAAGATCGACGCGTCAGAAGGTTATAGCGTAAATGTGTGAGGTATGTTGTATGTGCGATTCGCGGTGCGGCTAATATTGTAATTAAACAATTACAGAGAGATGTATTAACAGTCAGAGAAACAACAATAATATGTAAACTAAATTAATATCAATCGATTTATATATCACATGTTATTGGACAGTTATTGTACACTGTACCTCACTGATTGCGTATACTTCTTAAGGGTTTTTCTTGTTCTGTAAAAATCTATTTATGTAACAATAATTATTTTAATTTTATGTCAATTTATGTCCTTTTTGTCAATCAAATAGATTTTTCTTTTTACACAACTTAAAATAATTGCTCAAGATATGCGAAAGCACAATTAACGGATCAACCGCTATACATTAAATAATGCAACAACGATTTTTAAAAAAACTTGGAAAATACGATTGAGCGTTAGCGACCGAGTGATCTCAGCTCTTCTAAAAATATTCGCGATTGCTGGTAATTCTAAAAAAAGGCGAACTCTCCTCGTTTTACAGAAAACAAACCGAATGGATATATCGATCGAGTCGGGTCGTAAATAAGAAGGGAAGAGAGAAAGAAAGAGACCCAATTACATTTGCAACGTGCAGAAATGGACAAATCGCGGATGACCAACTCTGGAATACGAGGAGGAAGGGAAAACCGATAAGCTCCTGGCACACAGAATTCCGGGGGTAGGGAAGAGGGGTGGAGAAGGAAGAAAGAAAGATAAGGAGTAGAGGGATACCGGAAACTCGAGGGACGAGAGACGACGATTCCTTTTCCGAGAGGTTGCGTTTTAAAGGAGTGACTCATCAATGACTGAGTACCTCGACCTCTTCGTACAAATAAAGTTGCACCATACTTTTAACGTCTTTTTTTTCGTCTATTTTATTTTTTATACACTCATTTTACTTTAATTATATCACGTAGATTTTCTTATTATTTTTCGAACGAGTAAAACCAATAAAGATGCACGCTCATCTGTCGATAAGAAGGTTTGACCTTTTACAAATAATTAGCCAATACGTTTTATCTACCTTACGAAGATGATAAGTTTTATGGAATTACAATATCCTATCGATTTGTGTATTAAACTAAAAATAACGTGAAATATACGTCCGTCTGGTTAAAATTACCAGATACGAAATCTTGCAGTCAAAATGACAATGTCTTATCGAGTAATCGAGAGACAGACTTGATTTAAAAATTATAAAAATTCTTAGGTTTTGTAAGAAAATTGATATTTATATTTTATAGAGTTTTGTACTTTTTTTCTAAAAATATTAGTATAATACAACGTTTTTTGTAACAAAGTCATTTTTACGATCTCTCACCTCTGTTTCTGGAGAAGTCTCAATAACATATTATATTGTTCGTGCAATAATTTTCCCTTTTTCGGAATTGTAAAATATCATATTGATTAATTAAATCATAATTTAAATACCTACGAATTTTTATCTCGAAGTGGAATTGCTTTTGATGCGTATGCTGGTGAGACTATCCCATACTTTTTGCCAGACTTAATATATTTTAAATCAACCAGACTTTCTCCCGCACTTTTTGCCAGACTTTATAATTATTTTGAAAGTCTGGGATAAATAAGCCATACTTTCTCCCACACATTTTACTAGACTTTATAATTATTTTTAAAGTCTGGGAGAATTTAACCAGACTTTCTCCCACACATTTTACTAGACTTTATAATCATTTTTAAAAGTCTGGGATAATGCAACCAGACTTTCCCCAGACTTCCCCCTCGTCGAATCTTCGTCGCATTGCATCTATCAAACATAAAATTTATATTATTTTTAATTAAGAAAAACAATAAATCCTCGACATGTTTTGAGCTGTCGAACTCTGAAAACCACCAGATACTTATTTATCACATATAAAAAAGTTTCCAATGTGTTTCGTGTATCTCGCGACAACAAACTGATGAAATGGTTAGGTTACAAAACGATATGAAAACCAACTTCAATTTGATGATTGTGTTTTTATAATTGTAACCTAACCATTTCATCAGTTTGTTGTCGCGAAATACACGAAACACATTGGAAACTTTTTTTATATGTGATAAATAAGTATCTGGTGGTTTTGAGAGTTCGACAGCTCAAACATGTCGAGGATTTATTGTTTTTCTTAATTAAAAATAATATAAATTTTATGTTTGATAGGATGCAATGCGACGAAGATCCGACGAGGGGGAAGTCTGGGGAAAGTCTGGTTGCATTATCCCAGACTTTTAAAAATAATTATAAAGACTAGTAAAATGTGTGGGAGAAAGTATGGCTTATTTATCCCAGACTTTCAAATAATTATAAAGTCTGGCAAAATGTTCGGGAGAAAGTCTGGTGATTAAAATATATTAAGTCTGGCAAAAGTATGGGATAGTCTCACCAGCTAGACTTTGCCAAGACTTTATAAGCCAGACTTTTCCCAGACGTTTCCCATACTTTTTTTTTACACGGGCTGTTATCGTCATACCAAACTTTACGTCTAAAACCGTGAGTTTAAACATTAAAAAACAATTTCTTAAAATTACTTAAAGAGCGTGCATCAAACCCGATGAAGTTACTTTCTTAAAAAAAAAAAAAAAAATTAAATAATGGAGCACAGTATAAGTGATTTTAATGCGGTGACCAATAACGGTAACCGAAATATTATTACGAAACATTTGATTAAAAAAAGTGAGAAGAAAATGCAAAGTCCGATGGACGAAATATACAGATGTGTAAAACTGTTTCCTTCAGGTATACAAAAAAAAATAAATAAATTTTAATTTTGAGTAAGTGAATTAAATGAATTGTATAGTAGTTGCTAGATATGAAATACGCAAGGTAAGTTTTGAAAGAGGTAAAAGAGTCGCCACCTAGTTGGCGAAAGATTTGGATGTCGGTCGCGCGTAAGATAGAGTCAAGTCGAGTATAGAAAGTGTACTTGTACTCGGGCGCGCGCGTGTGTGTGTGCACTGTAAAAGCAGGTGGGCAGGAGGAGGGAAGGAGGAGAGGAATAGCGGATAGGAGGAATAAAAGATAAAGGGCGAACGGCACTTCGAGACGCAAGAAAAAGAAGGAGAGGGAGCTCGGAGTGCGCGGCTCACTCGACCGACGGAGACAGAGAGAGGAAGAGAGAGAGAGAGAGAGAGAGAGAGAGAGAGAGAGAGAGAGAGGAAGGGGGTACGCGAATCCCGTGTCGTTCGCACCGCACAGGCGACCTTGAATGTCGGCCTAGCCTAGACCTTGGACGACTGCTTCGCCCTCTCTCTCACTCACTCGCTCACTGGTTGGAGAGACCGGCGCGGATGTAAGAGTGTGTATATCGCGGCGTTGCTAAGTCGCGCACTGAATTCGCGAGCGAGCGAGAGAGAAGGAAGGAGCGTTACAGTTGGTAACACGGGCTGGGCGGGATTCATAACGGGGCCTCGTGGTATTAACCGCACCTAGACCCAGATAAAGGAGCCTCGAGCCTCGACTCTCGAGGTCTCGAGTAGTCACTCGTAGCTCGAGCAGTACCGCATACCTTCCTACCTCGTCCACCACGTCCACCTCGTCCACCTCTCCTCCTCCTCCTCCTCTCTACACGCTAAACGACCTCCAACGATCCTACATTTTTCGCGAGCCCACAAAAGAGAGGAGCTCTCTTTGCGCTCCGTGGACCGTGGCTCTTCCAGGACTCGAGCGGACGATGCACCGCCGCACACCGGCTCTCTCTCTCTCTCTCTCTCTCTCTCTCTCACTCCTTTCCCTTCTATTCCTACGGTCCTAACATCCTTTGCTTTGTTCTCAACGCCACGATTTACTTACTTTATACCCGCAATATGCCATTTTACTTTTTACTTTTTACGAAACTGTACGCGATTATTTTTCGACGCATCTATGCGATTCGCCGATTCAACCTCCACATAAATATGTTAAATTACGTTAACAAATTGTACTCGTTGATAAACTTAATAAAAACTACCGAGTCCCAGCTGATCGAGATAGATACACTTTTGTTACGCAAAACTTTGTCATTACATTTTAGCATCGACATACCCGCGTGACGTCGAGGTTTGTAGGTTTCCTTTAATACATACGAACGATATAGCTGTTGGATCAAAATTTACTCGGTATATATATCTAAAAACGTAAGATGTATAACGAACAGTACGATGACCGCGAACGCGGCAACATCAAATTGTATTCTCATTATCTCTCGACTTACTTATCCGCGCGAATCGAGCCCACTTCTTCGATCTCGGAATCCGCTCCAAAGATCACCTGTATATATATACACCTCTATCCTATTGTATATATATATATATATATACCTACAATACGCGAGCATCCAATTTTGTATACTTATTCGCCTTCGCGCGTAACCATTCGGAATCGACTGTTGAGCTAGATCTTGCCTTGGAGGAACCTAGAGACATCTAGCGTTTAGATCGCGAATCAACCGTTCAACTTCTTTAGTTCATAATGTCTTTGTTGGTAATGTTGCACTACTACTGATTTTATAAACCTATATATCGTTGCGATAACTATTGCTATCTTTCTCAATATAGGGGCTTATTTCATTATATATGTGATTTTTCCTGAAAAAAACTCTCTTTAGCTATTCTCATATTTTTTTGAGGGAAAGAAAACGGTTTGTGTGAAAAAATATTCAAAATATATCCTTATGTACATATTTACGTAAGTTCAGTATAATTGAAGCGACGTTAAGTAATGTTGCAAGAAAATATCGATACTAAGGAGAGTTCAGACCATATGTCAAACGTATTGATTTAGAACTAAAGGATACGATATTGTTTTATTTAAAAATATATAATGACCTATATTTTGAGGTTTCCTTGTAAACATCACTAAAATACTTCGAACAAGAATTTTAATTGCAAAATATACGTTCGAAACTCACTAGAAATGATACCCACTAAAAATTGTAATGCTTATAATAATAATATGTAACTATTTCTCAAATTTACATTAATTTGAAGTTATTAAAGGAAGGAATTTGAAAAATAAGTGTAAATAGGACATCGACTTAAAAATTAAAATGATTATTTATTAATTTATTGACGATCGGATAGGTGTATTTTAATTTAAATATATAAAGGAACAATCATTTTTAACGCACATACGTAACGTTTCATTGGTCTACATTCGCTCAGTTCTACAGACAAAACAAATAATTTCTATTATTATATTACACTATCAAAAACAAATAATACAAAATTTTACAGAAGTCAACAGAGCCGTTCTTAATATGAGAATAATCTCATCGTACTAAATGTATACAATCATTTTCACCTTATGTCTAAGTCGGTATTGCAAAAGTACAAAATGTAAACACAGCTGACTGAACGAGACAAAAACATTAGACGAAATAATGTTATGTACGGATGTAATTGTAAAAATCGTATATCAGCGTAATCAAAAAACAGTATTAATCCGAATAAATGAACGTATAAAATTAATAAAAATGGTAAAAAATTGGTGGTTATAGGGCACATCAATTAAAAATTTTACAACTGAATTTTAACTTTTTACAATTTAAAAAAATATATACAAAATTATATTTTTTCACACTCTGTGTTTCGGTATTTCTATTATTCTTCTTGTCATATTTTATTTTGTTTAAACGGGGTTTTAAATATTTATTAATAAATCAAAATGGGTATTTAGTTTTTCATTAACGATTACTTGTTAATATTATATGTATAAAATTAATCGTTTGATGCGTTGAATTCGAATTAGTGATTCGAAAAAATGATGAATCCTTGGTTACAGTATGTATCAGTTAATGGGATCATATTCTAATTTTAGACACGAAATTTATATACGTACACTGAAAAAAAAATTTACTGAATTCAAAAAAATTTTTTTTGAATCAAGTAAATTATTTCTTTTACTATATTTGAAGAATCCGTTTTGTTAAATTAATAAAATATATTTATTTGAACAAAATTAATCTATATTAAAAATAAATAAATATTGCGTTGTATTGACCAACATATTTCTTTTAAACAAGCAAATTATTCATTGAATTAAAATCTGCTATATTAACACACAAGTAAATAATTAGTTATTTGTAACAAATATTTAGTCACTTAAACCAAACAATTTTATTAAACCAACAAAAATTTTTTTCGATCGAACAAAATATTCCAATGTTTTATAAAATTGATGTGTCAGAAACAAAGAAATTATTTAATTGTTTTAAATAATTTTTTATTTAACATAAAAAAATGTTATTATTTCCTTTGATACTATTTTTGTTTCTTCGATTATGTTCAATGGCCCATTGAATCCAATGTACATTTAATTACATCGAGCATCCTTGAGTTTGTAGTTCTAATGCACTTGTTTTCTTAATGTAACGCATCTTCATCTTTTATGTAAATTATCTGTTACTTGAATCTAGTTTTCATACGACGACCGAAACACTGAAATTGAGTAAATAGTTTATTTAATTGGATGAAATGAAGAGTATTTGATTCTATAACTCTATTTAATTAATGTTTCTTACTTACCTTAATATAGTGCAGCGAATTTTAGTAAATTATTTCCTTGATTCAAGAAAACGTTTTTTCAATTCGCTTCTCGATTTAATTTTATACTTTTGAAAGTTTCTTTTATATGAACCGATAAAATTTTTGGCCGCTTGCGGGAAACTTGGATTCCCCTAGCGGTCGTTGCCGAAAGCTCTCTTATTTAAGTAAATGGTTTATTTAACTTGAAGAGCAAAAAAAATTATTTTAATAACTTTATTTTTTTCAAAAATTGATTGGAATATTTTTACCAAAACCAGTGAGCATTTAAATAAATTATTCCATCGTTTCAAAACAAAATTTATTTAATTCAATAAACCAATATTTCTTTGTTTCAATAAAACATTTCTTTAAAATTACTTTATTTCGTATGAATTTTATTTTTTCTAATAAAAATACATTTAATACAAATAAATTATTACATAGCTTCAAAAAAATATTTATTTCTTTCAATAAGCGTATGTTTCTTTGTTTTAATAAAATATTTCTTTAAAATTAATTTATTTTATCAAAACTTTTTTTTTTAATTACCAATTATAACGGGTACTGTTTAGAGAGTCGGTGCAGGTAGGTCCCTGAATTATTATAAGTTTTATAATATAACATATTATTTTAAAGCAACGTAAAACTGAACGCGTTTTATAATTTTCAATTCATTTAGTTACAAAAATTAAAGTAATAAGTACATACCAAATTAAAAACACAAATTTTTTTTACAATTAAAATATTTAATTATTTATTTCACTCAAATGGAGTGTTGAATTAAAAAAAAATATAGTTGAATTAAGTAAATTTATTATTTTAAAACAAAGATTCCTAATTTAGTTAAAATAAGTATACATTTTATTGAAACAATAAAATATAATTTTAACTTTAGCAAATCCACTTTAAAAAATATTTATTTAATTGAGAAAAATAATTTTTTTAATGTTACTTAATTGTTCGAGTAAAGTTATATCATACTAAACCCATCTTTTAAAATAATTTATTTTTTTGCTTTTATAAAATCAAACTTCTCAATTGAAATAAAATAATATTAACAGAAAAAAAATTATTTATTTAATTTAACAAAATAATTATTTTGTATAATCAAAAAATTTTTATCAACCCATATAATTTTTTTGAACAAACATTTATTTGAATTAATTTAATATTTGCATTAATTTAATAAGTGAAAGAAACATTAATTTATGTAGTTCATTTCGTTAAATTAAAAAATTATTTAATAAATTTAACCAATATTCTAGCATTTTGAAGAAATATGTACTTATATGAAAGAAATATTTTCAGTTAAATCCATTTTTTAAATTAATGCAATTTTTTCATTGAACTAAATAAATTAATTGCTTGATTTATGTTTACCATTTTATTGGGTATTTTTAAAACATGGGAAAAAATGGGTTTTTTCATTTCAAATAAACGATTAAATACAATTGAAAAAATATTTCAATGATTCAAGTAAAATTTATTTGATTTAAGTAATAATAAATCAATAAAATTGTGTGCATGAAAACAAATAATTAGTTTTATTATTTCAATTAAATTTTATTTATATCAAAAAAATATTTATTTGAATCAAATAAACTGAATTCAAACAAATATATTTTTTTGATTCAAACAAATTTTTTTTTCTGTGTATATATATGTCAGTTTGTTTAGAAAATGATTGTGTACATTAAACACAAAAGGATTAATATAGATCTGTCAGCTGTGTTTACATTTTGTACTTTTGTAACACCAATTTATACATAAATAGGTGAAAACGATTGTATTCATTTAGTACGATGGGTTCGTTCATGGGACTCCACAAAACGTTGCGCATATAACGTAAAAATGTTTTATTATTTATTTAAATAAATAAAACCTATACCTGACCCTCAGAAAATTCATAATTAATCACTTTAATTTCTACAATCAAGAAAGCTGTGACTAGAAGATAGGTATTATCATGGTAAAACAACGACATTTGAGCTGAAAATAGGGAAAAAAATTTGACCATGAATTTGACCTTTTTGAAAATCGATGATGCTTCCATGATTTTTTTCTGATATATCTCCATTATTCAGCATCTTCACGGGAAACATAAAAATATGATTTTCTTGCATGGTCCTTTTATTTAAACTCTCTTTTTTCACTTTTTTTTTATTTATACTTTCTTTTTTTTTCTTTTCTTTTTTTTTCACTTAATTCGGCTATCTTTTTAGATTCGAAGCAGCAGATGTATACACACGTGTGTGTCCTATGAATTTACGAATTTGTTTCAAGGAATCAAAAATGGTTATAGTTAACCCCTTACCTGTGGCAATTTTCCCAAATTTTTCGTGCCAAAATTGGTATAGCCGTAAGTAATAATAGTCAACAGGGGTAAAATTTTAAAAACGCAATTTTGAATCATAGCATTTCGAATTTCGCGAATCTAATATATGTCAGATTCAGGTTCAGCGTCACCTCAAAAAAAAGTTGTATGTACCAAAAATTTCGTCCAAATGCTTTAAAAATTGTAAAAGATATTCAAACATCCTTGTTTCAAGTACACACATCCGGATAGAAGATTCTATATTTAGTTAATATTCGAGGATATGAGTTTATTTTATTAAAAGGGTGAACGCAGTAGCAAAAATCGTTTTACTTACCCTTTACGTATCTACTTTATATTAGTCAAGCATTTATTTATCATCGATTAAACACTTTGAACCTTAAATGTATACATCTTTTAATTTGTTTATAATAATATAAGTAAATAATTTCCTAATACACCTTAACTTGTTTTTCAGATTTATTCAATCTACATAATATTTAAAAGTGACTAGTAAACTTTTTTGTCATTGTAAACATTTATGTGAATAGATGATATTTTTTTAAATTAGTTCATATAACGTTCTTTTACAAGTTGCAAACTTTCTATGGAAATTTTTAAAAATTTGCAATTCAATTAAGCTTTAAATATACTTTTAGATGCGATAGTTTCGCAAAATTATGGTGAACGATTTCTAAGGAGAAAGAAAAATAATGAAATATACCCGTATCGCAGAGAGAGAGAGAGAGAGACAGAGAGAGTTGGCTGAATAAAATGAAAGAATCGAGATTGAAGGTATAGCCAGTTGAAAATTGGACGAGAGTGTTTTGGACCCCGCATGTTCTTGTCGCGATCCTCGATGGTTCGGGCTTACGGGCATTAGCCGTGGATGGTCGAGGGGGTGGAAATGGGGTGGCGGGGGTGAACCCCTAAGGGGACGTGCGCTTGCGCTGGCAAGTGGACATTTCGCCGGAGCTAATTTTAATAATGCAGTAAATGAAAATTAATGTTGGCCAGTATTTCCTGGGCCGTACTCCAGCATTAAATTAAAACGCTCAGCAAATATTTGAAGGAAGCGACAAATATACGCGCCTCGGGTCTCCCTCGCAGTTTTCGCTCGCGCTCGCGCGCGGTACAGCTCGCTCCTGTCTCTCTCTCTCTCTCTCTTTTTGTACCCGTCGAGTCTATGTGCATCTATCTATATATATATATACACCTCTACATCCCCGTTGAACACGGCTTTTTTCCTATCTATTTCGAAATGAAGAACGTGCATATTAAAATTCCGGAAGAGTATTAAATACAGATGCTACCTTAGCGATATATACACAAGGAATCTTGTTTATCTCGAGACTACCTTTTTGCATACTCGGTTTCTCGCACGCCGACAATTTGTTGAGAAGAACCTACGTGTATGTGTGTATGTATATATATATACGTGTGTGTGCGTGTGTGTGTGTGTGCGCGCACATCTCAACTGAGATATACACGTAGAAAGATGAAACTTGCCCTCTGCTTTCCACTCGTTACCAACCACTCTTTCTCTTATTCTTTCTATTTTCTTCTTTTCCCACGGGTTTTTGCCAGTGGACGCGTGTTCACAGAAACCTTTTCTGTGTTTTCTATTTCTTCTCATCCTTTTTACTTCCTACTCGCTGTACATACACCCACTCCTTTTATCTTCTTTATTTTCACCGGGCAAGGGTCACCTCGCTCTTACGGAATGATAAAAATTAATTTCGCCCGCACTGATTTTCATTTATTTAATCCTACGTTATTAAACGATCCTCTCGATCTTTTTATTTTTTTACTCATTTTTCCAACCGTAAAACGTTCCAGGATGTATGTACCATTCATTTTAAACAAGATACGTTTGACGAACTGACAAACTAAAAATACGTTGCATCCCCCCCCCCGAGCAAGTGATCGATTAATAAAATAAAAGGTAATTAAATCTATATATAATTATATTGAAAAAAAATAAATAATCGAATCGATTTCGAATCTTGGTTGCCGAGTTTAACTGACTGGGTCGGTGATTATTAGACGGTAACTTTTTGTAAGTAATACGCGGAAAAAAAATCCCTTTCTAAGGGATATTTGGTCGTGTCAAAGCTTCTGATACGTTGGTCTGTCTACATATAAGGACCAAACCCATTGGATTTGTGCGCAAAAAAATTGCACGTAACGCATTATTATGAATCGCAATATTTTTCCACGATTTTTTTGTATATAAATCACATGTATTTTGTACCAGATGCGCACGAACTGACCGGTGTCAAACTTTTGGAACCAGTGAGTTTACCAACAACTCGCAACAATCAAAAGTGTATACCTAACTTCAAAATATATTTATGAAGAATCAACAATTTAAAACTTCACAAACACATACGGAATATCTTTACATAGTTTTCGACTGAAAATAATAATAATACAAAGCAGTTTATTCGATAGAATATTCTTGTAAATATCAAGCCATGTAAAATATCTAACGTTATAGATTTTATATATGTATATATAATTAAAAAGAAAATTTAAGTGAACGACTAAAACTTATAGTGAGTACATATTATTTCATAACTATATATATGTATATATATAGTAATTTTTAATTTACTTGACATATAGTCTTAAATTGTTGAAATGCCATCTGCATTGTACGATGTTATATATATATATATACGCACATTTAACCGAGCGTCTTATTAAGATCCTTTGAAGTATCTAGACAGCTTAATGTTAAAAAAATCTAGCTCTTTACTTACCTTTGATCGTGGTGCTCGTTAATTTGCTTTGTATCGAAAGTATATACGTATAAGACAAAATAGGCATTAGAGAACATAACGGTTCGAGTTTTACGTTAAGCGGTTCAATATAAATAAATAATTAAAAACTTTTTGTTTTTATTTAACTCGACGTAAAAAAAAGAATATACTAAAATTAATCGAAAATATTTTTTTTTTACGAAAATATGCATTTTATAGAATAGTCTACGTGTGTACATAGTGAAATATATTAAATTTATTTGAAGGAAAAATGTCCCGAGATGGAAATTTTAATATAATTTAGCGAATTTTTATCTTGAAAAACGAGATATTTGGCAAATCATTTTAAGCCAAACAATGATATAAGACTTTTATCAAAGATTATAAATAATTTATAGGTAATTATGTACATATTTATATATCACCTATAGTTATTGAAGTAGGGTCAATTGAATACTCAAGTATTTAAATAAATATGAATGTTTCAGATTTTTCACTCTCTGAAAATAAATTAGCGAATTATCGCACTGACTAATTAGTAAAGAATCGCTGATTGAAAAAGTGATGAGTAGATCAATAATTTTTAATGAATAATCACTAATTCAAATAATTAATCCTAATACCCGTATTTAATGTGAAGGAAACATTTATATAATAATACATACGAGAGAGAGAGGGAGAGAGAGAAGGAGAGAGACGGCACGACCAGATGTGCTGACACCCTACATAACCGAGCATTATTTTCAATCAAGATCTTTATGACGGTCCTTGTTTTTGTCTAAGCCATAAACAACTAAACACGAAGAACAATGAATGGTCTGTTACCTTTCCTAGTGATCGAGGAAAGCCAGAGGAAATCTTTTCCCAACAGGCAGATTGTCTTGAGCCTTGCTACAGTGCAGACTGCTGGATAACCTTTTCCTATTTTATCATACGTACAAACCAGGATTGGGTAAGTAGTTGTAATCCACTCATTTTTGAATACTTTTTCATTATTTGAGTTTAAAGTCTAAAGAAACTTATAGACTTGCATAATAACATTGTACATGGTAAATATATATACCAAACAACGCTAAATAAAAAGTATTCGAAAAAGTTTTCGATCGAATACCAAGTAGCATTTTTTAACACAATTATATTTAATATAATTATAATTTTCATGTTTAAAAATGTAATTTTAATTGTAATTGTATAATTATAATTGTAACCTTCATTTTTAAAAATGAAAATTACAATTATATAAAATTTAATTACATTAAAAAATGCTACTCGTTATTCGAAAAAGTATTCGATCGAATACTTTTTTGGTTAACGGTAGTTGGTATATATACCATATACAATGTTGTAATGCGAGTATACATGTTTTTTTAAGGTTTAAACTCAAATAATAAAAAAGTATTCGAAAATGGGTGGTTGACGACTTCTTACCCAACCCTGATACAAACTAATATTTAACAAGTTCTGCTGTCCTATCCGACATTCTGGACATTAAAATATATTATTATCAACTATAAAAGTCTATTTATTTAGTCTCATAAAAATGCATATATATCCAATCAATAAAAAATCACTAATTTATATAATAACTGTATGTTACTCTATTATTAAATTCATTAATAAAAAAAAATAATTGCCTTTATTTGATTAGTGAAAATGATACAATTATCATTTAGTAAAATTAATAAATCAATAATATTCACTAATTAATTAGTGATTATTCATTAATTCATTAATAAAATAAACATATTTCACTGATTAATTAGAGAAAAATTCAGAAATTATTTAGTGTAATATTTTTAATTAAACAAATTAGTAGAATTTTTACTAATTTATTTTTACACAGAGTACAGGTTTGTTCGTTTCAACGTAAAGGCGGTGTTGAAGCTGTTGCTATACGTATATCGCACTATATATACGCATACGTTATACTCATATCTCTTATCATTTGCGAGAATTCACTACTCATTATATACGTGTATATAATAAATGATTAAAAAATATTTAGGTGAATTGCGTTATGTAGAATTATGAATTATCGAGTTTGAATAAAGTTTCAAACATATTCTACAATTAAATACAATCGGTATTACTTTACATATATATAATTCAAAATTTATAAATGATTTATAAGATAGTAATACGAATATACAAATTATCATTCTGAATAAAAATAATTGCCTAACTTCGTACTTCTCCGTCAACAAAAACATTTTGTTTAATACTATATATATTCGTAGAATAATACCGCGTCACAAAATAGCAGACGAAAAAACAACTAATTAATTACTTATAATAATTAATATAAACAAATTTACGCAAAACCAGGAGTTAGTTGCCCTCCGTTATGTAATTATCTATCATTTTACAGAGTTTCAAGTTAATATAACAATATGTCGCCGAGAAAACATTGAAAAATATAAGAAAATTGCATTTTTCAAGGTTATCTCGGCGACATATTGTTATAATAACTTGAAACTTTGTAAAATGATAGATAATTACGCAACGGATGACAGCTAATTCTTGATTTTGCGTAAATTTATTTATATTAATTGCTATAAGTAAATTAGTTGTTTTGTTCGTCTGCTATTTTCTGGCGCGAAATTTGAATTTTTAATCGAGTACGATACCCCTTTAAAATCTTAAACTAACGAAATATTCAGTTACATTATTTATATTGAATTTTGTGAAATATTGTATTTTAATGGATGTGTGAATATCTGTGTATTATAATTATTGTAATGTTAAACATGGGTTTGCATATGAAAACTAAATTAACACACATTAACGAAGAAGAAAATCCTAGTGCAAACCATTTTATTCTCATCTTTATGGAAAATAGAGTAATCCCTATTCAATATGAAGAGCTTCAATTAATACTCGTAACACACAATTTTTAAGAGACGTCGCTGTATATTGTTAAGCACGCTATTTTTCTTTTTTCTTTTACGTCAAATATAATTTCAATTTAAAATATCTCTCATGTTAAATATATTTATCTCCCCCAAATATATATGTATATATATGTATATAATTTTATTTCTCGTTAAATAAAATTATAAAAAATAATTGCTCGAAATGCAACTTGTTACAATATCGGAGAAAAGTTATAATTAAAATCAGTAAGATACATATCTTATATAACGTTTATGTCGATGCGAGAGAGAAAAAAAATATTGGTCAACTACCTATAGGTGAACTCGGTCGGTTTGTTTGTTTACATTCCAGTTTGAGCAGCGAGTGGTGTGTGCGCATATATATATTAACTTCCCTGTAAGTAATCCTATGCCGTCAGGCCGTCACGCGTATACGCACACGGCACATTGTTTCTCTGTGTCACAGCATGCGTATGTATGTGTGTGTGTATACACGCGTTCTTGAGAAGTAGTGTCGGGAGAGGAGAGTGATTAACCTATAGGGAGTATGACAGTCGCCGAGAGAACAACGAATCGTACGGATATTCCTACCATATAATATTTGTTCGCGTTAGTGATTAAACGGGCGTTAGTGCGCGTTGGTTTCATATCAGTGCAATTAACGAAACAAAGAGAGACAATGTTAATGTCGAGGCATGCGCGTCCTGGTCATCGTCCACGAGTTTCCACGATGCGTAAGGATAACGCTATCACGCAACTCGTGATTAATTACGCACCGAGTTATTCGCCTGTTAAATCGACGGATATTACCTGTGTCATTTGTGACCACCGGTTTTACATCGTTCGAGGTACGTACATTATCGTTTGTTTTACCATTTTTCATGACACCCGGGTTTTCAACGTTGTTTACCCAAACGCCGGCTCTGACTGCATAACCTTTTCGTATTGTTTTTCTTATACCAACGATTCGAGGAATCTCGTCCATTGATTTTTATTTCAATAATAATCCGGTACAACTTATTATTTAGCTAATCGTCGTTTACATTCACTTTTTTTTTGTTATATCGCCATTTCAAACTTGTATTTTTAACGAAATTGTACATATAGGTACACAACTAACTCGGTAGTGGTGTCATTTCAAATTTCTTGGAATTATTCTTTCTCGCGCGCACTGATTAACCGATGATTTCCTCGAAATAGTTATATGTGCATTGTATCGATAAATGATGTTTATCATTTATCGATCATATATCATTTATGTATTATATTTTAAAATTATAACGTTGTAAAATAAACAATTTAGTGCGTCGTGTAATAAGGGAAGATATGGTTTTTTTTCTTTTTTAAATTTTAGGATACTTATTTATTGTTTGCGATAGAAAAAGAAAAAATTTTAAAGGCTTTAACAATTATTTGAACCTTTCATATACCGGAGAATTAATATTCATCGAATCGATTTAACTTTTTTTTTACATGAAAAAGAAATTTGACACGAGATAATTTCATTTTGGTTGAGGTAAATACAGAGGAAAGGGCACGCAACAGTTTATTTGTTTCCGGATGTCAACAAAACTTTGAGTCGAAACTTTTTTTAACTATACCTAATGGCTTTTTTTAGAATATCTACGAAATTATTTATTTTTATCGTTGCTTGAAAAAATTAAATTAATGTCATTAAAATGCGCGATAAACATTTGTTGATACGTACCTATACATATTTAATGATAGTATTTCATAATGTAATATACAATTAAATAATTTTTTTTATTTAGAATGATATGATATACTTATTTTTTTTTATTGTATCAATATTATGTGTAAAAATTTGAATATGTAATGAATTTGATATATGCGTGTGTAATAAATTTCAATATATTAACAATGCTATAATGATAAAGTTTATTTATTACATCTTGTCACAGATTTGAGGATTACAAATAGAACTCCACTTTTAATGCGATGTGGACACGCCATTTGCACATCTTGTCATTGCACAAATCCTCCTAGACCTTGTCCAATTTGTGATGAACAGTCGATCAATCTTGAATTTAAAACCCAATTACCTTACAATAATTATGTGATTGGATTATTAAATGTAATTCATACTTTCCAATCTAAATTTGACGAACCAGATATAACATTTCATGTACCTTTAAAGCAAGTGCCTCGCCTTAAATATGATCAAGGTTTGATTTCTTATTATTATTTTTATATTATTTTGTATTAGTAAGATTCATTAACTTAAACATTTTTCTTTGCACATTGTAGGTGCTTGTAAAGAGTGTGGTATGATAGCTAATTACAAATGCAAAAACTGTGATGTTATTTTTTGTAGTCCATGTTTTAAAAAGGTTTGTAATTAAGTGAAGCAAATGAATAACTAATTGTACAATTTGCTTCATAAATACTTAAAAGAATTTATTTTTCAATTTCTTCTTTAACAATTCAATTTAAAATTAATATTTTTTATTTTACAGTTTCATAATAAAGCCTTGCAAGATCATGAAGCAATATCTTTGAATAAAAATGCAGTTGAATTTGAAATAACCAACATTTGTAATAATCCAAAGCATGATAATGCATTCAATGATTATTATTGCGAGGACTGTGATTTTGAAGGTTGTTCTAATTGTATACTTCAAAAGCATAAAGACCATAAAACAGTATTGCAAGAAGAAAGGGTATGTGTAAAATACAGTTTAATTAAAAACATGTATAAAACATTTCATTTATAATTTTATTATTTTTTATTATCTTAAGATTTCATTTGTGAAATTTTTATTTTTTCAGAACGAAAATCTTATGTCAGAATTTTATGAAGCTGTTGACAAACTTCAGGAGACCAGGATACGCATTCAAAACACACAAAAGGTAAGGGTTATTTAAATTATAAGTCATACATTTTATTACAAAATGAATAAATAGTACATTTATTCAACAAAGGTATAACAAGATTGAAAGTGTTAAACACAAACATCTTTATTCAGATTGTAAAGAGTACTAAACACCTCTTTATTAACAATACTTGCAATATATTTTCATGCCGCACAATATTGCAATTTATACTTATTTATTTTAAGTATTTCATTAAACACATTAGCAGTATGAATTGTCACAATCATTCTTATACATATTCAATTACAAAAGAGAAAATAACCATCAAACTATTTAATTATTTTCTAGTAAATAATGTTATTGCTGATGGTGATAGATGTTTATTTAAATAACTAAAGGACAAAAATATGACTAGAGGCGTTGTAGAAATCCTTAATCATGCACTATGTTCTTTACCTAAATATAATTTATTCTAATTTAGTTAAATATCTGGATGTTCATGTTACTCATTTTTTAAGAGATTTCTTTCGCCTTTGCACATTCTAATGGCAACAATGCAATGATAATTAATTTGACAGAAGTGATTATAGTATAAAAAAAGTGATTAAATATTTTTCTAAACTGTTGCGCAATGTAAACTATGCAGTATTTATCAATTAAATTATACTAAACAATTTAAAGCAGATAAAGCCAATTATAATATCTGTAGTAGATTTTCTTTAAATAAAATTTTGACATCACCTCTGTCTTATAAGTCAATGACAAATGAAATAATTAATCGATACTAAAAATTCATTGAAAAATTATTTTGAGTCTTCTATTGATTGTAAAGTATTGAGAGTACTTTTATCTCTTTCTTCTTGTTCTTTTTTCATCTTTTTCTCCTTTAATTTAGCTTCCATTTCTTTGAATTTTAATTCAAGATATTTATCCACCTCTGGGCCTGTAAAATCTTCAGGGAATTTTGGCATAATAGGTAGGATATACTTGTAGAGTCGTTCATTGAGTACATAAAGTTGCGTTGTAGATTCACATTTTACATTGAACCACCAATCGCATGTTAAAGCTACTTGGCTGAATATTGTACCGTTTGGACATAAAAATGAAGATTTTCCTCCATTTAAATCACAATAATGCCAAACCTATAAGAGAAGAATTAACAGTTTTAATATTTTATATGAATATGGGCTTGGGAATGAATATTTTTAAATATACAAATGAAAATTCTCATACTTACTTGACAACCTGTTTCTGGATCTCCAAAAAATCCTTTGTATCGTTGTTGTTTACAACTAAAATTAGTTTCTGGAATTTCAGTATAAGCAGGATAATCTATATGAGGTTTTCCTCTAGTAGCTCCATATTTGAGTGAAGATGACGGAATACTTTGGATGTGAGTTGGGATTTGTTGCCTTGGTTCTTCGGTAGTAACAGGTAAAGTGTATCTCTCATCTTCTAAAATTTCATCATTGTTTTCATCTACTTCATATTGATTTCCAATGGGTTGTTCAGTAGTATGTGGAATTAGAGGTTCTTTAACTATTAGTTAAAAAAAAATTTCAATATACAATTATTTTAATAATAATAATATTTATAAATTATTAATAAAATACAATAATAAATCTTCTCTAACCAGAATTGTAATTTTTCTCTTTATCGATGTCCTGTACTATTGGCACGTAGTATTCAACAATTTTATTATTCTCGCTGGGTAGTCTAGTGTTTGTTGGCAATGGAGCTGGCAATTGAGATTTTATTTGATTGACGTAAGGTCTTACAGGTTTAATTTCAACAACTTCTTCATTAGGACTCGATATAGCTGGCTTAATTTGACCAATGTAAGGATTAACCGGTTTTAGTTCAATTAAGTCATCTTGAGGAACTGGTATTGGAGCCTTAAATTGTTTGATATAAGGACTCGCAGGTTTTATTTCAACTAACTCATTGTGAGGAGTTACAGAAATTTGAGATGCTTCATAGTTTGATTCTGTAATGACTTTAGGTTTTGCATATGTGGGTTTATATTTTCCATACACTGTAACAATTTAAGTTAATAAGTAAAGTCTTAATGTACATAATTTCAATATTTATTAATTAAAAAAAAAACAATTTAAAATTAACATTGACTTGGATTTGAATATTGTAAATAAGTAGAAATTGTAAGAAAAAGTGTAGAAATTTAATTAAAAACAAATAATACTGTTATTAGCGTAATATTACATAAAAATATACGTTTAAATCTTTCAAGTCAAGATAATTGTAAAAAATTGTTTTACCACTTAGAGAACTGAAAAAAGAAACATTTTTTTCAAATAAAAGAATAATCTATTGATTGATAATTTGTTAAAGAGTAAATTTAATACACTGAAGAGAAAAACAATTAATTGAATTCAATAAAATATTTAATTAAATATATTTGTTTAAATCTACGTTTATTTTATGCAATATTTTAGTTTAGCAAATATTTACATAAAATTTATTCGATAAAATATTTTATTATAATTTTGTTATTTTCAGTGAATAAATTTTAATTTAAAATTCAAAAGAATACATAGTAAAAAAAGTAATTGCACAAACCGGGTGAATAGGTTTCTTTTTTCCCAGCGTTGAGAATATTAAGTATCTCCATAAGGGTTTTAATGCTGCTGTCGATGTTGTCGTTGCTGAGAACCTCGGGCAGCTGATTAGTCAATTGCAAGCTCTTGAGAACGTGATTCAAACTGACCCGAGGAACCGATTGTGGCACAGGTTCTAAAATCGTGGGTCTTGGCGCCACTGGCTCCACGTACCTCATTTGCTGTTGTTGTTGTTGTTGTTGCTGCTGTAACTTTGTTTGAGCCGTGAAACGTATAGATTCAAAATCTTCAGGTGCACGATCTCCATACGCGTATTCTTGTTGCAGCTTTAACTTTTGAGGCGAGAAACTCGTTGGTCGACTACTCGTCGTGTGGTAACGGACTTCTGGAATCGTTCTATTAACATTTCAATTAATAATATATTTATTTGCTTATATTTATAGTTTTGATATTGACAAATATTTTATTTGTATAAAAATAATACGTACATTGGCATAGGCCTGGTTGTTCTTATAGGTATCCCTGAATAATCCTCGTAGGTTTCTTTCGTATTGTATCTCACAGGCATGAAATAATCACCGTCAGGATTAATGTCTTTCGGATCGTATTGTACCGATGGTACGAATCTCTGTTCTTCGTTTTTTTGCACTTGATATCTGCTTTTAGTCACCTGCAAAAAAAGTTTTTAAATATATTCACATATTTAAACATATCTCGAAAATGTAAAAGGGAAAACAGTTTTTCTTTCTATATCGATAAATATATTGTTGATGAAAAAAATTAAATATTATTATGGATAATACTATTTTTCTTTAATATGCCTAAAATAGTAAGACGAATATACGTTTGTGCAATTAATATTAATGTCTACAGATTGATTTAAATTTGTAAACTGTACTTATATATTTTCAATTCATACAAAAAAGAAATTATTCATAAAAATATAATGTCATTGCTTTTATACATAGAAAGATTGATTAATTTCCGGGTCGGGCATTAGCTTAAAATAATTATTTGTACGGTTATCCTAGATTTAAAAAGTAAATGATTTACTAATTAACTAATGTTAATAGACAATATTTCAAAATTTCAATTATTTTAATTAATAAATAATAATAAACAATAATATTTTTGTTTATTACAAAATGTTACAATGTAACGCGGATCGACTTATAAGAAAAAAAGAAAAAAATTTCGGTCAGAATAAATGAGTATGGAATTATCTAATTTAGAAGATAAATATTAATCGCGATATTATTGCGAACCTGAAGGGGTCTCAACGTGACGTACGAAGGTGTTGCTTGCGGGGTCGTTGGTCTGCGGTGGACCGAACTTTCCGACTGACTAACGTACGCTTGACCAAGAGAACCTGACGGATTTGGTTGATGACCATTCACATAATTGTTGACCAAGTAGTACGTCATGTAAGGTATGAGTCTACGGTAACGTTCGCGAAAATCATCGTTATCCTCGCTCGCCAAGGTGTCGTCTTCATCTTCCGTCATTCGGTTTTCATCGTGACCCTCGGTATTGTTCACTGGTACTTTGATCGATGACGACAAATGTTGAGATAGAATGCCTGCAATCAGAAAATCAATATCCCTTCGTTAATTTATGCTTTCTATAAGTATAATAAATTATTTTAAAACAAAATGTCGCTTTATTTACGTATCATTAAAGTTATAAATAATTAACTACGATATTTTATATAGAATAATAATGGCATGGTCCTCTTTGATATTAAATATTTTCCTTTCTTATAAATCCAAAGAATGTCTGTGAAGAGAAACCTTTATATGTTATATTAAAAAATCGACGTAGCCAAATATTATATTGTATTAAATAAAAAAAACGTAATTGCTCAAAAGCTTATAAAACGAAAAGCGATCGAAAATTATTAATAACTATAGTACTGGATATTAATGTCGATCGGTTGTAAATGTATAAATCTAAATAATAATTTAATTTTGATAAAGTCGCGTTTCGTCTATGTACAACTGATATGCGAATTGACGAGTAGCGAGTGACGAAATAAGAAAAAAAAGTTTCGTTTGTATAAAAACATAAAGGGAAAAAGGGAGACTCTCGACGAAAAACTTGGACTTACACACTTCTCGTTTCAACTACACCGAACCCTCTTCTTCAAAAAAAAAAGTTTATCAACTACCAGTCGACGCGTTGGGAGTTTCAATGAATTTTTCCTTCTCGCCCTGATCGTTTCGTATAGGGCAACTTTGCATTTCTTCGGGAAGTTCCTCGCATTTCCGCGATTGGGAAAATCTTTTTTGTTGTTTTTCTATCGAACCTCGCGTGCAGTTATGAGCTCGGATAAGTTATTCAAGATTTATCACGTCGATTGCTTTAGATTCAAAGCAAGCGATGTTCAAAGTGAATTTAGGGTAAATGTACCAATTCCTGCGGCGTCAAGCTGAATCAGCCAATTTTTTAGTCTTTTTTGTGAAAATATATCAATATTAATATATCTAAATTATTTAAACATAAAGTTAAGCTATTAGGTAGTTAAAAAAAAATACTTAACATTACTATTTATCAATTAAAATTTTTATAATAAAAAACTTTTCGCGTATCAAAATGTACATAATCCTGCGGAATATAAAATGGAATGAACGTATTAATGCGGAACTTTGCCCTATTCCTGCTGTTAATAATTTAGGGAAATACTTTTTATAAATAATAGTTTTTACTTACCATAAAGTTTTAATTACAAGAATATTAAGTAAACATTAGAGTATTTAATTAGTAATTTGTTTATTAATTTAAACTTTAACATATTTTATAAATATGCACATGCAATATTAATAAATTTTTAAATAAAACAAATAACTTTTCTAAAAATCTAAAAAAATCTAAAATTACTATGCATTGCCTGTTGATCAACTGAGCTTCTTTATTTTTTAAGACTTTTTGTATCTATCGATTCTTTCTTTATTTTAAATCATTTTGTTTCTAATTTTAAAAATTTCCATTTATTTTAAACATTCTTCTTGTTTGCGTATTTTTTCATTATCTTTTTGTAAATTTAATTCTTCTTTCTAACCTTTTCTTTATTCTTTATTCTTTATTTAACCCATTAATAATTACAGATTTATTACATCTGCAAACCCTATAGAGGTAAATAAATTAATCTGTACATAGCTTATATACTAACTTAAACTAATTAGTTAATGATTAGCTGCATTTCTGCAGCCTATAACTAATTTATTCTTAAATCTAATATATATTATTTTATTTAATGTTCCAATAATAAATAATGCATCACAGTAGTGTGCTATAAGCAACATTGTTATAACAGAAAAAATATATATACACATTAATGCAGTATATATACATTTTATATTTTACAACTCATTATATTCTTTCCTGCTTCCTTCTTTGTTTTATTTTGTTTCTGCCTGTCAAGTTTCTTTACTTTTGGAGTTATTAAAAATATATTTTTACACTAAACGTGAAATTATAACTGCGATAAAGGTACTGCAGAGTAGTGTAGTTTTTAGGTTATGTACTGACACGTTACTGCGCAGGAATACGGACAATTGCGTCAAATTTTCGCCGCAGCGATGCGCGCATACTTTGCGGATACTGCCCAAATGCTACTGACGATTTTTAAATAATTATTTAAATAGATTAACACTTTTTTAATATTTCAAATAAATAAATAATATATTTAAGTAATGGAAAAAATCTTTTTTCGTAGCTTAACAAAATTATTTACTAAATTTTAAGTGACTTTTAAGCTAGCTAATTTGTGTCGAAATCGTTTGGAAATGAGTCATTTTATTCAATTTTTGACACTGTATTTTTAGAAGACCTGTACTTAATTATAAATTTAATATATATTATTTATTATTATTTATTCTGGTTCCAATTAACCCATAGTAATCGCATGAATTTTTTTAAGGAAAAAAATGATTTTTATTATTTATTTAGAAAAAAAGAAAAAAATTTCGGTCAGAATAAATGAGTATGGAATTATCTAATTTAGAAGATAAATATTAATCGCGATATTATTGCGAACCTGAAGGGGTCTCAACGTGACGTACGAAGGTGTTGCTTGCGGGGTCGTTGGTCTGCGGTGGACCGAACTTTCCGACTGACTAACGTACGCTTGACCAAGAGAACCTGACGGATTTGGTTGATGACCATTCACATAATTGTTGACCAAGTAGTACGTCATGTAAGGTATGAGTCTACGGTAACGTTCGCGAAAATCATCGTTATCCTCGCTCGCCAAGGTGTCGTCTTCATCTTCCGTCATTCGGTTTTCATCGTGACCCTCGGTATTGTTCACTGGTACTTTGATCGATGACGACAAATGTTGAGATAGAATGCCTGCAATCAGAAAATCAATATCCCTTCGTTAATTTATGCTTTCTATAAGTATAATAAATTATTTTAAAACAAAATGTCGCTTTATTTACGTATCATTAAAGTTATAAATAATTAACTACGATATTTTATATAGAATAATAATGGCATGGTCCTCTTTGATATTAAATATTTTCCTTTCTTATAAATCCAAAGAATGTCTGTGAAGAGAAACCTTTATATGTTATATTAAAAAATCGACGTAGCCAAATATTATATTGTATTAAATAAAAAAAACGTAATTGCTCAAAAGCTTATAAAA
Organism: Theocolax elegans; assembly: GCA_026168455.1. Lineage (NCBI taxonomy): Eukaryota > Metazoa > Arthropoda > Insecta > Hymenoptera > Cerocephalidae > Theocolax > Theocolax elegans. The sequence continues at coordinate 54,723,353 of CM047431.1, forward strand.
CGAAAAGCGATCGAAAATTATTAATAACTATAGTACTGGATATTAATGTCGATCGGTTGTAAATGTATAAATCTAAATAATAATTTAATTTTGATAAAGTCGCGTTTCGTCTATGTACAACTGATATGCGAATTGACGAGTAGCGAGTGACGAAATAAGAAAAAAAAGTTTCGTTTGTATAAAAACATAAAGGGAAAAAGGGAGACTCTCGACGAAAAACTTGGACTTACACACTTCTCGTTTCAACTACACCGAACCCTCTTCTTCAAAAAAAAAAGTTTATCAACTACCAGTCGACGCGTTGGGAGTTTCAATGAATTTTTCCTTCTCGCCCTGATCGTTTCGTATAGGGCAACTTTGCATTTCTTCGGGAAGTTCCTCGCATTTCCGCGATTGGGAAAATCTTTTTTGTTGTTTTTCTATCGAACCTCGCGTGCAGTTATGAGCTCGGATAAGTTATTCAAGATTTATCACGTCGATTGCTTTAGATTCAAAGCAAGCGATGTTCAAAGTGAATTTATCTGAAAAATTTTTGGTGAATTTTTTTTCGTTACATTTTTTGTTTCTTCTTTTATTTGCCATGTAGAGAAGTCTGGGGCATTTTTGAAAATTTTTTTAATTTATTTTTTTTTCTTATCGAAAACGATATAATATTATACTTGGAACCATGACAATTTCAAGTACTTGCCTCTAACTATTAAGTCAAATTTTTTTACCCACGATATTTATCGATAGAACGGTTTTTTTACGTTTGAAAAAAGGCATTTTGTTTAAAAATGCCCCAACCCTAGGGTATTTTTAAACTCATTTGCGATTTATTTTTTTTTCGATGCTAACATTAATATTTTATAATCTAAACTATCGCAACGTCAAATCCATACTTTCTAGCAACTCATAGAATTTTTAGGCACCAAATTTATCAATATAACATTTTAGTTTCACGCTAAAACAAAATTATTTTTGTGAATTTTAACTTCTCCGTGTAAAATTGGTACCTGTATATTAAATGGGGAAAAAATAATTGTTAAAGTTTTGCTGGTTTATGATAAATAACTTTGATTTTGAAATACTTATTTACTACTATTAATTAAAGTACAAGTATTAAAATTACAATAAAATTTATATAAAATTTATAAAACAATTAACATTTTTATAAAATGTAAATTTATTCAATGATATATAATTTAATAACTGTGTACAGGGTTTACAAATTCCACTTGATCTTCATTTAGAGATTTCAACATTAACTGCATTACTTTCTGTTTTTGTAATCATTCTCACTTCTTGAATCTTTTTGTTTAACAATATTGTTATAATCTTTTTAGGTTTCGTTTCTTCTGGATTTGACACGCGATGAATATGCTACAAAATCACCGTGCACCCATTTAATTAACACGTTCAAATTTACCCCAGGATTCGTGTACAAAATTACCCCAAAATAGAAAAGAACTTTAGATACACAATGCGCAGCATTAAATTAATATTTTTCAACGTAATTACGATCAAAAGAAAGCTAGATTTTCAGGTATATATAAACTACGGAGCAAGTGTGCTTTCAAAAGCTAAGAAGTGCAAATAAAATAGAATGAGTTTTTCATTTTGGCGGGTCTTGAGTAAACGTAAACAATCGATTCGGAATAACTTGTAACTATGGTGGATTTGAGATAATATCATTTATTTAAAGAAACCGTCCTATTACGGCTTATATATTACGATATAAAAAAGCTATTCAAAAAGTTTAAAATACCATAGTCTCCCCTATAATTCTGATATTATTTTTATTACTTGTACACCCGTCAGAGATGAGTTTGCTAATAATTAAATCAAATCGAAATATGTATTTGTTAATACACTGCATCGTCTTAATATTTAATAAATATTTATACTATACTAAAATATGAACTTCTAACATATTACAATTTTTATTAAAACTATACTTCCAGTAGTAATTAAAAAATTCTATATTAAGTAGCAGCGATGTAAAAATTGTAATTTATATAATATTTTCCTAATATAAATAATAAAATAAAAAATGTTTGTTCTTACAGTATCTAGATACTAAAAATATATGCCATTAACGTATCTATAACTTAAAAATTAAAAATATCTCAAATCTGTTTTTATGTGAGAAGATAGGTTTTGCCTCTTTGATCGATTAATAAAATTAAAAATTGAGAGAATGAATTAATAAGCGAAAGCAAATTGCTTTTAACTCGTACGATAAAACGAAGTCATTGTATTATATAATTAAAGGCAACCTACGAAAATTTTAGGATGTATAGTCGCTTCTCGCATTAGTTTAAAAATTCAAATCTGTAAGAAATGCGAAATATATGAGATAAACCATTTCATCGAATACTAAAAATTAAGCAGTTTTACTAGCTAGTTTATACTTTTCAACAACTGTTGTACCCGTACGAAATAACGGTTAGTAACTATTTACTATTATTTTATTTGTATGTGTATATATATATAATATACATAATACTAAGTAGTTAACCTTTTCCGGACCAAGTAGACACTTTTTTAATACTTTCTTGAAGATTAAACATAAAATAGAAATCTAATAAATTAATCAAGACAAATTTACGGTATATTTTTTTCTGCTATTTTGAATGCCGTTGTCAGAATTTGTGGAAAACTTTTTTTAAAGTTATAAACAATTTTTTCCAAAAAAAAAAATCCAAATTTTCAGATTTTTTTTTTTAAATAAAGTATTTCTGGTAGAAGTAGTGAGAAATTCATTGCTAGTCCATAGCGAGAGAAAGACAAACTGAACAGTGAGTGAGTAGCTAGTTGACGTGTTATTTTCGTCAAATTTCTTAGCATTCAGTAGCTAAAAACTGGTTAACTTTTTTTTTAACTTTGATATATTGAATTTGATTAAAATATTGTTATAAATGTATACATTTGTTTAACCATTACTGCATAGCCAAATACTGGGGTTTTTGTCTTACTTAAAAATGAGAAGAATGATGATATTAAGAGCTATTTTCAATTTGTGCTGTTCAAATGTAAGTCAAATGTAAGTTAATTTTTAATTAATTTTTTCCGTTATGTTATAAAAATTTTTATTTTATTTTATTAATCATAACTTTTGCAATGTTTAAGCCTTTTGAGCGAATCAAGGTTAAAATAAAAATTAACTTCTAACTCGTCTCCAGATAACTGGTACAGGTTGAATAGAATTCAAGCTACTTTTCAATTTTCCTTTTAGGCCCATTTTTCCCCTACATTTATTTCAAAAGGTTTAATATTTTTATCCCCAGGACCCATTGACCAAACTCTGAATGACGGTTTTTTTTATTTGGGCCAAATACAATTACATTCCATAGTTTCGAAACATATTCGTTCCCCGGAGATCGGTAATTATAATAAATATTCCGAATACTGTAACGGAGTAAAAAATTGTAGAAAGAAATTTTGCTAATATGTACATAAATGTTGAATACTAGAAATAATTGTTCTTTATAAAACGTTAAAATATAAATGAATTATTAAGAGTGAGTGGAAAATAAAAGAGAAGGAATAATAACATAGCGTTAATAAAAAGTTCCCGGTCGATAAAAATGTAAAAATGACCGTATAGAGCCCATCGGAGTCAGTTTCTATATGAATTAAATATATCTTTTATTCAGATATTTCATCCAGGAAGTTAATCTAGTTAGTACGAAATAAAGTTAGTGAAAAAAGTTCGTTATCCAAAAAGCTTTTTTTTGCAGTACCGAGCGTCGATTATATACGCTTGATAATAAATTTCGTTTACAAAATGGATTGAAAATTTTTTGAGTAACAATTCGCATAATTGATATACTATAATCTTGATGTGCATTAATTGTATTAAAGTAAACCGCACGAAATGTAGTCCCCATCGGGGGTTAGGTGATGTTGAAAATAAACAATCTCGAAAGGAAAAAAACCGGACTGTGAAACTAAAAGTTAATTTACCTTTCGAACTACGAAGGTCTTAAATTGTATAATTTTTGGTTTGAATTTATGGTCTTGGTGCTGATATCGCTTGATGAAATGAAAGAGTACATGGTGAAACGAGAAACGGAGCGAGTGTGAATTTGATGTAAAGGAAAGAAGGAAGGAGGAAAGGAAGGAAGGAAGGAAGGAAGATAAGCAGGAAGGACGCGAGAATAACATATATATATGCAACGTGCTTGAATTGACAGAATAGTTCGGGAAAAGAGGTTAACGACTAACGAGTGAGCATCCGCAAAATGTAAGGCCAAGAATGAAGGGTGAAAATGGTAACCAATTACTCTCTTCGTGTTCGTATAATCTCACCTGATTATCTCAAATTTATTTTCGAAATACCGTGCTTCACTACGTTACAAATGGGGTCTGAAAAAAATTGCTCTATTTATTTTTTCAAGTATATATATTTTTTCTAAATCTAAGAAAATGAAAGATATTAAAAAACGAAAATTTTTTTCTTTTATTCGAATATATTTATTGAGAATGTTTTACTCGGAACAGTGGATTAATTTTCATCCGTCTTCGCATCTTTCACTCCTTCGTATATGAAGAATTGACATGGTTTACTCGCAGATAAATTGAAATAATTTTCGGACTTATTTGTAATTCTTTGATTAGGAATTCGGGTGTCGCTGCTGGTCTTATTGAGCAAATATGAATTGTTTGTAACAGACCATGTGCGCTGTTGAAGTTGAAGCGTGGTTTTGTTGACTCTTCTGTTTACTTTACTTGTGTGTTAATTATTTATTAATTTATTTAAATCTACCAAAAATATATTATTATTCAGTCGCTTATAACCATAGTATAAGGAAGGAAGATAAATGTTACACATTATACTACAACGTGTTGTTAGATGTTGACAATAAAACATTGTAAGCCACGAATTTTTTAGAAGGTAAAGTAAGTAAGGAAGTTAAAAAGTTATGCATAAACGAGTGAGACGTTGCTTTGATAATCTAATGAATGAACCTATCAAGGTGTGTCTAGCTAATATTTTCAAAATTTATTTATTCTAAAGAGCGTCAAAAACTATGAAAAATGTATTATTGAATTTAGATACAAATTTTCATTTTAACATAAAAAATAAAAAGTTTATTTTTAAAGGTAGATTGATGTCAAAAGATATTTTTTAATAATCAAGTTCGTTAATTTTGTTATGTAAAAGCGATAGAAAAATGCAGTTTCTTGTGCTAAAAAAATAAGGGTTGTAACCCTTAGTTGAAATAATACCTCGCATTCAAATGTCAGTTCAAATATATCTTATATTGCCTATAACATTTTTTTACTTAAATTAGGGGAGAATTGTAAAGGAGTTGGTTTTGTCTTCTTTAAAAAAATATCCTTTATTATTTATAAAAAGATAATCTTAAATTTTAAAGATTAAACGTCTTACTTAAACGTTAAATGTTAATGATTAAACGTTAATAAAAAATGTAGCGATAAAAAGTAATGAGGATGAAAATGAGGAAAAATTTGATTGCGTTGTGAAAAAATCACGGTTCTCGCCGTGTCTGTTTAGAGCGAGAGGGAAAGGAAGAGCGAAAGAGAGATATAAAGTACATTATTCGGAGTCATTTTACGGCTTTCATAAATCGATTATTTAGGCAAGCGCATTTTCGATGTAACCGAGACCGACGCAGACATTCGCATTCTTTTTTTTTCTTTTATTTCAGCGCAGTTCATCTCCATCACTCACTTCTCTGGCGCTCGTTTTCGGTGCCACGCGCCCGTAACATCAAAGGGACGCTTGCTCGCTCGCTCGCTCGCTTTGCGTTACACACACACACACACGTATACGTACACTACACACGGCTAGAGCGGAAATTCAATTCGATTCTGCATGAAATGAACGCGGAAACTCGTGCGGGCTTTATTAATCCCCTCTTCTCTTCTTTTTATCTCTCTTTCGCTCGCACGAGAGTGACAACGAATCTCCTTCTCTCTCTCTCTCCATCCCTCTCTTTCTATCTCTTTCCCTGACGCTCTGATTGGAAAATCCACAGTGGTGGACGAGCACAAAGAAAATTTCGCGGCTATACCTGCCCCCAACTAAGAATATCCTTCGTATTCCACTAAAAAAATACGAGATAGTTATTCCTGTCATTTTTTTTTATTTTTCATCGCTAAAAATTTTAGACCATATAGTTTCATATGTTTGTGCTACATTTTTCTCTTTTTTTTCGCTCGAATCTGGTTGAATGCGCGTGCGTGTATGAACCTTCTGAACATGTATACATATAAAAACAGTTTCTTGAGTATTTAATTATTCCTATGTTGAAATATGCGAAGAGTTTTATGAGTCACTGCTTAGTTACCTCTTGTTTATAAATATTCTCATTTGTTCGGTATACCAACTCAAAAAAGAAAGTGTATCAATTATAAAATTATTTCATTGTTATTAATCCTTTATTTTTATTGTTAATACGTATTTTTTTGTATAATAAATGCGCTTTTCGTTAATAGAAATTTTCTTGTTCACAAATAATCTACTATATAAGAGTGAATTTGTGATTAAAAAAATCAAGTTAACCATACATACGTTAAATTTCCAATTTGTTCGTATCGATTAATTACTGATTTAGTATTAACGTTTTTAATCCTTGTAGAGTATACTCGCGTTTACAGTGGTACTCTATCTCTACTCTGCGTAAAGGTAAATTATTCCGATTATTAATTGCCGAAACTCAATTTCGATAGTGATACATTCCAGCTCATCTATAATATTAATCTGGAGTTACGTCGATCATATTATTATTATTATTATTATTATTGCGTCATATATCGATTAGCATTTCATTTTTTGTACTTTTATAACGTTTACTCGATTTTAAAATGAAGAGGGTACAATTTTTTTGTTCGGCAGTATGTCGTGTGTTAATTATTATTTTCGTTTAATTCCGTTTGAAACGAACGAAATGATGAATATTAAGCGACTTCTCCTCCACCTGACTATTCCAAAGGAAAGAATTGCAAAACAAGTTGAGCTATAGACATCCTTTTCACCCGCAACTACAAAACGTTTATTAAATTTTCGTTTTCCCGCGTTTAATCCCGGTACAGAGTCGCACTAAAAGCGCAAACAGTTTCTTGAGTATTTAAATTATTCCTATGTTGAAATATGCGAAGAGTTTTATGAGTCACTGCTTAGTTACCTCTTGTTTATAAATATTCTCATTTGTTCGGTATACCAACTCAAAAAAGAAAGTGTATCAATTATAAAATTATTTCATTGTTATTAATCCTTTATTTTTATTGTTAATACGTATTTTTTTGTATAATAAATGCGCTTTTCGTTAATAGAAATTTTCTTGTTCACAAATAATCTACTATATAAGAGTGAATTTGTGATTAAAAAAATCAAGTTAACCATACATACGTTAAATTTCCAATTTGTTCGTATCGATTAATTACTGATTTAGTATTAACGTTTTTAATCCTTGTAGAGTATACTCGCGTTTACAGTAGTACTCTATCTCTACTCTGCGTAAAGGTAAATTATTCCGATTATTAATTGCCGAAACTCAATTTCGATAGTGATACATTCCAGCTCATCTATAATATTAATCTGGAGTTACGTCGATCATATTATTATTATTATTATTATTATTGCGTCAATATATCGATTAGCATTTCATTTTTTGTACTTTTATAACGTTTACTCGATTTTAAAATGAAGAGGGTACAATTTTTTTGTTCGGCAGTATGTCGTGTGTTAATTATTATTTTCGTTTAATTCCGTTTGAAACGAACGAAATGATGAATATTAAGCGACTTCTCCTCCACCTGACTATTCCAAAGGAAAGAATTGCAAAACAAGTTGAGCTATAGACATCCTTTTCACCCGCAACTACAAAACGTTTATTAAATTTTCGTTTTCCCGCGTTTAATCCCGGTACAGAGTCGCACTAAAAGCGCACGTGCCCAGCCTGGATTTTCCCGTGGTTTTAGCACTGGAAATGCGCCCCGTACAAACAGGTGCTAGCCGCTTTCCCCCTTCCCACCCTCCCTTTTTTATGTCCTACTCTTGCATTCGTAATTCTTCTCTCTCCCTCTCTGCTTCTTTATTCCTTTATCACGAGGTGCTTCGATTTTCTTAAGGTTGTGTTTAGCTTTTCTCTATAAAGGATTTCCGAGCACTGCGCTCGAAATTGCCGTCGACTCCAAACCTGACCGCGGATTTATTCAATCCGGACGACGATTATCATTTTTTAATGTCTTTTATACATCACTACTTTTCTTTTTTTTTTATTTACGTTTTTTTAGTATTTCAAAGCCGTTACTTAGCGGATCGAGCGAGGTTGATGATTTTTTTATTCAACAATTTTTCATGTGTACGAAAAACATTAAGTGAAATTCTGTATGCTATTTCTGAATTTTTGATACTGACAAGGGAAGTACATGACCTCCGGGAAACGGATCTCATCCTAACTTTGGTATGTCTTTTATAATATAAAATATGAAGAAAGCCAAGTTATCTCTTGCCAATGGCCACTTTTACGGAAGTTATTCGACATCCAATAATAATAGCAGTAAAAATTACTTTCAATTCGGTCGCTTATAACTCGAAAACAAATAAAGATAAACAATAGAACCAAAAACCGGAAGAAAGTTGAGTTCAAGTAGATATGGTTTGAAAAAAAAGAAGCTCAAATTGCTTAATTTGAAGCAAAGTTATGAAGAAAATAAGAAATTGAAGATTATTAGGCCAAAATTTAATATGAAAAATTTATTGTTTCTTTTGGCCTAATAATCTTCAATTTCTTATTTTCTTCATAACTTTGCTTCAAATTAAGCAATTTGAGCTTCTTTTTTTTCAAACCATATCTACTTGAACTGAACTTTCTTCTGGTTTTTGGTTCTATTGTTTATCTTTATTTGTTTTCGAGTTATAAGCGACCGAATTGGAAGTAATTTTTACTGCTATTATTATTGGATGTCGAATAACTTCCGTAAAAGTGGCCATTGGCAAGAGATAACTTGGCTTTCTTCATATTTTTATATTATAAAAGACATACCAAAGTTAGGATGAGATCCGTTTCCCGGAGGTCATGTACTTCCCTTGTGAGTCAATTGGAAAAACTAAATCAGTAGAGATTATGGTGTAGCCGTTTCTTAATCACGTTAAACTGAACGTTACTTGGAAAGTTGTTTCAAAATTCAAAAATTTCAAAACGATTTTCGACATGTAAATTTCAAATATAGAGAAAAACGTTATAAAATCGTAAATCAAAGTATTGTGCGCAAAGAAGATATCACGCTATTCCGTTTAGTCGAAACTAGAAATTTCGAGGCGAATAATAATAAGATATATTAAAAAATATATTAAATATTAAATATATAATAAGTTGAAAGGCAGTCTTTATCGGTGCTGCGATCTTAAAATCTCGTCTAGGGTGGACCCCATTTAAAAAAAAAACCTTAAAATTGTATAAAGATTAAATTTAATTTTTAAACCACAAGAATCAATTAAGCCATCTGAATTCTATACGTTAAGTATCTGAGAGGTCGAATATCAAATCTGTGTTATGTAGTAAATTAAGGGGATGTGGGACTTAGAAAATGGTCATTTTTAATATTTTTTTTAACAAAAGAATAAATTTTTAAAATTCTGAACGCCATGCCCTTAGGCATGTTTTAAATAATATACTCAAATTTTTTCAGATTTTTAAATTTGTGATATAATTATGATTTTTGCGTTGAAAACTCATACTTTTTTAGACCAATAATTACCGACCAAAAATGTTTATTGAATTATTGTTAACAAATTTAGTTATTCTTAAAAAGTCAAAATATCATGCCTTCGCTTTTGTTTATTAAACTACCCATATGGATTTTGTTCATATTTTTAATTCAATATTTCCAAGATAATTCTTATTTTGGAAAGTGCAGAAAATCCTTGTTACTTGGGTCCGACATACCGTTAATCCTAATGATTTCGGAAGAAATACAATCTCCGAATTCTCGAATCTCGTAACAAAACAACGACTACATTGAGAAAGTCTTTGTAGTTTTTACTATGTGTGACTTGATTGAAAAATATATTTTGTCATAACGAAAATGTACTTTTTTACATTAGCAGGTGTAACTTTGTAATAGCGAACACGTGAGTTTAAGGGGGTGTCATACTCAATTAAAAATTAAAATTTCGCGCCACAAAATGCAGACGAGAAAATAATTAATTTACTTATAACAATTTACTTATAATAATAAAAACAATTTTACGCAGAACCAGAAGTTAGTTGGTCTCCGTTATGTAATTATCTATTATTTTACAAAATTTCATGTTATTATAACAATATGTCGCCGAGAAAACCTTGAAAATGTAAGAAAATGGCATTTTTCAAGGTTTTCTCGGCGACATATTGTTACAATAACTTGAAACTTTGTAAAATAATAGATAATTACATAACGGAGGGCAAATAACTCCTGGTTTTGCGTCAATTTGTTTTTATTAATTGTTATAAGTAATTAATTAGTTGTTTTTTCGTCTGCTATTTTCTGGCGCGAAATTTTAATTTTTAATTGACACCCCCTTAATTGAAAAATTGACCAAATACTTTGTTAACACAATACACCTTTATTAAACTTTGAAACGCTTATTAACCAAGTGTATTGGTTAAATTAGCCAAAATTAATTTGTAGTAACAACAAAGATAATTAACTAAGAATAATAGAATTTATTTTTTAATTACAAAACCTGAGAATACTTTTTTCAACCGTAAACAATATAGCTTCCATAATTAAGGTATTTGTACGAGTTTCAAAAAAATATTGTTGTTTTTACACATTGTTATTAAACTTTACAAATATTGTGTATATATAGCTTTATAAATAAAAGTTACAGTTACTATCAATCATATCCATAGATGTAGCAATTATTTAGATTGATTAGAGCTACAAATAACTTTGTAATTTTTACCAACTATGTACACTTGATAAAAGTTTGCAAATAAAATTATTTCCTCATTAGTATTAAATTGATTTGGCAAAAGTATAACATTGAAATTTATTATCGGAACAATACGTATAATCGAGTATAATATTTGCAAAAAAAAAAAATACTGTGACAGGGATAATGGACATTATAGCGAAATATAGAAAAAATGATATTGAACACAGTAGCGAAAAAAAGGTTCTCGCTTACGCTGGCTCGTGAATATTTTGGTTAACGTATTCGAGAAATTGTTGTAGAGTACATTAAGACTATGGATCGGGCAAGCCAATCTACCGATATATTAATTTTGCATTTTTTTGTTTTGTGTTTTATACGTGAAAAAGAGGAAAAAAGGGGGAAAAAATGTATCCATCAAAATCACACGTTAATTCCATAAAATACCCGTGTAAGCTAGGAGCGATATACCGGCGTGGCGTAGATTGCTTCGTAGATTGGTAAGAGCTTTCGGCGGTTAAAATACATTTCTGTCGTTTCGACGTCGACGTCGATCAATTTCAACGTCGGCCGGGCCAAACGAACGGCGACATCAAACGAAAAAATATTACATCGGGTGTGCGGTCAACTTTACGTGGCCTCTTCTCTGACTTTTATGTTTTTCATGAATTCGTTCTTTCGGAATTGCCCGCGAGTGTGTATATACGCGCCACGCACGCACGTGTGTGTACATAGGCACACGTGACAAAATTAATTTACCCTCGTGAATATTTTGCTTGGGTTATTGAAAAAAAAAGTGCACGTATAGCTTCTACGTAATTTCCGAGCTGCGTTGGTAATTATTTTTCGACGGGTACGTGATAGTTATTTTGGTACTATTTTACTTTTCCTATTTAACAATAAGCAATATGTTGCCTTTAAGCTGTAAAAAATATATTGTTTATAACAATGAATAGGTGAAAGTAATCGTTGGATGTAAACAAAAACAGATAAATATTAAACGAAGGAGATGTCGGGCTCAGATGTTAGCTTTATGTGTATATAAAGAGATGATGTTTTTTTTTGTAAAATCGCTTCGGTCAGGGCCTGACATATGTTTTACAGTTTGAATTTTGAACATCGGTTTGTAAAGACATCCCATTGCTATTATTAGCTGAAGTATATACATACCACTTGATGAGAAATCGAAATGCAGAGGGGTACATTCGGGTACACTCGGGTACAGTCGAGTAATCAAGACGTACGGACGTACATGGACGTAAGCAAAGAAAGATCAAAGAGCGGAGAGTAAGGTTGACGAGAGTTGGAGGGTGATATCGTTGAGTTATAAACAAGAATAATCGAACGATCGATTTACCGAGTGGAATAATGGAGAGAGAGAGAGGGTGGTTGGCGAGTTATAGGTAATAGTGATGATTTAGGTGGTGATAGTTCCGGGAGGGTTGCGGGGCTCCTCCCGCCGGCGAGTCGGTCACCTGCATATTAATTCGCCGGTAATAACTTGGACCGGTTGTATAAGAATCAGCCTCGCGTATCCCCGACTGCAGCCCGATTATATCGTCTAAATGCGTTTTCTCTTTAGTTATGTGCGGAGCGTTGAAATTCCAATTAGTTGGTTACACTGTGCGTGTACGTGTGCGCGCAATCAGCCCACGCAATTATCTTTACCGAGCGCAGTGTGCTGCTCCTCCTGCTGCATCCCTTTGCGTTTCCACGTACGCGCTCGGCTATCGCATAGCATCATCGCTCCCACACACACGCACACACACACAGACGGAGAAAGCCTCTCTAACTGGATTTATTCGACGAGTACTTTTTCAGCGCATTAAACCACCCAAAGAGAGGTAGAGTCAGTTGGAGAATCGCTTTTCTCCGCGGACTTGCTAGCTTGTTTCCCCATTTCCCATCTCTCTCTTTCTCTCTCTCTCTCTCTCTCTCGTCCTCTTGCTCTCGTTCCCTCGTTCTCTATCGAGTTTGCCTTTGCTTTTGTTAATCATAATTATTTTCGTCATCACGAAATATTAATTGGAAAATTTTGTGTATCGAACCTCGTTATCATTATAATTACGCTTTTCATTTCGAGATTGAACCTCTACGAGGATATAATGTTATTCTCACTTATTTAGTACGTCTCTCTCTCTATCTCTCTCTATCTCGCGCGCGCTCTCCCTCTCGCTCTCCTCCGTCATCGGAAAATCAACTCGGATGTACTTGTGCCATATTCGTTTATTTGCATCTATAATTCAAGGGTATTTATCGATCAAGACACGCTCGTTCATTGAAAAAAAACATTCGATTTTTCAAGTGTTAATTTGTTTGCGTACTACCAACGCATCGTGATTATTCATCCGGAGAATTACGTATACACCCTTTTGGTCAACTTTATTCGAATACAACGAACCAACATTAAATTAACATCGATACATTTCACCATGGTTATTTTATTCCAATTTAAGTTATTACTCTCGGTTCGAGTATTCATTTGAATTGTCTGTAGTCGTATTGTTACAACGATTATTAACTGATAGATCATACAAGTAAATATTATTTATTACTATTATATATGTAGCCAACCAAAATTTCCGTATTGTCTAAATAATTCAGAGTTTGCGTATCCATATAATTTTAATTGGCTAACACTACAAAGTTACAACCCTAGAATAATCTTATCAATTTTTTCCCATATAAATACATTGCTTTTCGCCATAAATTGACGTGACGAGATTAGGAAATGTTCGGTTGTAAAATTCGTACTTTAGAGACAAATCTTAGTGAATCCGACATCGAGTGTCAGAATTTTTTTCTAATTAAGATAAATACTGTGACAGGGATAATGGACATTATAGCGAAATATAGAAAAAATGATATTGAACACAGTAGCGAAAAAAAGGTTCTCGCTTACGCTGGCTCGTGAATATTTTGGTTAACGTATTCGAGAAATTGTTGTAGAGTACATTAAGACTATGGATCGGGCAAGCCAATCTACCGATATAATTTTGCATTTTTTTGTTTTGTGTTTTATACGTGAAAAAGAGGAAAAAAGGGGGAAAAAATGTATCCATCAAAATCACACGTTAATTCCATAAAATACCCGTGTAAGCTAGGAGCGATATACCGGCGTGGCGTAGATTGCTTCGTAGATTGGTAAGAGCTTTCGGCGGTTAAAATACATTTCTGTCGTTTCGACGTCGACGTCGATCAATTTCAACGTCGGCCGGGCCAAACGAACGGCGACATCAAACGAAAAAATATTACATCGGGTGTGCGGTCAACTTTACGTGGCCTCTTCTCTGACTTTTATGTTTTTCATGAATTCGTTCTTTCGGAATTGCCCGCGAGTGTGTATATACGCGCCACGCACGCACGTGTGTGTACATAGGCACACGTGACAAAATTAATTTACCCTCGTGAATATTTTGCTTGGGTTATTGAAAAAAAAGTGCACGTATAGCTTCTACGTAATTTCCGAGCTGCGTTGGTAATTATTTTTCGACGGGTACGTGATAGTTATTTTGGTACTATTTTACTTTTCCTATTTAACAATAAGCAATATGTTGCCTTTAAGCTGTAAAAAATATATTGTTTATAACAATGAATAGGTGAAAGTAATCGTTGGATGTAAACAAAAACAGATAAATATTAAACGAAGGAGATGTCGGGCTCAGATGTTAGCTTTATGTGTATATAAAGAGATGATGTTTTTTTTTGTAAAATCGCTTCGGTCAGGGCCTGACATATGTTTTACAGTTTGAATTTTGAACATCGGTTTGTAAAGACATCCCATTGCTATTATTAGCTGAAGGATATACATACCACTTGATGAGAAATCGAAATGCAGAGGGGTACATTCGGGTACACTCGGGTACAGTCGAGTAATCAAGACGTACGGACGTACATGGACGTAAGCAAAGAAAGATCAAAGAGCGGAGAGTAAGGTTGACGAGAGTTGGAGGGTGATATCGTTGAGTTATAAACAAGAATAATCGAACGATCGATTTACCGAGTGGAATAATGGAGAGAGAGAGAGAGGGTGGTTGGCGAGTTATAGGTAATAGTGATGATTTAGGTGGTGATAGTTCCGGGAGGGTTGCGGGGCTCCTCCCGCCGGCGAGTCGGTCACCTGCATATTAATTCGCCGGTAATAACTTGGACCGGTTGTATAAGAATCAGCCTCGCGTATCCCCGACTGCAGCCCGATTATATCGTCTAAATGCGTTTTCTCTTTAGTTATGTGCGGAGCGTTGAAATTCCAATTAGTTGGTTACACTGTGCGTGTACGTGTGCGCGCAATCAGCCCACGCAAT
This sequence comes from Theocolax elegans, assembly GCA_026168455.1. Lineage (NCBI taxonomy): Eukaryota > Metazoa > Arthropoda > Insecta > Hymenoptera > Cerocephalidae > Theocolax > Theocolax elegans. Next base: position 54,738,530 of record CM047431.1, read on the forward strand.
TATCTTTACCGAGCGCAGTGTGCTGCTCCTCCTGCTGCATCCCTTTGCGTTTCCACGTACGCGCTCGGCTATCGCATAGCATCATCGCTCCCACACACACGCACACACACACAGACGGAGAAAGCCTCTCTAACTGGATTTATTCGACGAGTACTTTTTCAGCGCATTAAACCACCCAAAGAGAGGTAGAGTCAGTTGGAGAATCGCTTTTCTCCGCGGACTTGCTAGCTTGTTTCCCCATTTCCCATCTCTCTCTCTCTCTCTCTCTCTCTCTCTCTCTCTCTCTCTCTCTCGTCCTCTTGCTCTCGTTCCCTCGTTCTCTATCGAGTTTGCCTTTGCTTTTGTTAATCATAATTATTTTCGTCATCACGAAAATATTAATTGGAAAATTTTGTGTATCGAACCTCGTTATCATTATAATTACGCTTTTCATTTCGAGATTGAACCTCTACGAGGATATAATGTTATTCTCACTTATTTAGTACGTCTCTCTCTCTATCTCTCTCTATCTCGCGCGCGCTCTCCCTCTCGCTCTCCTCCGTCATCGGAAAATCAACTCGGATGTACTTGTGCCATATTCGTTTATTTTGCATCTATAATTCAAGGGTATTTATCGATCAAGACACGCTCGTTCATTGAAAAAAACATTCGATTTTTCAAGTGTTAATTTGTTTGCGTACTACCAACGCATCGTGATTATTCATCCGGAGAATTACGTATACACCCTTTTGGTCAACTTTATTCGAATACAACGAACCAACATTAAATTAACATCGATACATTTCACCATGGTTATTTTATTCCAAATTTAAGTTATTACTCTCGGTTCGAGTATTCATTTGAATTGTCTGTAGTCGTATTGTTACAACGATTATTAACTGATAGATCATACAAGTAAATATTATTTATTACTATTATATATGTAGCCAACCAAAATTTCCGTATTGTCTAAATAATTCAGAGTTTGCGTATCCATATAATTTTTAATTGGCTAACACTACAAAGTTACAACCCTAGAATAATCTTATCAATTTTTTCCCATATAAATACATTGCTTTTCGCCATAAATTGACGTGACGAGATTAGGAAATGTTCGGTTGTAAAATTCGTACTTTAGAGACAAATCTTAGTGAATCCGACATCGAGTGTCAGAATTTTTTTCTAATTAAGATAAATATCGACACTTAAATAAGTCAAATAATTACCTCGAGCGTAACCTCAATTTTCCTTTTTGAATGAAATTATTATTATCATCGTAACTCCATTGAAATTTTTGTGTAAGCTCGGTTTGGGCGGTATCTTCGATTCGATTGACCTTTCTCACCGTAGCATCTACGCACATATTGGAATAATCGTACAATTGGGCAAATAGCATTAACTAAAAAATACGAAAGTAAGAACAGCACAAGGGTATAGAGATCGCGAGGAAGTCGGATGCCGTGTACGTTATACGCACTCTCAATCCCAAAGAGGAGGTAGGGAGCAACGGTGGTTCACGCATTGTCTGTGCAAACGCGTGCATAAACGGCAAACACAATATTATAAAGCGTTGCTTAATTACACGTGTTCGCGTATGCAGCGACGCGTGAAGATTTTATAATGCACGTATTTACCTTGGACGAGATCCGCGTAAACCCTCGAACAAACCCCACCCACCCTCTCTCTCTCACCGTACCAATATTCCGCGTCATTGGTCCGAAGTTAATGCGAATTAAAACACCGATCCTATATACACCAAGTTTAAATATTAAAATTCGACTCCTGTGTTGCTTGAGCGAAACTTGGGCTTTTCTTACCAGATAATTGTAATGTAACTCGATTACCTATCTATTTTTTTTTCTTTGGCTATCGAGCTGGAGTAGTGCTCACAGGATTTCAAATAAGTTGGTTGTATCTCCTGATGCACGTACTATTTCGTATATATACTCTGCTGGTGAATTACCGAATTTGACTGTATGTTTAATTCTTAAACAATTATGTCGGGTAATATTTTTAGTCCGTTGCGCAATGCTGCGAATGCTGTTTAAGGTGGCTCCGTCGTTTTTGTAAATCCATAAGAAATGGAAAATGTATGAATTTACAAGGTTTTCAATGATGTTTCGTTTATGTAGTTTTACCAGACAAATCAAAGATAAAATCTTAACCAGCTTTTTATTTCAACTATCCTACATCGGTAAATGTGTTTCCATTACTTTGTATATTAGGAAAGATCGTTACGTATTTTTAGATTGGAAATAATAGGAAATTATAAGCCATTTTCTTGGGTAGATATTTTTAAAAAATACAGCCAACGGTCACATACATTCGAGATGGACCGGTGTATAACTTTCGAACGCTGCTACTAGAGTGGTATATATCAATACAAAAATTATTGAAATGTGGACTAGTTTCCGATGTTAATTAGAAAAACGGTTATCGAATATTTAAAATTAGTCCAAAATCCAAACTAGATATACAAGTTGAACCAGTTATCTAATTTTTCGGTTCTTACGTGTACGGATAACAGTGTCCCATTATCAACTGCTTAATCAACATTATTTTCTTACCCAACAATTATCACGATGAAAATTCCAAAACTTATGTACAAAAATTATAATAGTGACATTGAGCATTTCATTCGCTCTGACATTTTAAAATTATTATTTAATGAGATGATTAACCAAATCATTACGACATCAGCAATGCAATTAACGATCGCGAAGAAAAAAATTGAGTAAATATATTCAACATTCTCATCCGGTCCATCTCTCTTTCTTTTTCTCGCTGATCGTGGAATCCCTTGAGTAACTGTTTGAAGAAAAAGATTAAATTAACCGAGTGGTAGGGCGTACAGTTTGACCTAGTTACCGGATCGGGTAAAGCATCGCTGGTTCTACTCCAAGATCAATGAGTAGCAACCCTTCCGTTTCCTTGCTCGCTCCCTCAAGAAGATAATGACTCATCCGCGACTATTTGGCCCCTTGCCAATCTCATTTTTCTCGACTTTTCTACCAGGTGTTGCATCTTCCTCTTACCCTTGATTTTTATCTTGATTTGTTGCTGTCACTAACTCGGGTAGTTTCGATGCGACTATTCTATAAATTCCAATACAGAATTTCTAGGGTTTATAAGGGATACGAAACATACATTCTATACCTTTTCTTGATTTTATCTTTACTTTATTACTGCGGTCAACCGGTAACATGGTACTAATAATATTAATAAATAATAAATTTAATAATATTATTAAAATATAACATTACATATTTATAAATTTTTGAAAATTTATAATTATTCCTTAACATTATCATTAATTCTAAAGTTTTGTTATTAGATTCTTATTAATATATATTTGATTATTTTATCCAACGGTAACAATTTAGACAAGAATAAAACTACTAATCTTTTTGTGTTTTCTTAAATCGCTTTATATATAGTAAGTATACAATAATACTAATAATAATAATAGTAATAATAGTAGTAATAAAAATACATTGCTGGTAGAGAAAATTTTTGTAAAAAGTGTACCGTGACCGCACGTAAACTCGGTACATCCTGTCGATTTATTTTTCATACCAAACCTTTTCCATGTTAATGTTGATATTTCCTTCTTAATTTAGTGCCATTTGTATGCACGGTAGAATATCGTATTCTCAAGACAAACATCTTTTTCTATATAATTGAACGCGTACATTATATGTAATTTTACAAAAAAAGCAGACGTTTGTTTATTTAATACATTCTGGTGTACATATAGATCACGATTAAACTTTACGGGTGCAAAATAATAAATTTTTTCAATCGGCAGGTCGTTTCGAAATCCACGCGATCTCCGATCCTTACCTTGACTTTGACAATAGATCGCATTATCAAGCGCAACACACCGAAAACTTCATAAACTCACATATATATCTATATATATATACGACTGACGAATTTGAAATCGGTCATTGTTATCCGCTCAAACGTTTCCCAAGTTTTACGGGTGTCAAGTATTACGCAATCTTGACTGTCAAACTCTCCGAGTGTTAACCCAACGTCAACGAAACATATATATTTTTTTTGCATCCGGATTCACGAGATCGATATCTATTCCAATTGTATTGCTACTTTCGAAATTATTTATTTAATTTTCTTTTCTAAAGGCGAATGTGTATTTACACTATTTTAATAACTGACGAATTCATATTAAAATATTTGCTGGGTTTGATGTTAATATTTGAAACGTAACAAATGGAAACTCGTTGGTTACACACGTGTATGTGAAGGACGATTAAAATTTTATTGCGACGTACATATATACGGTGTAGACGAAAATGTTTAAATAACCAAATTAATATTTAATAGTTATAGGGAATTTTCATACATTTTGAGATCCTATCAAACGTATGAGAATATTGCCTTAAAAATTTTATCTTTCTAGATGTGTGTATGTATGTGTATATATTATATTGATATTAAGGTTTCAGAAAAGATACCTATTTTTATTAGATTTTCTTGTTTACAGTGTTAGAGATACGCACTGGTTTGTATGCGGAGAACGTTCTTTTCGTATTTTTAATACACTCTTTCTATTTTTTCTTTTAAAATATTAATACCTATATATTTTTTTTCAAACTTCATTATTATCGAAAAATGATTTTATTATGCAATTTATGGTATAAAAGTATATATTTTAGTATATTTTTTATGCGTAATCGATTTCCGTAATTAGTTTTTCGCAATCAACATTCTAGGTCCTAACTTCGTGAAGTCCGGCTTTTTTGTTTATCATACTCGGCAATTCGTTACCAGGGAATAAACATTTTATCGATATAATAACAATTTTGTCACTATTTTGTAAAATCACAATTATTTACAAATGAAAAATGTTAATGAAATTTAAAGCAATCGGAAGAGAGTTACAAAGAAATTTATTAAAAGAAAGAGAAACTATATTGTTGGTTGAAAAATGATTGTCGATACTAATTATACTGTGCATCGCATCTCTTTAAGGGGATGTGATACCCAAATTACAGAGACTTACCTAGAAAATCCCAAAAATTTTAAAACCTAATTAAAAAAAAATCTGAAAAATGTCACGGATACTGTTCAATAGATTGCGCGACAGACAGATTACGAAATAATTAATTATTAATTAATTATAGGTAAATAACCATTTTTGGTCGATAATATATAGGTATAAAACAAAGATTCACGGATGTCCTGAAAAATCTCGTTGATTTGTCAATAAAAAGATTTTTAAAAATTCACAGAATATCTTCACAGAAAACACAACATCGTGACAAAACACGTTTTTTTCGATAAATTGAATTACTCGTTTGATAAAAAATAAATCATTTTTCTATTTTTTGGAGTTCACATCCCGTTAATGTCATACAGTTAATCTTTGACATGTATTTTATTCAGTTATTTTGTTATTTCTCTACAGGATACCATAATAGTGTAGGCGAAACCGGATACGAATAAAGTTGAGCAAATGAAAAAAAAGGTTTAGTCAATTTACAACGGATGCGTTTTTATGCTGCAAAAAACAGCCATATATATATATATGTGTAGAAAAGATTAGTATGTTACAATCAAGAGCCATTGGTTAGACTAAAAAACAAAAGAGTTAAGGAGCACCTTTTCAAGGCCAAGTAGTTCCTGTTCCCCCCTTTTATATACGTTTCTAGTCGTATATTTTATCGTTGTTGTTTCTAATTTATATACCCTTCTCCCCTGGAATTCGACCGAAATAAAAGAAATCGAGTCACGAAAATTATCGCGTTTCAGGATGTGAATCGAAATCTCGAAATGCGTCTCGCCGATGTTTTAGATATATAAACGTATTTAACGATTGTTTATTTTTTGCTTAGTCGATTCATTATACGAATGCGTCATCTGTAGTGCATTTAACGGAGTAAGAAAAAATTTGTAGAACTATTATCATAATGTTGTAGGTATACGTTGTTATTATGCCCGTTATATATCTTATTCTTTTATCACCGGAGTTGTAATCAGTAAAAAAAATTTTTAAGTTTTTTTGTCCATTTCACGATGGTGCATTATTACGTAGAAAATCAGAAAACTTTTTTCTCGTTGAAAAAAGTTCCTCCCTAATTTAGCGAATTGACTTTTGAAATAGCATCTGTGAAATTAATTTCAGAATGGAAACAAAGAAAAACTGTTTTTTATTACCTTTTCTCTTCGTTTTACCGTAACTACGTCTGATTGCATTTGTTTACCATTAGAGTTAGAAAATAATGTAGTTGAAATTCACGAAATTCAAATGTAGTTTTGTCTACGCAACCTATTCCATTTAAATGAATGAAAATCAGTTAGGAATTCAAAGGTTCTACAAATTTTATCTTGTAGGTATAATTTAAAAGTTTACCTTATATATACCGCATTAATGAATATCTTATATCCGCTCTCCAATTACTGTTTGTTAATCAAAGTTCTTTCACCATTCGATATAGAAAAATGCATTACAGTAAAGTGATGGTATTTTTTTTTAATTATAGATAGTGTAATTAATACATATTGTAATTATCCGTAAAGATTGAAACGGTGGGTACGGTTTCATTGTTAAATAATCTGTGAGCGATGTGCCGATGTGGATCTATATTACATAAACTATAACTTGATGGGTCGGCTTTAATAACAACTTTTTTTTTTTTTTTGGTGGTCGATAATTTTGAATCTAATTAAAAATTTCATTCAAACTGTTACTTACTACACTAATAATCTGTGAAAGGATTTTTAAACAAACCCATTTTATTCAGACATAAATAAATGAAAATATTATCTATGTTTTCACGGATTGACCAGCTCTTAACTTGATATTTGTTTAATTACATATTTAAGTAATTAAATGCGGTGTAAAGATATTCGTGTTACGGAAAATCAATATATCTTAGAAGATTGAGCCGTGTTACAAGCGTTATTGACACGAAGTCATTTAAATTTCATATTCTCGAAGTTACCGAGTAGAGCGTCTTTAGAGTTGCACGAGAGAAAGAGAGGAAGACCGAGTATATTCCCATGGAAAAATTATTTGAAAAAGTTAGTTTTGTGTAAAGTTTTACTTACTCTCGAGTGTTTTTTCTGAACCGACAGGAAGGTCTCAAACGTCCTAGGAACTTCTCTCCTTCCTCATAAGTAAAGTTTGTAAATGTTGGCAATCCAAACACAGGTGATTGCCTTCATTAAACTTTTTTAAAGAAGCTACCCTTCCCTCTCTCTCTCTCTCTCTCTCTCCTCCTCCCTCCCTCCCCCCACACTCTTTTAAAGAGAAAATCCGATTACGTTATGATTCTCCTTTATGAACTGAAGCTGTTTTTCACTTCATTCGTTATAGAGAGGAGGCCATAATATAAATTCGCGATCGTTATGAAGAAAAGCGACGCTTATAAAATTTGTTTAATAAGACTTTAGTCCTTCCCATCGGCCTTTCTTTTACGTACTTTCGGGTTTCTTTCTCTCTTCTTCTTTTTTTTATATGAAGAATTCACCGGAGCTTCTTTTATGCTTTTATTTAAAGATCAAGTTGGAAGCTGAGCGCGCTTTTTTTCATTATCACTCTACCTTGAGAATATTAATGAAGATAGTTTTTAAACCTATTTAACGTTTTACTTTCGTTAATTACTTACTTAAATATTTCGTTTCTGGATGTTCATATTATTAATGTTATTTATTAAATTTATTCTAACAATTATTGCAATTGGCGTATTATTATTAACGTTTATCGTAAATACCCATTGCATAAATATTTGGGTGTGATAACCAAACCAACGTCCCGAACCGCTAGCCACGGAGAAAAATTTTTGATTAAAAATGAGTATACTCTTTAGCAAAGGTGGGACAAACTGTAGAAATAAGAAAAATTACTATACTATATGGTAAAATTGAATATTTATACACAATAATTAGTTAATTAATCTAGTTTTATATAGGAAAATATAATAGCCTTTACAGTTTTATCTAGTCGGATCTGTACCCAAAAATTTCTAACCTAACTATTATGAAATAAATATTGTAAGTGTAAATAAAAAAAGGCTAAAAAACATTTATTCGACATATAATTAGCTTATTAAATTTTATAATTACACTTTTACAGTTGAAAGGTGTATTGTTTTGTGAAAACTTAACCTCGTGGAGCATACTTTTCAACTTTTTGAACCATCGACTTTTTTGCACGGGATATTTACTATGGTTCATCATTTTCAACTCAGATTATGAAAATATGTACTGTGCAAGTGTACATTTGTTACTGTTTGAAACAATAATAATATTTTAAAACAACTAAAAATATGAACTTCAATTTGTTCCTAATTGACGCGTAACTATCTGTGGGGTCGTACACACGGAGAGATGAACTCGCCAATAAAATACAAGCTAACTGTATAGTACCTACTTTTTCAATGCTTGGAACGCATTTTTCCGATCCGAGGTTAGAAATATTGAGATCACAGTAAGTATGGTGTAAAAATTTTAAACTTTCAATTGGAAAAATACCTTCCAAACATCGAAAAAATGTATGATCATAGCATTAATAAAACTGATTCTACAATCAAAATTAAAAATATCAGTACTGTATCAATAAATAGGGTGCGTATATATTAATCATACTATTAAAAATTAGTGCTTATAGCATAATATATTTAATTATATTTAATATATATATATAGCAATATATTTTATATTACAGCTTATAGGAATAAATGTATACATCATACATGTGTAATGTGTGACTGCGTGGATTTATCCTAGTGTGTACAATGTATACACGCACATAAGTTTATACATGTGATAAATGTATTAATTTCTGGCAGAAGAAATAATAATGATTGATTTAATTAATTTTCGTTTATATAACTCGCTTATCGAGGCTATTATACAGTTTTATATTTTTTTTTATATTTTCTAGTACTATAACGTTTTCTATAAAGGCCTCGATTGCAAAACTGCTGAAACTAGATAAGATTCCTACCAGGGCGTGTAATTGATCAAATTGAAATTCAATTTAGATTGAAAGGAAGAACATTTTGACATTTAAGAAAAAAAATGTTCAACTCCAAGCACAGTATTGTAATTGCCACGAAAAAAAAGATTCGTCATCCAACACGGTTTGAAAAACAAAATCCAGATTGACAGGGATGATGAAGGCAAGGCGCCTTGAGCGAGAGAAAACTGGGCAGTCGAAAATATGTATCCGTGGTAGCGAGAAAAGCGCCCCCTCCCCCTCTCACCGTGTACCGAAAACGAATTCGGTTCGCGAAAAGCAAAATTTTTCGTAGACGTCATAACCGAAGCGAGGATCCGACCAAGCAAAACGTCAATCGCACGCGCGCTTCCTAAAAAAAAGAGTTATATATAAAAAAAAACAAACAGAAATTGCATTTTGCAAGCGCGTCACTCGCGGCTAAATTTGCTTTTAGAAAAAATAGCACAAGGAAGGTTGGAGAGAGAAAAAAAGAGAGTGAGGGAAGTGAGAGAGAGAGAAAAAGGAGACGGTGGTGTCCGGCAAGGGAAAAAAGCTCACCGAAAGAAAGGAATTGGATTTGCGCGTCAGGCAACGTACCTACACGTACTCACCATAGCTAACGAGGAACCTCTGTGTCCCCGGGATTGCGGCGCTGATATGATTTGCAAAAGCGTCCGTTGAAAAAGAGAATTTGGGTGTTTTGTCGCGCGCGCGCACGCGTGTATCGGTTACTCTCTACGTGCAGTTATTTTATTAGGCGCTCGCCCACCTTTGTAAATCACGTTTACTTGGTTAATCGGGACTTTCCTGAGATTACCTTTTTTCTTAGCTATACACCATTCTTCGTAATGTTACATTTAGTCGCTCTGTTGAGTCATCCTGTTTGTCGAAAACAGAAGAGAATTTTGAAACACATGAGTTTTTAGGTAGTCTCGAGTAATGAACATTTTTGGGCGAATTTTCAGATCAACAGGGGTAATGAAAACAAATAGTAAAAAGAAGACGGTATGCCTTTTTCGTAGCACAAATCCTCTGGTCGATGGAAATGAAATTTAATCATTCACGAAAGCGTGTACGTTCTTCAAAGTTACCAAATTACATACAACGAGATAGTAATAACTGACAAGCTCAAAGGCACTAGATGACAAAAGCTAAAATACCGTGATATCTCATTAAATCCAGCCTCATTAAACTCCTGCATCATTTTCCTGATATTCGAGCGTATACAGTTATAATTATAAGAAATATATGTTTCAACTTTTATCTAATAGAATCCTGCTGTTTTATTTACTATATAATATCTTATGGATTATTGGAAACTGACGTCCAACCTGCCTTGTGTAAACAATCATATTGTAATTGTTAAAATGATTTCAAAGGCAAAGAAACATACAAAATTTTAGCAATTACACAATTTTAAAATTTTTAATTAAATTAAAAGAATATATCAATTTAGCCGAAACGTGGAGAACATCCTACACGTATAGATGTATCTCTATCTAGAAATTGAAGTAATTGTTTTTTTTAAGTAGCTATTTTTTGAAAATTAGTAAAACTAAATTAATAAAACATTGTTATATTTCTTACTGGAATTTATTATTTCTTTAATTTTCATTTTCATGTTCATTATAATTATGTTTATAAAGTATACTATATTGATTTAATTTAATTTAATATGGAAATTTAATGGATTTAATGGAAATAAAAAATTATTGGACGGATATATATATATTAGTTTCAATTATTTAAAATAATTATTACTCCGTCATCATAAGCAATTACTAATGTACTATCGATTGTTGAGAGAATTACGTGTGGCAGCTGTATAAATTAGAATTACGTCTATATATCTATATTTTCAACAAGTGTTTCTTTTTTAACAAAAATATCGTATACTACCTCCATTGTTGGATTAGCACCAAGTTGGGAACACGAAAAGAGCGACGTTAAAATAATAAAAAAACGTCTATACGCTAAGCAACGTAATCCAAATAAAGACCTAACAGATTTCACATTTAACAGAAAATTCTTTACAATACAAATCCGCGTATACAAGGACATGTAAAGAATCTTTATTCGTTTTTAGGCACAAGCAAACGATTGAACATATAATATATGTCTCGAGCGTATGATTTCGAGTAATCGCGCAGGCATCGGTTGGAAATCCACGCACAATGCCTAGTTCCCCCGATTACACTTGTACGAAGCGAGCCAATGGGGGAGCGAGAGGCTCGCCCGAAGCGATGAAAATTAATACGCGCTGAGCAACGAGTCCACCAGCAACAGCAGCAGCAGCAGCAGCAGCAGCAGGAGCGGTGGCAGCCGCGACCGAGCTCGCTCGGGGAAACCCACTATAGGATATATCCTACCGGATTTGCCCGAGCTTTATGCACTGGATCGGTGACTGGTCTGTTTACGACCGCCATCCCACGAATGGGCAAACACTACCGCGAGACCGAGAGAGGGAGAGAGAAAGAGAAGGACCTGAGGCTACCGCTTGTAATCGGATCCCGAATCCTTTGCTCTCACGGTGCTTTAAGGCGCTTCTTCTCTTTTGGACGAAGGTGCCGTGCGAGCTTTCTTCCCAGCTACTCTCCTGGAAATTGCTCGGGTTCCCTTTGTTCACCCAGTTTTACCCATCGATACACTCCGCGTGTCTGGACGCTTTATTTGCCCTACCCGGTTACCCGCGGTGATTTTTAATCGATATCTTTTAAGACAATATATTTTCTCGTCTCTTACCTCATTTTTGCGATGTAAAAATCATCACACATGTGTATCTAATGAACTTTAAAGAAAACCAAGATTACTTTAGCTTATTTAATTTTAGTTTACTTAATAATAATTATCCACCGATCGATCATTATATATTTCTCCAATATTAATCAAATTGATAATAATCGTTTAAAAACGCTAATAGATTTTTACATAATGTTGACGTTTAAAAACGTAGAGGACAATTTGATACTCATCCTACATTCGGTACCCTTATTTACCGAGTACACCCTCGTAACAGACGTTCAAAAACAGACGTGACAATATTTTCTTTTTCTCTTCGTACGTATTTACTCTACGAAACTTCGCAATAAATCTCTAGGGTTGATGTAATTCTTTTCAAATTTAATTACTTTACTTTCTTTTTTATTCTTAAAGCTAACGTATATCTCTATTGTTATTTTAATTTTGATAATAAATTTTATACGACATTAATACGCTGGCTTACGAGATTAAACTTTCTTAAATTTGTAATCGCAGATTATTCTATTGCGTTTCTTTCTATTTAAAAGCTATGGATGGCTTAGTAATATACTCAACTGCAATTATCGATGGTTTCTTTGATCAGATTATTACACTATACGTTTTGTCATCTAAAATTGTCAAATATCTCACTTAACATACGTTTAATTAATGAAAAATTATTCAAATTTTAAAAAGTACAAAAGATTTGTTAGTATATTTTGAAAGGACTATTACTTATTTTTCTTCGGAAGCTATTATCGAAAATGTTGCTTGTAACTCAAAAATGATAAATCGTTTTAGTTTAACGTGATGCAGAAATCGATATTTGATTCGGATGCAGTCACCTCAAAACCATGTAAATTTATCGAAATTTACGATTCAAGAGCTTAGCTGGACCGTAAATCACAGGTAAAGAAACAAAAAGGGAACAATGAATGTAAATACGATAGAATGTAAAAATTTGAATAGAAAAGAAGTTAAGTTAAACGGGATAACTCCAGATAAATATCCAGTCGGTAGATCATCGAGGTTGACTAACAAACGTTCGTAATAACTTAATTGATGGAATCGCATTGTTACGGATCGATAATTGTTATCGAAGTGTGTCCAAGTATGAAATATGACGTGTGCGCGAGAGGAAAGGAAAAAGCACTGCAAGAGCGTAATTCGCGTGTACGCGTAACGCGTTCACATCTAATAATCCGTAACAGGAGTTTCACCTCTCGTTCGGTTTCTCGCGGGCAGTCAGGGTAGTTCGCGCGCATCCAAAGTGCCTGCAGAGGGTGAGTAGTGGTGTACACCTCGTAAATAACGTAAATTTTGTGTGACGTTTAACTCCGGTGAGTGGTGGGAGGGGTGGGGAGGGGAGGAGGGGACTCTGTATATACTCGTCGATAAGCCAAGTATGACAAGTCGCTTGCGTCGTTCTCCTCCTCGATTTACGAGGTAATTTATTTCGGAGAAAGCGCCCTGCATCCCGCCCAACGTCATTTGCATTTTGGGCTCTTTTTTTCTGAATCTTAGGTCGAGCGATGGAAAAGTTTGAAATGTAGGTCGAATACCCAATATTTATAGCTTACATTTATCTCTTATCGAATTCGTGTTTTTGAATCCATAGGTTTCAAAGTGGGACGAGGCAGCCGGACAGTTTTTCGTTAATTAACGCGTGAAGATACGCCACGTTCAACAGAAGGTATAGAGGCAATAAATAATAGTGGAAATAAGTAAGTAAACAGTAGGTAGAGTAAATGCGTGTGCGTGAGCGCCGTTAACGAGGTAGGATAAAATGAACGGATTTGTCGGTTGAAAAGGTAAACGATACTTCTCCGTAAAGATGCACCGATACGAGATCGACTTCCTATTGGCTCGCGAATGAACAAATAGACAATTTGTTTAGCTGGTAAATTTTGTTTGAACGATGATCAGATTCAGTGGAACATTATTTGAACTCGGCGATTCGGATCGTATTGTCGGATACCGTGAGGCTTGGACGCGGGTGCGGAGTGTAATTGGAGACCAGTTCAGACGATCGTAATTTCCTGAAGGCAGGAGCAGACGGATAGACGCCGTAAAACAATGGGAAAGGGATACACGAGCCAATCGTTTCGGTCAAACGTTAAGCGGGATAGTGTTTATCCTGTGGCGCGCAACGCCCGTGTTATTTCTCTCGGTCGTGTCATCTCTGTCTCTCGTTCGGTCGTCCCGTGACGAGCGTATAAACCGCCTATAACATCACCGTTTTACCTTTTCTTACTTCGTTTTACTGCTTTCCTCGACTCGTCCAACGCTCTCTTATTTTCATCTTTTAGATCCCTCCAGTTTACCAAACTCTTCAAAACTGAACGTTCGATTCTATCTTGATAAATATTGGATTGTTATATGTACAATAAAAGATAAACGTATTATCCAATTTTATAGTTTCGATTGATATATATATATGCATCTATGTCAACATATCTATATATCTTACGATGCTTCTTATTATTATACCGTCATTGTTACTATTACGATTAAATTAAACTTCCCGCAAATTCACTGTGTATGTATATATATATCGCTCTTTTTTTTCATTTACTTTCGAGATAATATTTCCGATTTTCAGTTTTAAATTGTTATTATTAAGTAGGACGCTATTTAATTTACAAGAAAAACAAAGTTACATGTCAGTGATGAATCAATATTAATATACTGTTAGGTACTAATAGTGGGCCGCTCTAGCAGCTTAAACTTATGAATATTTAATTAGTAAAAAAATTGGCCTAATGTTTCATAAAAAAATCTATTGTAGATCAGTAATTTATTTTATTATCTTTTATTACTTACTCGTTACACGGAACTAGCTTTATTATATATTATATTATAATTTAGTTAAGGGAATGTCGGATTCAGAAAATGGTCATTTTTAATATTTTTTTATAAACAAAAGAATAAAAATTTTGTTACAATATACTCAAATTTTTTCAGAATTTTAAATTTTGTAATTTAATTCTGATTTTTGCGTTGAATTTTCATGCCTCTTTAGACCAATAATTATCTACTAAGAATTGTTTATTAAATTATTATTAACAAATATATTTTTTCTTAAAAAATCAAAACGTCATGTCCTCGCTTTTGTTTCAAACTACCCCCATGAATTTTGTTCATATGTTTAATTCAATATTTCCAAGATAATTCTTATGTTGGGAGGTGTAGGTAACTTGGGTCCGAGATCCCGTTCAACTTACGTTTTGTACATCATAGTTCTTGAGATATAATTTTTATCAAAACAGCGAATGTAAATATAAACATTATTTATTCGAATATGGTATACTTAAACACTTGTGTACGTAGTTTTACGTATGCTTTAATAACTAAGTTGTGTTTTACGCGTAGGTGGTCAAATATTGAGCCCAAAAATCGATCTACCTTGATAGAATTACCCGATATCTGACCGCTCTTTTGAAGACGTCAATGAGAATATTTTTTTATTGTTATAAAATCTAACTCCAGAAATAGAGAATGAATCAGACTAGTTATTAATGTAATTGTTTCTATAATATAAAATATAATCATATAATAATTATGGTAAATTGAATGCCCTATAACGCAATCAACACCTAATGTACGGAGACGTGTGATCTAGTAATTTCAATTTTGTTACATACCTTACGTAATGGTTGATATATACATTTCCGCGCGTTTCAAATGTATAGCTTTAACTGCATCTTGAAACATGTTTGCAACGATACTTTCCCATACAATCATTGTTGATCGTGTCCATGTAGAATGACGTATTACTCAATGATCGTATGTAATAATTTACCTATATTACTCTATCGGCAAAAGACAGTCATGACAATGCTTACTAACAGAAATATCAAGAAAACTTTTTTTTAACGGAGTAAAAATATTCACTTACAAATTAATTGTAGTTAAATACAGAACTAGATTTTCTTGGCCGGTAATTTCGGGGCAGTTTACGTCTGCCGAAACAATGTGACGATAGAAAGAGAGAGAGTATAACGCGCGCAGAAAGCGACAAGTTTACGCTCGAGCGCTCGTCCTTCCGCGTCGGTGACGGCATGCACAAGTCTCAGATAGTCGCGGCTACGAATTTAAATTACAAATTCAGGAGAGTCTGGTGGAAAAGACTCGACCCCGAATCGAAAGTGTTATAAATGTTAAGGGGATCCAACTAGAGTAGAATAATCCGTACCTATCTTAGATTGTACAAACTCTACTTGGAGAATTGCGGCGACTAAACGAGCTTTACTCTGACCAGACAATTTTTCTACTCGTGTTTGGGACGCGTCGGATTCTTGGAATTCATCGAATACGAATTCGTATTAACCAGCTACATCTGCTTTTTCCATTTACGTTTATCACACTTTTCTTATCTTTTTAACTTACGATAATTGATTTCAAACGTTTTTCTCACTTCGATTTCTGCTTTTACTTGGTTTAGTTGTTTATTATACTAAACATAGTTATCTTGTTATGTAAGGGGATGTCGTACTCAGAAAATGGTCATTTTTTACTTTCTTCTATAAACAAATGAATAAATTTAAGAAAAACGTGAACGTCGGGCCCTTAAGCATGTTTTAAATAATATACCTAAATTTTTACAGATTTTTAAATCTATAATTTGAATACGACGTTTTATGCCTTTCTTTTTCTAATAATTACCGACCAAAAATTGTTTACTCAATTATTATTAAAAAAGTGATTTTTTCTTTGAAAAATCAAAACATCGGGGCCTTCCTTATATGTTAAGCTATACGTATGCATTTTGTTCAGATTTTTAGTTCGATATTTTAGATATGATTTTTGGGTTGGAAGGTGCAGATTCCTGTAATTTGGGTCCGACATCCCGTTAACAAAAGAAAATAAAAATTTAATACGATTGTAATTTATCAATCTTCCATAATCAAAGGTAGGTAGCAGTATGCTTAAGTTATATAATGTATACAAACCCGGTTCTGTGTTATTAATAGAAAAAAAATGTAAACATAAGGCTCTCCACTCATCCCTACGTAATAAACGCGATTCGCATATGTTTAATATATACAGTAGAAAATTTTTGCCGTGTATAAGTACATCTGTCTTGACGTTTCCTCGTTTACGAATGAGGAAAAATTTTTCACATTCATTTTCACTATATATCCAATTTGCTTTATATTCTGAGATGAATCAATCAAAATAGTTAATAAATTTTGATAGTCTAAAGAGGGTGGCACTGAATATATCAAAATGTAACAAATAAGAAAAAATGTGTTAATTTTTTTTTTTTTAGCTCCTCATCTTTCCCTCGGGCAGATCGATAAATTTTAAATTGTACATTATATTGGAAAACCATGTTATTGGAAAATCAATGATAAAGGAATAGCGGTGCAAAGAAAACCCCTTTAAACGTAACAACATGCACTTGAGATATTCCGCGAGTTGATCATTGAGTTACGCGATGAAAACACTCGCAAAAGGGATATATGCAAAGTTAGAGTATAGTCGAGAGTGTCGGTATCAAGAATCCTCGGTGTATAAGACAAGAAAAAGGAAAAAATAAGAGCGCACGAGTGAACCCTTTTGGTTTAAATTCTTCAGCGTGTGGTGCATGATGCATTGAACACTTACGAGGTATCCAGGTTTTTGGCATCGTCAGCCTCGTTCTCGGTTGGTTGATGCTCATGAACACCCCCGAGCCGAGGAAACCAACTGTGAAGAGAAATGGCAATTGGCTGTTGGTGCTCTTTTTCGAGGGCTATCCCTTTTCTTTTTTACTTTGCCAAGTAGACGCAGAGAGAAATAGAGAAAAAGTGTTCTACGCCACTCACGTGAGTGATACGTTGGGGTTTGTATTTTCTTCAAGCCCTCCGTACCTTGTCGTATTTAGACTTGTTATATCTGACTGATGGCAAAGATTTCGTTATTTGTTACATACTTTCGAGACCTTTGTTATAACGTCGTGTTAAATTAACCTTCTCGATATCCATTTGACGCTTACAAGCTCGATGCTATACTCAATATTTTGTGCAACATCGTCATTATTTTAAATATAAGTTAATCGATTATGTATTGTTTAATAATTACATTAATTCGAAAATGATGTTCACCTTATCGAATTAAAAATCTGAAAAGAAAACTGAAAATTGAATAAATAAGCAGTTGTTGGTAATTTGAATGATAAAATTGTCAAGTAATGAACGAGTGTAAAAATTTTGTAAAAATTTTAATGAAATTCGTGTACATCAACATTGAAAGGATATACACATGGGTATGTCGCTCTGTATTTGCAAAAAATAAAAAAAAGAATAAATTAGTGGGTTGGATGTTAGTAGCCCGTATCGCCTTTTCAATATTTAAATCTTTACGAGAGGTTGAAGTGACGAAGGGAAATCTTGTAATGTGCGTGGTGAGAACGACCGGCAAATGACTGGCGAGTATATACGATTGAAGGGGAAAATGATAGGCGGGTCAGGTCAGGGAGTAGTTGAAAAAGAAGGAAATTAAGATAAAGAAGGGGTCGGGTGGTTGGATATATGCCCACTCGTGGGGAAATCGAGCGGTTACCTATGCTCGACTCGTCGGAATCCAGAGCCCGGCAATGCCCGTGGTGGGCTGCGTAACGGGCAATGGGCAATGGGCAACTGGCAACGGGTAACGGGCGTAACGGCTGGTCGATCCCTCTCTCTCTCTCTCTCTCTGGTCTCCCTGGCTCCTGTAGGTGGAGGTCCCCCCGGCGGGTAAACCGATCGGAATGCTCGAAAAGACGCCCGCAGACCGTTCAGTGGAATCCGATACTCGCGCGCGCTCGCCCCTGTTCACCCACCACCAGCCGCTTCGAAACCCTGGAGGTATAGTAGGAAGGGAGGAACGGGGAGAGAGAGAGAGAGAGGGTGGAATATTCGGTGGCTCCCGAACGGGAATCGGGAATCGGGAGTCGAGAATCCGGAACAATCGAAATGTAATCCCTTTGTCAGCGGTGTCTCCGGTGGTAGAATTTTGCACGACTGATCTTATTGGAGTGGCGGAAGAGCGCGTCTGTCGTCTCTAACCTCTAATAGCCAACGTCGCGGTGGCATCGGGTCTAATCGGTCCGCGCACCCGTACCTCTGTACCTATACCTATATAACATAAGCGGGGGAGGCGCTAATGTGCTTACCGTAATACCCCTCGATCGCGGCGGCGGTACTCCCGTACTCGTAGCTGTAGCTGCAACGTCAACACCGCCGCCTCCACCCCCGCGTCGGCTTTCCCGAGCCCTCTCTCTCAAATTAATAATCACCGATTGTACGTACCGAACAACCCACCTCACCCACTCCTCTCCCCTCTACCCTCTCGCTAAAGACGCACCAAGGCGTCTTTGCTGCAAGGCGATTTCAGGTCTTCGTTCTCTGTTCTCCGTCGTCTTTGCGCCGACGTTTAAGACGGCCAACTAACTTCCTCCTCCGCGCTGGCTTAGCCTCCTTCTCTCCCTCCTTCTACTCGACTCACCTTTAACGTACATTTTCCCGTTCCCGTATAAACTTCCCATCGTCCTTTTCCTCTCCTGCTCTCCATATTCAATCGGATTCAAATGGAAAATCGATTTTTTCCTTCGATATAACTAACTATAGTACATTTATTGTATCGCAAGCTACTCGATACGTGATCTCGTGCAGTATCATCAAAATTACAGGTTTATTCCTAAGTTTATATGAAGAAAACGTCTTGAAATATATTTGTTTATTCGTGAACAATCGATCGATCCTTCTCGTGGGCTACGTTTTACAATATATTCATTCTCACGTAGTATGGAAGATATATACATTTGCCTGTTTCCTCGCAACGTCCAGATTAGATGAGAGGGTATTGACGGAAAAGATTGCATAATTCAAGATAACTCCCTAATATTATCTCTCGGTCTCTATCGCATCTACCTCGAAAATATGACTAATAGCGGGAAAGCGATCATTAACTATGCGGATCGAGCTAAAAGAGGCGCACTCGCTCCTCGCTCGCTCCGGACAAGTAATTATTGAACATTACGAGATGAACCGTGCAAACTGTGTAGAAAGATTACCATTCTCACTGATGTATGTATATACCACTGCATTCGTCCTCGGATCAAATAGTTCACGGATCTTGATGTAAAGCGTTATCTTTAATTTTTCAAGAGCGTTGAGCGATTAAAACTATATTCCCTTGTAAATATTGCATATTAATCTTTCGAAAAAAGTGGGTTGCTCCGTGTAGTGTTACGAGGTTTAGCGTTCGATTATTTCCAAAGTGTTGAAGCTGGAAGAAAGGTAAAACTTGGGAAATGAAGAGAGGAAAAAAAGGGATGCGGAGGAAACAACGAGGACATTTACGGGAACCCCAAAGGGAGTCTCAACGGTGGCATTGTACCTCGAGAAAAAGAGCCCGAAACTCTCGAAATACCCAAACAAAAGGCACGCGGAGATTTTTCAAGTGTCCGGTCGAACTGCTCGTTACACGGGAACTCGAATCTCCTCTCGTTCTTGTT
Organism: Theocolax elegans; assembly: GCA_026168455.1. Lineage (NCBI taxonomy): Eukaryota > Metazoa > Arthropoda > Insecta > Hymenoptera > Cerocephalidae > Theocolax > Theocolax elegans. Next base: position 54,758,698 of record CM047431.1, read on the forward strand.
GCTCCTTTAAACTGCGCGATGGGATCTCTTTGTGGTGTGATTTTTTGCTGATGTCGCTACTATACGTAGTCTGCGGGTGAAAACCTTTACCAATTTTTTTCTTTCCGGTGCTGAAGAATTTCAACTGTGACTTGAGTAACAAATTGTTTAATCATTTACGATAAGCGTTTTGTCACACGCAATTTCGAAATAATATATCCACGCGCAAAAGTGCTAATTAACGAATATTTTTTTTTTAATTATAAAAATATTATTTTAATCGATGTACCTCCGAAGTTAATGTTTTTCTTAAACCAATGCAGATTCGACACTCCGAGTAGAGAAACTTCCAATAAAGAAATGAAAATCTCAAGTCAGGGGAAAATAATTTAATTAGATTTCTCGGTTGCACGTAAAAGGTTGAACGTATAGTTTATTCAAATTTTTGTGGAAAGGGCAGTTGAAAAGCGACAAGGTAATTCGCGTACGTGAACGATCATCGAAATTCGAATTTCCACAAAAGGTCTAGTAATCAATGTTAACGTGGTAAAATCTAATATCTTGAGGAGAATTCGAGAATCGGGAGGAAAGCACGACAAGGTTGAGTGTATTCTGAACCGTATAGTTAATGCCACTGTGCGATATTCCCCTCTCGGTCTCGCTCCTTTCCTCGTTATGTACCATGGTGCTTATCGAGGAGACTCAACGACTATCGATACAATTCCTTAATATCCTTAATACCATTCAAACGGTGCGTTTCCCAGCTAACAATCCTGAGAACGTTATTCAAACACTTTCGTGCCTTCTCTCGCTTACCTCCACCAGCTTGCTATTATTTCCGTTTAATATAATTTACATTCTCGATGATTATCTTCATTTTGATTGGGGTCTATTCCAACGATATTTTCTTACTTTCGGTCTAGTTTTGTATACCGACGATCTCATAATTAATTTATAGATTCTATCGAGCTCTTAGTAGTAGGCACTTTTGATTAATAACTTCCTTTCTTCCTTATACTTTTCCAGGGGTTTTTACGTTTTAGTATTAATTTATTTTGTAATATAATAAACAGTTTTTAATACTAATTAGCAATTTATTCGACTTAGTCGTATTAAATACTTTTAAATACTTTTCGATATCGGTGTAGGATTCCCAAAATATTTTCGTGGTTTAGCGTTAATTTTAACACAAGATACTAATTTCTACACGGAGAAAAATGTATACTGTAAAAACACAACGTCGTAGATCTGAATTATAATTAAACACTTTTAATAATTCTTTAATGATGTGATTCATTTTTAACGCTTCAAGGTTTAAATGATGTAAGTTATATACCCAGTATTTTTTAACGATTTTTTAAAAATGATAAGTATTCATCTAAAAAGTTGTTTCTATTGCTAATAAGATACGTACTTAATAATGTTTTAAAAACCACTACACAAATTTTACAACAATTGAGGGTCCGGAAACAAAAAGGGCGCGTAAGCCGAAAATCTTGGATAAGTATTGTCCACGGAGTCGATTTTTCACGTCAATAAAATAAAATTTTTTCTTTTGGGTTTTGTAGAGTACATAATTCCCCGCATTTTTTGTATTTAAACTATATATTAAAAATATTTTTTGTTTCTGAGTTATGTTTTTTATTACGATATTCACTTCAACCTGCCACCATTTTCGTTCTATTCAATATTTTGTTATGAAATTTTTAGACGAGTTTCTCCAAGGATATCCGCGAGTTATAGACTTGGAAAGAAGTCTTAATATTATTTACAAAACATATGATGATCTTTTAAAAAGAGAAAAATGAAAATTGTAAATGTTTACTTTTAGCAAGAAAAGTTGAGTGAGGAAGTTTCGAATTTCGGGAATATAACAATCGGATATTAAAACTTAATATTTAAGGAAGTTTACTGGAAATTTTCTGATTTATAACCGTTAATGAAGCTGAATAATAGCGATTTTTCTATTAGTTCGGAACCGCGCGCTATGCCTCTAACTGAGCTATCCGGGCGCTCGACTCGCTCCCCACATATTTTATACTTTTTATGTGCATTTTTATACGCACAGTCACTTAAAAGAAGAAAATATATACTATAATCGCTATATTTTAAATATTTAAAAAAATTTGTACATGACCCCAACAAAAAATAATTTCGAGCTTTTTGATTGAAAAGTAAAACCATTTTTTTAAATGACAATATCTTTTCGAAATTTTAGCGATTATAGAGTATATATTATTATTATTATATAAATATTAATATAACATATAACATAATCATATAACAATGGAATACATTTCTTAATTTTTAAAACGAATTATGTTATTATTAACTTTTATTTAAAATTTTTTGGTCAATTTACATGTCACATTACTATTTTAATTAATTATAAGACTCCGTACACTCTTATTTTTTTTCAAAATGGACATACCGCTGGATATCTCAGTAACCAGTTCATCGAATAGGTTAAAATTTTAATAGTAACTTTTAAACGTGATTTTCATCCACTTGAGCGGAACAGACTGTGCCAACATTCTAATAAAATATTAAAATTACTACATAAATTTAAAAAATTGAAAAATTATACAAAAAACAGCTAAATAATTTTTTCATATAAACATTTAGACTCTTATTGAAATTCTGTGTCGTTTAAGTGGATTATAACCGTATTTAAAAGTTACTGTTAAAATTCGACAAAGTAGTTTCTAAGATATTCTGTGGTAAGTCCATTATGGGAAAAAATCAGAGTACGGAATCTCATAATTAATTAAAATTGTTATGTGACATATAAACTTGCCCAATATTTTAAATAAAATTTAATAATAATATAACTTGTTTAAAAAATAAAAAAATATTTTGAATGCAGGGTATGAAAAAAATTATTAATTGTTAATATCGAAGAGCTTTTTTTCTATTTTAACACTGGCTTGTCCCCTTAAACCTTTGACGATCGTAACCCATACGTTTCCGTCGCTTAAAATTATAAAGTATCTTGATATTATTTAAATTGGATGTTCTAAATTTGAATTAAACAGTCTCAGTCAATATAAACAGGGGTATAAAAAATAACGAAAATGAAATTACGTTAAATAAACATTAGTATGTAACCGTGATTATTCGAGCTGGCAAGTCAAAAACGCATTGTGAACTCCGTGGGACAAACGATAAAAAGGATAGTCTGGCGGCACTAAGGTTAACAACGTCGTGAACGGGGGAGGTTGGTAATTTGTCATCGCGCTAGTCTTTTGACCGAAGTTTTAAAAGAAGGAAGGAATGGTAAAAATAAATAAATAATAGGTCGGTATAGCGTATATATTCTGAGGATTCGTAGAATTATATAAGGAAAACTAGGAGGAGTTTATACACGTCTAATTGTATACCAGGTATTCGCAAAGCGCTCGATAACGTTCGCGCCTTAAAGGACGCATTGTCGTTCTCGTCCGCGACGTCTCGGTCGGGATAATTAGGAATCGCATCTGTCTCTCGGCAGCGTAACATTCGCGCGAAGAGTACCCGGGAGGAGTGGGGAAGGTGGGGGGGGGATGTTAATTGAATATCTAATTAATGACTTCCGACGGAATTCGTAACTCCCGCGAGTCGTTTTATAAACGGCTCGTATCTCTCCTTCCCTCCCTCTCTGTCTGTTTGGTCCGACCTTTCGCATCCCATACAAATGCGCGTGGCTCAGGTCCCCGCGTTAAGCGCGGTTCAGTGCCTTAATTAGTTTTCCGAACGGAGAGGGAAAGAGAGAGAGAGAGGTGCGTTGCTAGTTAGTAACTGGATAGTTTCCACTTGTCGGTACTGTGCACCCGGGCGTCCAACGGACTCGGCGCATCGAGCTACACGGCACCTGCTGCTCCTCTCTTTGGGGACGGAAGAAACAAAGACCGGCACCAAACCTTACATTTTCTACCTATCTCTCGCACTCTTTCTCTCTAACTATGGCTATCGTGTACAAACGAACGTTCCTGGTAGACTACGTTTTTGACCGTCGTACCATTGTTTTCTTTTCTTTTTTTTTTCTTTTTTTCTTTAACCTCTCTTCCTCTCCTTATCGCTTTCGTAGTTTCCGACACTCGCTCCGCTTTTTAACTTAACTCTGCCACTTAGTTTCAGCGACTCTTTTTTGTCACTTATTAAATGAACATCCGCGTAAATTAACACAGTTTGCTTGTAACTCGGCGAAAGTTTGACATTTTTCTTTCCGCTGTTGTGTGTTCGGGTTACATTCACATTTGTATTAAGGATACGTTTCTATTGTTTTTCTATTTTGAATAAACGGTATTCCAAAACGTCAACAATTACAAATAATTATTTGACGCGGGTTTAACGAAAAAATGTTCCTTACGCAATGTTAATTTAAACAATCCATCGCGAAGAATCGGGTAAATGAAGCTTTATGCGCACGCGATCCGTGTTATTACATTCCATAATCCTGAAAAGAGTCGGAGAGAAAAAAACCAGTACGAAGCTTAAAAAATAATAATAAAAATATAATTTTTATACTTTTACCGTAGATTACAGTTAATCCAAAATTTCGAGGAGATTCTCACATTCCATTTAGATGGTTGAATTCATCTATATACGCGTGAATAAGAGAAGTTTCCCTTTGCATATCTAATTCCTCGTTCACTTTGATCCCATTATAACAAATTTTTTTGCAATTTTCCTTCTCTTCCCTCTCTCTCTCTCTCTCTCTCTCTCTCTTTCTCTTTCTCTCTTGTCGTAGTTCGGTCATTTTTGTGCATATTCTTTTATTAGTGGATGCTGGTATGCCGGAAAATTCCGTCCGGTTATATGCGCCCGCGTTGAAACAATTCGCTGATGAGATTTCGGAGATTCCACTGACGAGAAGTGAGCCTTTTAGGGATAATTAGGAGGACTAATTACCGAGAGTTCACTTGGACGCGAGAGATAGAGAGAAAGAGAGTAACGGGGGAGATGTGTACCTCGTACGCCTGGTGGTTACGCAAATCCGAATTTAAATTTGTGGCAGGGCAAAACGGAATGGAATCATTCTCCGACTAGTATTTCTATAGTAAAGAACATCTCTCTCTCTCTCTCTCTCTCTCTCTCTCTCTCTCTCTCTCTCTCTCTCTCTCTCTCATCCCGCTTTATTACTTTTACGCGCCACCCGCTTATTTATTCCCTCGTAGATATTTCGTTTAATTAAATTAACCCTTTCAACTTAGTTTCAATACCGACGCGCAAATCTAACAATCTTTAAACCACCCTGGTATTCAGCGTCATTTCGCGTAAACCTATTTTTTAGGAGTTGGAACGATTCGATTCTCGCGTCAACAGTGCGTATCAAACAATTAATCGTGCGAGATGTCCATTACGCAAATGTATCGTGATAAATTTTTCATAGATTTTATTATCATTAGAAGAAAAATCTAGCCTACGTACTCTTCGTGTAAAAATCAAAGATTGCGGCTACGGATGAAAAAATCTAATACGTCGGGATAATAAAATTCACGTAAAAGAGAAGCCTAAAAACCTAGTTGTAAATTATGAGCGTGTCTTGTTGAGCCATAACTACATCGTGTACTGCATGTCGGTAAAGCTTTACAACGTTTAAACTCGTAAAGCTTACCCATTTATCCTATAACCCCTCTATACATTTTTCAGTTTAAAACTTTTTACGTCGTCTATTAGACTTTGTTCAAAAGAGACTTTCGACTTAGATATACATATATATAACTATATGTATCCCAATGTGGTTTTATATAATTACACGATTGCGCGATTCGATTAGCAAACTTCACTCGGTGTTTCTAATGTTTCTTCGAGTATCAAGCGTCTCGATAATTTTGTCTTGCGATATAGTCAATTGCTAGGTGTACCAGTTGCGTTTCGTATCGATTAACTCGAACAAAGTTTACGCACTCTTTAACGCGAGTGAGATGGTCGGTGTAACGATTGTGTCATCGTTACGCGTCCTAAGAATATAACCAAGTTGTTCCTCCTTTTATTTCATATTCAATTTTGGTAAAATCAAATTTCATCGCGTTGCCTCTGCATCGCATCCCTATGCAGACGTTTCCTATTTCCAAGGTAAAATTTATCTTTTCGGTCTATACGCGTGTCGAGTTGCATTTCTAAGTAATATTTCATTTCACGCGAATTCAACGGCTATTCGATGATGTCTCATGGTAATAATATATATATATATTTATATTATGTTTTAAAGGTATATTTACTGACTTACAAAATACGTCCATTAAATATTTACGTCTGCAGATTAGCTGTTTTGTATAGAATATTTTTATGATTAAACCGTCAAATTAAACTGTAAAATAAGTAATAATAATTAAATCAAATATTACAGTATTCAACACACACATTGTATTTCGCGGTTCTTACTTCATGATAAACTACGTAGTTGATCGTTTTGGAGGAAACGTTAATACATATTTAATCGAACTTTACTCTGGAGTCAGTTTTATTATTCAATTTTACGTGTAATATTGACGAAAAAATAAGAAATGTTTATGTTAATTAAATTTAATACAATCGTTAATCAATGATCATATCAAATACATTTAAATATTTACCTTCGCAATCCAAATATTTGCAAGGTATATACTAATACTTTTTGGACAAATCGATAACGTTTCGTTAATCGTATTGTAAAATAAACAGTATGTGTATCTTGCAGTTCACAAGTTATTTTAACATGGATTTGCGCATATGTACGCGATAGTTACATGTTATACAGTCGATGTTCGTAACTTGGTGCACGTACGTTAAATATACATTTACAAACTGGAACGGTATTTATGGTCGGGTTAATTTGCTACGGCTATATCGTTATGTAATAATTTACTATTTTTGTTTAGTAATAACACGTGGACTTCTTTTTTTTTTACGTTTATAAATTATTACTCGAGTGCAGAACCGTTATTATTACTATTAGGTGTATATACGTGTACACACGCATTTTGCTTGTCATTACGTCGAAGTGCGCTTTTAAATCTTCTATTTATATATCCTTTTGATTTATTTGTCTTTATATGTGTTTTGTTCCTTATTTAAATGTACATCGCGCGTTGTTATCTCGACGTTTACGACGAATGTTAGCCAGCTGAATGTCCGTATAAATCAATATTATTTAAAAAATGTTCGTTACATTTACAATATTTAGCTTTTCGCGTGTATACGGTAAGATAGTTTATCGGTAACTGAATCGTAGAGTACGATCGTACAACCTATCATATTTTAGGCTAATAATTTTTTACCGTTTTTTACTTATTTATTTATAAATGGCATTATTTTACATTCTGTTTTTTTTAGGATTAAAACACTGATATAAAAAGAGTGCATAAATTAAAAATATGTTGAATTGGTATAAAAGTAATTCAATTAATTTATAATTATATACGTCTACGATGTATTTGTAAAATTTAAATTATCGAAGAATAGGAGGAGACATGTGTTATAGGAAATCGGTGGAAAATATTGTTATCGGAGTGAGCGAAATCGAGGAGATGTCGTACAAGCGCATGAATCGAGTGTTTACAGAGTTAAACCATCGAGTCTGTTTAAGGGTTGATATTCACTTACGCTGAAAGCGTAAATCTCGATAAAAGTAAACGGAAACGTAGGTGCAAGCGAAATGTTTACCTAGACACACAGAGCGAGAGAGAGAGAGGGGGGGGGGGGGAGACGTATGCAAGCGAGGGAGAAAGGCCATTAGGAATCGAAGACAGAAGGAGGAGGGTCGAAACTCTCGGGCGTTACGCAAGCTAAACTCAACTTTCCATCGAAGCTTGCGCGTATCGGGCATTCCCACCTTCCGCACGCGTAGAACCCTCTCGATCCGAGCTCTCACCCCTCCGAAACAAACTCCTCCAGCTGTTTTCCGAGCTGCCTCCGCCGCCGCTTATGCTGCTGGTGCAAACTAGTAACTACTATCCGAACCTCTTCTCTTTTCCCACAAAATTCTCCTTTCTCACTCTCCCGACTGCCAATTACCAATATTCACACTGTGAATTATCATTCAAAGTCATTTAATTGATACCTTCGATTCAATTTACGTCCTTTTTGGTACTTTTATTTTTACATCGATGAATTGATTTTATTGATAGAATGATTACTGTTTCATTATTCTTAACCGCTCTTTTACGTTACTATGCAAATTACTCGTTGATTGTTTGTTTTTCTTTTCCAATATCGGTAATTTTAAATATTGCCAGCTCAGTTGAAAATCGTTAGTTAACGCGGCTATTCCGAGCTAGGTGTTTATAGGTCATACGTCAAAACATTTTTCTGCGAAGAAAGCGACGAGTTGTAAAATTTATTTCCACAGTGGTGTTCGTATCATTCGGCAGAGACCGGATATCGAAACCGATATTTTACAATCCTCGATAATAAGATCAAAAACATGTTTTTACTTGAAAACTAATGTATACATTGTTCAAGATTATTATAAAGCTCTCATTAGATTGTTAACATTCAAAATGACGATGGATGCGAATTAACTGAATTTACTAAAATATAATAGAAATTTATAAATTTTTAGTTCGATTAAATAAAGTTTAAAATATATTTAAATTAAAATATTAAGCCAGAAAAATGCGCATTCCGAATAACACACAAATTAGTAACACTAATGTTTATTTTGATTATCACTAAGAACGAAATAAAAAAGTGAAAAATCGTTTACTATCCTCCAGGCGACTTGAATGGCACTGGCGACTGGAGTACCTTTTTGGTCCACCCACATATTCGGTTTATTAAAAAAAAATCTTTGACGGGGAAAATGTCCCCAAAGTATCATTGACACATTGTTCATACGCGAACCGCCTGAAGGTTAACAAGGACTTTTACTGTATAAAATCTAAGCGATAAACAATATATATATAATGAAAAGGAAAATCTTGTACATACAGACATTCATTTCGAACGCTTTATAAATTCGGATAAAATGAGAATCGAGTCTAGTCTATTTACGAGTCACTTATCCAAATTCAAAGCGACATTCAACACCAAAAGAATTCCGAGGCAAAAGAAAAATTGTTTTCCCGTACTGTAAATCAAATCTTCCCGAGGAAAATTCGCGTAACCGCGCTTCGGAGGCCAAAGAGATGGAAGCTCATCCCCGAGTTGCTTTCTTCCTTTTTTTATTCTTTAAACTCGAATCGCGATGTTTGCGAAAGAAAGTGAAAAACGAGCGTGCACCTTCGATATACATCGAGGGAGTGAGCCTCGAGTGGAGTGTTCTCTTCTTAGGAAATTTCCAATTATTCGCGACGCCCGGTTCCCTCCTCTTTCTCCGCCGAGTCTTGTCGCGACGGTGCGGCAAGTTCTACCTTACTTTTGTGCTTTACACACACGTCAATCATCAACAATTACTAAGGAAATTATATATGTATATTGTGTATGCATATATATTAACTGAAAAAAATGATATACGTTAATTAATTTATCAACGACATACGACACCCTGTTTCTACTGTGAAAGTCCATTTGTAATGCAGGAACGTTACAGCTAACGAAATAGAAAATGTGTGTGTGTGTGTGTGCGTGTGTATATATATATATATAGTTCCCCTAATTAACAAATAAAGGAATTACAATCAAGTTTAATGAAATTATTCTTTGCTCGAGTGAAAAGACTAAATGAATTATTAAACGTCTATTCGTCATTGGCGAAGTAAAGTTACTTCCGAGTAAATTAAACAATTCAAGAAATACAGTAGGTAGTTTGAAAATGTCTTTAATTTTAGTCTTTCATAAATCTCAATGAATATTATATCTATCTTGGACCAATGAGTCCGTGGCGTCAGTTAATTCTATATAGGTATACTTCATTCCTCCTCTCCCTTCTTTCTCTCTTTCTCTCTCTTTCTCTCTACGTTTTTCAGAGCTCGAGTTTCCGCTAATTTGGATGCTTCATCAAGCGAGCAAGTCGTCCAAGTCGCTCGTCTTTTTAAGGTCCTTCACTTTATAGATCCCTCTCTCTCTCTCTCTCTCTCTCTCTCTCTCGCTCTTCACTCACCCCTGGGGACTTTGATTTCTGGGCTCCTAGCGTTCTTTCCTTATTCTCTATCTTGCCGTCTTATTCGCGGATTGAATCTTTTACGCGCGATGTGCAGTTTGCGGGCTTCCAGGAATTACCGGCGCGTATTGTCTGAACTATACAAGGGAATATTCTCTCTAGTTTCTTCTTTTCCTTTTCCTTCCTTTTTTTTTAACTTTCTTCCAGAAACGATGTTAGGGGGAAAGGAAGGAACGGAGTAGTGTTTGCAGCGGAAACGTTCGGGAATAGGATATTTAAAGGAGCGCAATTCGTGATAGGAAATTTTACTAGACGTTATAAGAGAATTTACTGTGTGAAAATGAATGTGGATTTTCCAACTTTAGAATAGTATTTGCTTTAACAACCTCTTTCTTCCGAAGCAAATGTGGTTTATCCCCGCGTTATAACGTTTAATGTGCTTTTGTTGCGATCGAATTTTACCTCTCTTTAATTTTCCTTACTCCTAAATATTTGCTTTCCTGTGATTTTAGATTTTACTACACGTTCTATTTGATACAAATCTTTTAGTTGTATATAAATATATTCGATTTAGTATTATCGATGTTGTTGCATTCTCATTTTTTTACATTGAAAAATCGAAAGGGGTAAAATAACACGAAAAAATACGAGGATTCAGAATTATCCGGAATGTTGTAAAAACGATGGTTTAAACAACAAATACGGTGTATCCTTCGGGATAGACGATTAAGTTTGCGATTGTTAAATTGCATCAAAAACTCCCTCGATTCCCGTGGTTTTAAATCGAGTTGTTGGCCGTACGGATTATTCATCCTTGGCTCAACCGAGGAGTACACGTTAGAGTGAAACGTGTGTGCACCGCGCTTGCAACTTTCATTCTTGGCTCCTCGGGTAACGATAGAATTTTACGCGCGATTTCGCCTCGATCCTCGATATTTACGTCTCTTTTCATTGACCGAATTCAATTTTTCTTTCACTCGCGCTGTGTGCCCGTCGCCGTTTTCTTACTTACTCTCGAATATTTTATTATTTTATTTTTTCGACTCCGCCCCTCTTTTTTCCTATTTTTGATTTTTCCATGAGTTATCATCCCTTGGATACGACTTACTCCCCGCGTTCACCGTTCCTCTGACATTTATTCGATGCAACTCGCACTGTTCGATCGTACGACTTCCTTTTCTAACGGAAACCGTATCAAGTTTCATGCGAACTTGCGTAATTTCTTTTGCATCTCCAACATTCTTTTTATACGCGTACTGTCGCGTGCTTCGAAGGTCGGTATTATCACCAATCAATATTCCTAGTGGTATGTTCGATGAAATATTTTTTCTATTATCATTTCCTTATGCTTGGAAAGATTACCTTTGTAATCGTGAAATTTTATAGTAATTTATAATCGTAATTTGGTAAAGTTTTAATAAAAAGAAGGGTGAACGTTTGCATGGAAATCAGTGGAGGAGGAATAAAGAAAACGCTGTAGCCTTTAGAAGGTTAAAGAAAACGCGTACAAGTTGCTTGTACTACGCACAATAGATTTCGTTATATTATTTTCCTTCTTTAAATGTTGTACCCATTCTTACATTGTTCCAATTGTATTCCTCTTTCTCTCGGTATTTTTTCTTTCCGTTTGCGGAGTTGCTCGATTTGTATAAACCAGGCTCACTTTGAATCGGTCGAGGTTGGGTTGAATTTAATCCGAGTCCTCCAACATTATAAATTTTCCGACGTTCCGCATTCCGCGCAACATCAACTTTTCAACGTGATACATTATTTTTGTTACAAGCCAATTTTTATTTTATATTGTAATATTGTAATTGTAACGACATGAAGATCTCTCCGACAATAGAATGTACGATGCGAATGAAAGTTTACAAGATAACGAAATTGTTAGTCCGGGGAAGTGATACGTTAAGCGTCGAGATCGAGAAACGTTTGAACGACATAAATTGAAGTCAAATAATTTTCTTGCACGCGCACTTACCTCGGTTAACAGATGCTTCCCTCCTCCAGTTTCCTCGGAAAAGAGACAAACCGAGTGTATAGTCGTCGAGGTCGAAAGGGATGAGGAGAGGAGAGAGTTCGCACGGCACACTCGCATTCCGCAGCAACAGGTAAGCCCTGGCACTGGGCCAGAACGAGAGAAAGGGAGAAAGAGAGAGGGCGTCTGCACCCCGACTCATTATGCATAATTGGCCAACCTCGCGGTGACCGCGCGTGCCGCACCTCGATCGAGCCCGCCTACCCTAATTGTTTCTCCCTCCCCACCGCCTTTAGCCTTTTTTCCTTTTCAAGGATGCGACACGCCTTTTCGTCTATGTATAACCCGGTGGAGTTGATTAATGACCTCTTCCGTTACGAAAAAGGGAAGTGCGAATGGAGATTCAAGGGGATGCAAATATGATGATCTTCCTCTTCTACCAGTCGGTTTCGTTGATGAGGATACACTTGTCGAGATGTTACAAATTGATCGGTTATTTTCTTTCATTTTGTATTTAAGACTTATTTTTATATGAAAGCTAGCTTCTGCTCTAATTCAAATCCTTTTTACTTTAACTACTTATAGTCTATGTAAACTTTATCTCTTGTAAAAAATAAAACCAAAAAAGTTTTTACAAAATATATACGAATGACTACTTCACTATTTTCGATGACTTGTTTTTTAAAATATGTGGTACGTATGAAAATGAAATATATACACTGTATTACATCAAATAATTTAAAATATTCTTTTGAGAAGTATCAGGATTTTAAGTAAGGTTCGATGCACATAATACAATGCTTTGTATTTACTTGTGCATGTATATACTGGTTAGAACAGACTTTACGATAAATATATGAAACAACGATGTAAATTAATAATACGGGATAAATCTCTACAGGTATATATAGTCCATATAAATAATTAAGTTAATGAGTTTTTTTTACCTTTAGTTGATAATTTTGTGTCAATAATGCCGCGACTACGTAGTAACTAATTAAAACGGTACGTTTTAGAAATAAAATGTTGCCTAAACATTAAAAAAAACTACCAATATAGTTTTTGCCAATTGTAGATAAAGATGTATGAATTAACTATAGGTATTTGAAAAATTCATTGCCAATAAAATAATTACATAAATTTATATTAGTTTCAGTAGTGATATAAGACAGTATGATTAAAAATGTCAAATCTAGAAAATGTTTTATTATTATATATTGTGTTAGTGGTAACACGAATGTGTAAATTATGAGTTTGAAGTACAAATTATAGAGTACCGGGTTAGTGAGTATTCGACGTCAAAAATAGATTGAAAAATCGAGCTCCAAAAAGGTAAGCTCAGGAGGCACGCGGACAGCTGACAAGGGGGTCGTGGCGTTTCGCCACGTAAAAAGTAGGGGATGAGGATACGGGAGTCCATAATATAAGTATAGAACCTGTGCTACCGAGACTAAAACTGAGAAGGAAGGAGTCGGAGAGAGAAACGGAAAATAGTTCAAACTCGACCACTCATCTCGGTGAGCTACCGAGGCGAATTGCTCTCTTTTTTCCCCGGGCGCCTCTTTCTCCTCTCCTTCTTCCTCCTCATCCTCTCGAGCCGATAAAAAGAAAATTGGCCAAGCGCGCGCGCGCGCATCTCCTCGAAACGATCCGTGACCAAAACATGCGGCTTCCACCAGGAAGATTAGACCTATTTGGGGTTCGCCTCTTTCCAAACTTCCCATCGCCTCGACCACCCTTGGGAAGAGGCAACTGATTTTACCGCTTTTTCGTTTTCCCTCTTTTCTTCTTATTTCCTTTCTCCCTCCCAACCTCCCTCCCCACCCCCTTCTCTCTCTCTCTCTCTTCTCTCTCTCTTTCTATCTCCTTCTCTCTTTCCTTCCAAATTCGCGAGTGTCTTCAATTCGTTCTACCGGATGCTTATGCGTTTGTGCCTCTCTTTCTTGGAATGTAGTTCGATCTGTTCGATAAAACGAATCGCGAAAATTTTTGTATTTTTATTGAAAATTTATTTTTTTTTTATTTCTACTTAATCTACATTTTATATACTCGTTGTAGTACTACAACATCGTAATCATCCTATTTTTACTATGTTGCCTATTCGTTAACGAAAATTAAACTTAAAACGAGTGCATTAACGTATATACCAAGGAATTTTATTAAGCTATAAAACCTGTAGTATAAAAATAATTGGGAAAGCATTACATAAGCTGACCGACAGTGAAACCGCGTTGGATAAACTGCCGGAAAATTGCCGTTTGTGAACACTGACCGTACATATCTTATCGGAAACATTTAAAACGTAAATCGAAGGTATAGTACCGAACTGTACTATTGAATGACTAGATTTGATTGTACTTACGGACTCTTTAAACGACGGTTGTACAACATTTTCGTTGTTCATTATTTCCATTTTATTCGCAACGAGTAATCCTAATAATCAAAGGGACTAAGAAAATCAAAAGGCGCGTAAGCCACATATATGCACATGACTAACTAGCCCCTCGATTTTTACATTCGTAAATTAATGTTCCATTATATTTATTAATTCTATTATATCTTTTTGATCAAACTTATCAATGTACAGACAATTAAAACTATAATACTAGATAATAGGAAAGATTAGCTCTAGTATATTTGCACGTCGGGAAGCAAAAGCGCATCAACAGCTCAGGGAATAAATTGGTTTCGATCTATCTCGTCTTTCATTTGTCTTATATTGTTGTATATATAGAACAGCTAGTTCCCGTTTCCAGTTACTATATAGATCCAGTCAACTCAGCACCTTCCGTTTACGACGTTCCATTGACCGGTGCGGTCGACACAGGTACCACGACACATCTCCCGCTGCCCTCCCCCCCCCCCCCCCCGCCCTTCTCTCACTATATATAGGTGTATGTGTGTGTATAGGTATACAACCTCGACTAGAACGGCCGTACTAAAATTTAATAGCGAACTGCAATCTAGACACCTCTCCTCCTTCATTCGAATACAATCGACCTCGATGTAGAACGGAATTAGCCCTGTACCCGCTTCTCAAACTTGCATTCCGATGCAACGAATTTTCAGGCTCAAATTATAAACTGAGGCTACAATTTACATTTTATTACAGGTATTCTTCTATTATATTTTCTATTTAATTTCTCAAGTTCATTACCTTTTGTACACATTTTAAGGTAATATTGGAGATGATGTAATATTCAAATTCATCGCATTTAAAATTTTTGGATTTTCAATAGTAATAAAGAATCGACTGCTGTGTTGTAAATTTATAGATTGTGCTTATATGCAGTGAAGTATGTCCATTGTATCGATGTATCTCATTCATTTTTTAAAAGTTTACACATTTACGAAGATTAATGACATATTTATAATACTTATATTTACTTATACATATTGATTGTTGTAAATTTGTAAAATACATTATATTCCATTAATTCAAATAGTAAATAATTCTTCCATCGATTATTGATATCGATATGCATATTGTACCAACGTAATTATTATATCTTATAATATTTATTCCAAGTATATAAATCTATAAAATACTGTCATTTATATGAATATATATATATATATGTATAGTTGGATCGGAATTCAATCCACTTGAAAAGGAATGCGATTCCATTGGAAAAGATTTACGACCGACGAGAAAGTTAGACGAATGCGTTGTCGTTGCAAGTCGATGGGATGCATACGTAAAAGTGCACGTTGCATTAACGGAAGTGTTTCGCTATTACACCGTTTTACTCAATATTCTGAAATCTCTCTAATTACAATTATTCGAGTAAATCCTTGATTATTACATTTTCAAAACTAACAATTTCCTTTTTTTTTCTTTCAACTAATTAACATCAATTGACCAGTTATGTATAAACTGCAGTACGTAATGTCGAACAATTTGTCATTACCTTCTTATTTTTATCCTATTATTTCAATTATTGGAGTGTCTCGGTTTTACAAGAAAAAAAAACTTCCTTAATATCGTAACGACTTATCATCAGCTATCAACTTTTTTTTAAGCGGAAGAGGCTTTTAACGTAATTTTATAGGGTATGTTCAAGTTGTACTATTATTTTATACGCGAGACGCGGAAAATGTAATGACTCGATTTGACTTACCCATCTTGCGAGGAGAAAGTTTTAAAATATATTAGTAGATTTTAATTAAGATACAGCAACTTTGACCGAGTAATTATAAAGAATTATATACCCCTAGATTTATGAAATTTTTTTCATAATCGGCAGTGGTAGCAGTGGTTTAATACACATTTCTTCACTATTGGCATTTGTACTATAACTTCGAGATTTCCTGAAAAAACATCTCAAGTATTTTTTTGTGTCGATATTCATGGATTGAGCCGTTCAATGTTTATTTTCTTCTCAACGTGTAAGTCTAAACATTATAAATGTGAAGAAATATTATTGCACGTCAAATATATTTTTGCAATAATAAGTCGGATATATGCCATAACATTATATCGTTTTCGGTAACGTAGCCGCAAAAATGTGGAAAAACGACACCTGTAATAATGATGGACCTATTAGGTATTCGGGTTGTTGGATTTCCCTAAACTTTTTATTAATTAATAAAATTTATTTCTGTATGTTTTTGAGTTGGTTAATCGATCATTGGATTATTTGGTATTTGGTATTTAGTAAATTAAGTGAGTAATGAAATAACCGAATATATCATTTTATACGTTTAGAATGTACAATAAGGTTACTAAGTATTGGGGATATTGTTTATTTACTTGTCAATTAATGTTAAGTAATTATTATAAAAGCATGCATTTTTCAATGAATATTGTTGCGCTAGATGTATACTAGGTTGTTTTGTAACGAATGATTTAATTGAACCGATCGTAGTATTAGGAAAAAAGATAAAATTTAAATGGTGAAAATATTAGATCGTTTTTGAAAATCTAGTAAGAAAGGCGGATTATTCATAAGACTGAAGCAGCGATTCGTCGTTCGGATGGTTCGATGAGTTTCGCCTCTCCGCACAAAAATATAATCCGATCCACGAGATGTAAAACACGGCTCCGTCGTCGTCGTCGTCGTCGTCGTCGTTGGCGTCGCGACGGAGCCACATCTCCATTTATTACTCTCTCGCGAAGGACGAGCGAAATCACTTTGAAAGTACTTGACTCTGCGTGAGCTTTGCGCCTGCCTGCCTGCCTGCCTGCCAGCCTCTCTCTCTCTCTCTCTCTCTCTCTCTCTCTCTCTCTTTTCAGATCAAATCAAATCATCCGAGTTGAGCGCGGCGCCCGTCGCTTGTGTGTGCATCAAAATTTCATGCAAATTGAAAGAAAATGCAACCACCTCACCTCCAACGTCCGCTCTCTCTTTCTCTGGTTTTTCTCCTCTCGCTTCTCCCTCATCTTCCCACAATAAAACCCGTCAATTTATCCTCGTCAGAGCTTGCAGCCAAACCCTCCCCTCTCCACCCTCTCCACTCCACTCCTCGCCGCGCGCTTACCAAATTTTCGTTGATCACTTTGCCTTCTCTCTCTCTCTCTCTCTCGCTCTCTCGTTAAGTCCGTCTGCCCCTCGGTTTTCCATCCATCCCTTGCTTCTCTTTACGGCCATTTTATCCACCCTAAACGAATCTCACTAGCAAAACAGCCCCAGAATCCAACGAGGACCAGCTACCCTGTCCAACCCTCTCCAACCTTTCCGCTTTCCCCCAACTCCCTCCCGCCCACCACCCAACCCTCAACCAGTCGCTTGCGCGTTTCGTTTCGACTTTACGGTTTTCCCCTTGCCTTTTCCGGTTCATCTCTTTGTTCCTAGATTTTATGTTATTCACACGTCATTTCCTTTTCAAATGAATATTTAAAACTTCTCTTTTGATGTTATTATTCTTAAACGTGGTTAAATCCCCTTTTACATCGAAATGCACGCACGGTCGAAATGTATGCGTGTTTTTTGGTAAAACTGCAGATTGCGAACGTTTGTCCACACGAAATCAAATACACTCGCGGCTCCTAAAAAATCCTTTGATTTTCATGTATTACGAGAATTGATGGGTTATAAATCTACGATTTCGACTCATTAGCCACGATTTCGACGAGATTCAATATTTTTCCAACAGTCTTCCCGTGATATTTTGTTTTCACGTGGGTTACCACCAAGTACAAATAGGGTAAAATAAACTCAGTACCTTGACATTTGTAAAAATGAATTACATCCAAATTACGCCCGTTGATTCGAAGTACGTTCAACTAAATTTATTAAAAGTAAAATACCTTTTCATTTAACTTTCTATGCGGAGAATGTAAATTTCAGATAAATAAAAAAAAGTAAATGGTCTCATTATACGGGGGAATATAAAAATCAAATGTGCGTTCTTATTACTGCGTTACAAGGAAATTAACAAAGGCTCGTTAATAAATCTAACCAAGAAAATAAGTATTGCATATTATAAATAATAATCAACGCTGCCTCACTATAAAAATCGATTTTTTTCATCATCGCACTAGATTTACATTGTTCCGCTACTGCTACTCCAATTTTCAGTGTACTCTTGCCCTCATCATTTTTAATGCACTTGTTAAATTATTTCGTTAAATTTGAGACAAAACCTCATGTCAAAAAGTTAAACTCATCCTTAAACCTTCTTTTCTTCAAAAGGGTAGTTAAATTACCTAGGATCATCAAGATTTCAAAGTGAATAATATTAAACTTATATTATAATAATTTAATTAACTCTTAAAACAGGTGAAAACTTCTTAAAAACCCAAAGCTTTTAGATAAATAATTTATGTGTCTTTTAAAAAACGCGTTACGGCAACGGTTTATTATTTTAATATATAACAACGGGCACTTTGACTGTTTTAATGAAAATAAATTATAGTATTTCTTACATCGTTCAGAAAGACAATTTCACTCCAAATGTGGATGGTGAAAATAACGGGAAATTTTATAGTCCGTTGTAACGACTAATTTAAAAACGTATACGCGCAGTGGTTGGTCAACGCGTACAATGTATAATTCAGTGCACCTTTTTATTAATATTATTACTCTAACGCTGATTAAAATCTTCGGTTGCTTATAACTCGAATTAAAATGTTGATGGTATAGTGTATCCAAGAGTCCTTATATTTTCACGAGGAAATTGAATTACGAATAACATCCTCTTTGACCCGTAGGTAAAAGTTTAATCGAGTGGCGTGGAGATAACGAAAAGGGAACGTACACCGTGATTTTCGTAATCGAGTGTCATGCATATCCAATGGACGAATTTTCGAATTTGCGTCGAAATCATCCGTGCATTTTGATTTATATTTCGTATTTGTTTATAATTACGACTGGATACTATAAAGATATTAAGAGTGCTCTATACCCCTTCAGCGCCCTCTAGTCTGAGAAAAATTTTCTTTATAATATTTAGCTAATTTACTAGAGCTAGATCCAAGAAAACTAAGTTTTCCCACGTGTAAAATAATAATAAGAATTATTTAAATATGTTTTAGGATAATAATATTAAAAACTGAAGGTACGTTTTGTAGAGAAAATCTGACTTGGTTGTTGCGAATAGCAGACGTCTGTCCACCGCGGTATCTATTTTTCTCTACAAAATACTCCTTCAATTTCCATAATACAAATCAAAGTAATTGTTAAATTAATTCTTTATACCATTTTATACGTGGGAAAAGTGAATTTTCTTTGATTTGACTATCCTAAATAATCTAAAAAATACAAATTAAAATTTTCTCATACTAGAGGGCACTGACGGGGTATAGAGCACTCTTAAGGAATGGTCACTGATTACCGAGAACCTGACACCTAGAAAAGTGATAATCGTTGATATATGTATCGTTCTCGGTAAATTAGGCTGTCAATCATTGGAATGACGGTGGATCGATCAGAGGAGGGCGTGTGCTCAAATTCGTAAATCGGAACAACCCCGTTACCTTTGGACGGTACCTTCTTCAAGAATCGATTGGTGGTTAATTGCTTAGTCGCGAGCACCTGTCGGGGAGGATTTTGCAGCTTGGAACCGACGACCCAAACACGGGTAGGGTGCCTGTCTCTGAAAGAGGAGAGGTGGGACCGAGCTCTGCGGGAGTCTTTTCCCGTGAGAGGGAAACAAATGATCGAGCGACACCATACCACTGACTAATCGTCCGGATACCAGAGAAAATACGCAAACTCCAATGTACATTTTCGCTCGTTCGACCTCTCCCTCACTCAAGCTCTTTATTTATCTTAATAATATCTCATCGTCGCTGATGAGTTATATTCCCGCCGTGTATCATATTATATTTGAAATTTTTTAAGAGTGCTTTTTATTTCTTTTAGAATCTATTAATCTATTAGTTTATCATTTATGAGTTGTAAGGAAATATGTTTTTTAATTACGGAGATTACAAGGAGTTATTGTGCAAAAATTGACATAAAGATAAAAATCCGAAAAATATTACAAAGTCAATTTAGTACACATGGATTCTGTCATTCCTAAAGAAAATATATAGATAATTTTTAAAATTTAAATCAATATTAAGGTGGTTCGTTACCGGTCGCGGGGGGAATCGGTGCGGGGAGGGATTGTCGATTTCAGCTATTGTGGAAATATTATGAACGACAAAATTAAAATACTAACCCCATGTAAAAACATTTGCCCGCGTGCTCGACGCACCGACTCGGCGAATTAAAAAAATTATTTTATTTTCAACTCGCCGTATCTCACAATGTAATTAATGCATCGTTCCAAAAAAATTACAGAGTATACACTATAAGTACTAGTCCCTTACTGCCGCATTACAAAATGACTAAGGTATTATAAAACACGTAAAAAAAATTATAAACAAAAAACATTTTTTAATACGCTACTAATTTCTTAATTAAAAAAAAAGTGAGTGGGGAAGTTTTAAAAAATGACAAAATAAAACTGCTGTATTATTTCAAATATATTAAAGAAGATGTGTACAAAATTTGAGGTCCAAATATGCAGTGGAAAAAAAGTTAGAGGTGATTTAGTGTTTTGCGTTCATATAAAGACAAACGCGCACTTGGCTAACTGCGAGTCTCTCATTTCTGTCTTGTAGGGCCCTTGTAGCTTATAGCCCGCGCGACATTTTTTTCACATCTACGCTTGTATCTCGACAATAACAATGGATATGCATATTTTTTAAGACGGGAATCTCTTTAGAAATAAATATTCTTTTATTTAAAAAGTTTTTATATTCAATCATAGGTGTAGAAATATGTATAAATTACGGTAAAAGGATAAATTGTGTCATCACTCCATAAGAGCCTGTAGCAAAATTTTGAAGTTTGAACTAATTTATTTAAAAAATAAGGTCCGTGACCATATTCAAACCTTATTTGGTCATTAAAGCATATTAAATGGAGTGTTTATAACTTGGTTTCATTCATATCTGTTATTGTCGACTTTAGTATCGAACCACCTTAAATTCAAATCAATCATAAAGTATTTTAAAAATTTTTCAAAAATTCGGAAACAATTTTAAATTTTTAAAATAATTAAAAATAAAGCTGTTTTAAAGTTATTTTTAAGAATCTGAAAATATTTTGATTTAAGGCTCTAATTGATTTCAAAAGCTTTTTCTCGTTTTAACATTTTTATTATTATGTTTACTAAAAAAATAACACATAAATGTTTAAACATTTATGTTGTATAAACTTTGATTTTTGTATCAAGTGAAGAGGGTGTGTATATATATATATAAATGAAAAACTAATATGTATATACTCACAAGTGAGAAACACGTTGTAAAAGTCAATAAACAGAAGATAGACTCACCTGAAACAGAAATGAATAAACGTTTAAAATATTGTGTTTTAAAGTAAAATGTAATAATTGTTTGCATAGTTTAGAAATTATATACGAAAGATGTGCGTATGGAATGTGTATATAGTATCGTTAGAAACGTATTTACAAACAGGATGATTATCCGAAATTTATAACGAACCACGTCCGCAATCTCGAATATTCGCATTCAAATTTCGTAAATCGGAACAACCCGTTACCTTTGGACGGTACTTCTTCGAGAATCGATGGTGGTTAATTGCTTAGTCGCGAGCACCTGTCGGGGAGGATTTTGCGCTTGGAACCGACGACCCAACACGGGTGTGTGCCTGTCCTGAAAGAGGAGAAGTGGGACCGAGCTCTGCGGGAGTCTTTCCCCGTGAGAGGGAAACAAATGATCGAGCGACACCATACCACTGACTAATCGTCCGGATACAAGAGAAGAAATACGCAAACTCCTAATGTACATTTTCGCTCGTTCGACCTCTCCCTCACTCAAGCTCTTTATTTATCTTATAATCTCATCGTCGCTGATGAGTTATATTCCCGCCGTGTATCATATTATATTTGAAATTTTTTAAGAGCGCTTTTTATTTCTTTTAGATTCTATTACTCTATTAGTTTATCATTTATGAGTTGTAAGGAAATATGTTTTCTAATTACGGAGGTTACAAGGAGTTATTGCGCAAAATTGACATAAAGATAAAAATCCGAAAATATTACAAAGTCAGTTTAGTACACATGGATTCTGTTATTTCTAAGAAAATATATAGATAATTTTAAAATTTAAATCAATATTAAGGTGGTTCGTTACCGGTCGCGGGGGGAATCGGTGCGGGGAGGGATTGTCGATTTCAGCTATTGTGGAAATATTATGAACGACAAAATTAAAATACGAACCCATGTAAAAACATTTGCCCGCGTGCTCGACGCACCGACTCGGCGAATTAAAAAAATTATTTTATTTTCAACTCGCCGTATCTCACAATGTAATTAATGCATCGTTCCAAAAAATTACAGAGTATACACTATAAGTACTAGTCCCTTACTGCCGCATTACAAATGACTAAGGTAGTATAAAACACGTAAAAAAATTATAAACAAAAAACATTTTTTAATACGCTACTAATTTCTTAATTAAAAAAAGTGAGTGGGGAAGTTTTAAAAAATGACAAAATAAAACTGCTGTATTATTTCAAATATATTAAAGAAGATGTGTACAAAATTTGAGGTCCAAATATGCAGTGGAAAAAAGTTAGAGGTGATTTAGTGTTTTGCGTTCATATAAAGACAAACGCGCACTGGCTAACTGCGAGTCTCTCATTTCTGTCTTGTAGGGCCCTTGTAGCTTATAGCCCGCGCGACATTTTTTTCACATCTACGCTTGTATCTCGACAATAACAATGGATATGCATATTTTTTAAGACGGGAATCTCTTTAGAAATAAATATTCTTTTATTTAAAAAGTTTTTATATTCAATCATAGGTGTAGAAATATGTATAAATTACGGTAAAAGGATAAATTGTGTCATCACTCCATAAGAGCCTGTAGCAAAATTTTGAAGTTTGAACTAATTTATTTAAAAAATAAGGTCCGTGACCATATTCAAAATTCAAATCAATCATAAAGTATTTTAAACATTTTTTCAAAATTCGGAAACAATTTTAAATTTTTAAAATAATTAAAAATAAAGCTGTTTTTAAAGTTATTTTTAAGAATCTGAAAATATTTTGATTTAAGGCTCTAATTGATTTCAAAAGCTTTTTCTCGTTTTAACATTTTTATTATATGTTTACTAAAAAATAACACATAAATGTTTAAACATTTATGTTGTATAAACTTTGATTTTTGTATCAAGTGAAGAGGTGTGTGTATATATATATATATATATATATATAAATGAAAACTAATATGTATATACTCACAAGTGAGAAACAAGTTGTAAAAGTCAATAAACAGAAGATAGACTCACCTGAAACAGAAATGAATAAACGTTTAAAATATTGTGTTTTAAAGTAAAATGTAATAATTGTTTGCATAGTTTAGAAATTATATACGAAAGATGTGCGTATGGAATGTGTATATAGTATCGTTAGAAACGTATTTACAAACAGGATGATTATCCGAAATTTATAACGAACCACGTCCGCAATCTCGAATATTCGCATATGCGAAAAGCATTATTAATCGAAGGCACTCAACAAGTGGGTTTACCGCAGAGCGCGTCGTGTTACACCTCCAAATTGCGATTTCGAAAATCCATTCTTTTCTCATTACGGTCTCTCGCTCACATCCCTTCCCGGGCACACCGACAAATTTACGTCCCACGTGAAAGCCCACTCGAATTTTTTTTAACGAAACGATGTTCCAAAGCAAACTAGAGGCGGTGGTCGGGGGGAGGGGGAGTAGTCGACGTCGAAGAAGTTGCAATCTGTTCCCGATGGGTTCTGTACCAGAGCGCGTTGCGGTTACCACTTTACAGTGCGCCTCCCTCCTTCCGTCCGTCCGTGCGTCCATCCCTCCCTCTTGCGTTCGTTCTCTCTCTCTCTCGCTCTCCTTGCGCGTTAAGAGGAGCGACCGTCGGTGGCCCATCACAAACAGGGCAACCTCATACGTCCACCTGTCCACGAAAGCATTAACCGAATTCAACGTTTGGTTTTGCGTTGCCCTTTTCGTTATATACGCGCGCGTGCCTATACCTCTCTTCCCCGTCAATCACCCGTGGAAATTACATTGCCTTCTCTCTCCGTAATAAGGTGCTACCTTCTCTCTCTCTCTCTCTCTCTCTCTCTCTCTCTCTCCCTCTCTCTAGCTCTCTTTATTTGTTCTCGCTTAATGGAGTTTCCGGTATTTCACCAACGACGTGTCGACCAATTCCAAACTCGATCCACATTTTTTTTCTTTATTTATTCGGTTAAGTGGCTGTTTAATCGTCCCTTTCATTTGGATAATGCTTTTTAACGAGCTTCCTAATGACTCTATGATTTTCCTTTACGAGTTTACGCTCCGAATGAGCTATTACCTTTAAATATATATATATATATATCTTCAAACTTCCAAACTTCCGTTTGATTTATCGCCGAACGATCTCGATTAAAATTATTTCTAGTTTTTAACACTACGCACACGTACCTACACGTTTGCGTTGCGTAACAGTCGATGAAAGGATTGATTATGACGTTTGGATTTAATATTACGTTTACCATCGAATATTTATCTCGATGTATAATTACCTCTTTATATGCAGGAAATTATCATGTTTGTATTCCTGTTTAATTTATTTAATATCGAACAACAATGTGATAAATACATTTAAAATTTTTAAGAACCATTTAACCCTATATAAACGTGAAAAGTGCAGTACTCACGTCTAATTGAATTAATTATTATTATTTACTTTTTTTTCACAAGAGATAATCGTGTAATCGTCGTCGCGTTGACAGCACATTTAAAAAAGGGAGTAAATTTCTCAGCCTCGTGCTCATTGTGTAGCTGATATGTAACAACTCTGTCGCTCGAGTTTGTCGTTAAGCTTATTTTATTACTACTCCAATTAATACTATTCTCAAGTAATATACACATATATTTAATTATCGTGCGTTGAACGATATAAAATGTATACGCAAATAACTTTATAGTTAAACGTTGTATTGCATAAAATTCTTCGGTATTTTAACGTCGCGTTTTATTAAGCAGGTGAGACTATAAATATTATTTTTTCTTTTAAACGAGGCGTTATCTTGTAATACTTTCCATCGATTAAACTTGGTTTTTTTTTGTCCGTTCAATAAAAACTTGTACAACGCTAATGAGCGAATATGGCAATTTTACGAACGGAACGGTCGAAATGAATAATTTAAGTGAGGGAAAGTCAAAAAAAGTAGGATGATTCGTAGTACGTATGTAATTAGATCATCTTAAAAAATATTATTACGGGTTTGTTATTTATTTTGCGTGTTACACTGGGCACAAGTGTTATCATAAAATTAATCGTGGCGGTCATTGTAATTACGAGACTTATTGCGACGTCTAGCAAAAATCATTGTAGGCTAATTGTCTTTCCCGTCAAGAGGCGTATAATCATTATAAATCAAATTAAATCGTTCGTCGTACAGCAAGTTTTATCGCGACGTCCAATAAAAATGTCTATCGTAACGCGTAGCGTCAGAACTACCAGAATTCGTTCACGAAGTGATTTTACCCGTGGAACACGTAGAATCATTTGGCTTCTCTTTCATTTTCTCTTGACGATCACTGTACGTTAATTTTCTACGCGTAGTGTTACACGCACGCTCGCGCGCATTCTTGTACTTCGGTAATTTATTAACGATGCACTTTTATTTTACGTGCATATAGATGTTTTTACAAATGTTACAATGTGGGTATTGCAAATATTACGATTTTGGTTTTGTTAAAATTAGGAAGTCGCGATCCGCGGGCTGATGTATGTAAGCGAGTCGTAGTTTTTACGTGAAACGTAGCGCGCGACGCCTCGAAGACCTCCAAGAGCACGCGATTGAAATGGAATCGTCGTCGTCGATTATTTTTTCTTTTTCATATCGAGATCTCTCAAAAGAGAAAAGTCGTTATAGCTTGGAGTATAAAAATACACAACTGTGGCATATATATCGACGCATCCGAAAATAGATCGGCTTCTTTTATTCTCCGACGGTGTATATACGTAGGTGTGTATACATATACATATACATATACCGTAGCCGCACAA
Organism: Theocolax elegans; assembly: GCA_026168455.1. Lineage (NCBI taxonomy): Eukaryota > Metazoa > Arthropoda > Insecta > Hymenoptera > Cerocephalidae > Theocolax > Theocolax elegans. The sequence goes on from CM047431.1 coordinate 54,785,162, forward strand.
TAAACGGAACCGTTTCCCGCGTACATTCGGAAAATTGGCAAAGGACGTTACGCAATAGGTATAACCTCAGGTGAAAACGGTGCTCCGCGTTATGAGAGAGAGAGAGAGGGAGAGTAGGAGGGAGTGCATGTTCTCTGTATATATATACCTCCTGCCACCTTCTTGGCAGTAGCGGTATACGCCGTATTTTTACGGCTTGAGGGAAAATTTCACGGCGCGTTATGAATTCGAAGCGGGAGACGACTTTTCGTCCCTCTCGTTCGAGCGTACCTGGCTTTATGACACGCGATATCCTTCATCCGAAATATCATGCCTCCTTTTTCACTCATCCCATACATCCATGTGTATATATACACGTTCCCGTACAGTACGGATGAGTCTACGCGAGATGTCCGTAACTCCGGCCGTCGCTCTTTTTCACTTATTCTGCACTCCCGACACTTATTTCCTTCCTTCTCACTCTCTCTCTCTCTTTTTTTATTCTTACCCTCTTTTTTGTCACGTAGGTGCTTTGTGAACCTGAATACGGGAGGAAGGTAACCGAGATGCGTCGCGATGTAATCACGTTTCCTTTTACCAATGCTACTGGTTCTATATATTTTCGTACAGATTCACATTATCGGTATTATTTTCCTTCGTTCATCAAACATTTGAAATAATCTATAACATATACTGTGAAACGTACGAAAACAATATTCCAATTTAAAAAGAAAACGAGTGCAAAGGATAAACCAAAAATTGTAAATTTAAATATTAGAATAAATTAAATCATCGCGATAAAAGTAATTACTCACGCTTGATACGACCTTCGTGAATCGTTAAACTGACTTGTCTATTTTTTCAGTAAAAGGAATAGGAGAGAGGAACTTTAGAAGAAGATATTCAAATTTAATTTTACTTCGAACTAAGTAATTTACATTGATTGTCGTTTAATAATTACAATTGCTACTTCGAATGAATTATAAATTAATTTCAAATTCTTAGTTTTACTTATACCATTGAGTTAACGGAGAAAAACACTGTTTTCTTTTATACTTTTAATCATTCGCGTTAACGAAGAAACATTTAATTACAGTTGAAGAAACGTTATATCCACGAAAAAAAAAATACGGATTCATGTATACTTTCTTCTATACGAATCCATACAGTTGTGCATTCGATTTTCGCGTGACGAAAATATAACGTAAACGGTGAAAACCTCGTGTCATCGTACCACTTTTGTTTGATAATATTTCGTATATTGATTCGTAACAGAAGTGAACTCGAATAAGGATATACAAATGTGCGTACACGTATACGTGTGTGGATATAAATGTGCGTTCGTGTGTGTGTATGTGTGTGTGTTCGTTAACAACCAATTTTATGACTGCAGTATCTTACTTTACTTTATCCAATGAAATTTTGTGGTTTCTTAATTCCATCCAATGACCTTGATATGATAATTTAAAAATGAAAGTCGTGATCTCGTAAAAAAAAATTGGAAAGTTTAGTAATGTTCACTTATCTGAAAGGCAATTTACCTAAATTTATAGTATACTTAAAATATTTTGAGCCTCCGAAAATCCTTGTAAAATAATAGATGATGTTTGTAACAACACTATTACTAAATATCGTGCATTAAGGATATAAATTTATTATAATTGATTTGTGATACACTTATTAATAATGTGTATAGACTAAAATATAGGATATAAAACATTTGTAATAAAATATCTGGATATTATTGAGTGTCTATCTAAATATATAACCGAAGTGAGTCGTTGTCGCAATAGAGATTGCGAGAAAATTAATTAATTGACTTTATTAACTATTATTTTTACGTGTGGCACTTTAAAAAAGATACACTGCTTCGACACGCAATGAAGAAAAAGTATCCAGGAAAATTATTAGGACGCAAAGGTAGATACAACTTGGTTACGATCATTCCACTGATACAATTCAAGTTTGATTCGTGATTTAGTCTAGCGATCTGGTAAGTGAGAGAGAGAGAGAGAGAAAGAAAAAAAAATGAATCGTCGGAGAATTGAGTTCTCGCAGGAAAGATGAAAGGAGATAATGAGGAGGAGGAATAAAAATAAGTAGAAGTAGAAGTAAAAGAAGAAGAAGAGAGTCGACTTAGCGTTGTCAGTTATATGCCGAGCTCGGTGTTTACTCGAAAACGAGGGGAGGAAAATGCGAGAACAGGTGGAAGCGACAAAGAAAAAAGAGGGTGGAGGGAATGGGAAGAAGAGGTTATGTCACCAAGAGACAGAGAGAAACACCCGCGAGTTTCTTTCTACGGGTGGGAAATTCCGCGAGGGTATTTATTGCAATGCGCACAAGTGACGAGCTTTTCGACCAAGTCATAAAGTACGTTTCACAAGATCTCTTTCTTTTCCTTCTCCCTTGAGTAAGGAAATCGCGTTGAGTAAATACGATTTCTTTCTTTCCTTCTTCTATTCTCTTTTTCCTTTTCCAGACGCTCGCTCGCTCGCTCGCTTGCTCGCTCTCACTCGAGTATATTATATGAAAATGTTTTATCATTTTCCCCGGGTGACTTTAATTCGTTGTATATTGCTACAACGTCTACTCGGGATATCCTTCTTTTTTTCATTTTGTTTTTGACTTGCCAAACTGTCACTTGGATCGCTCGATCCGTTTTTTATTCACAAAACAGCGTACGCGTCACCTACTTTTGAACTGCGTGTAACGTCAAATGGCAAGGCGGTGAATTAGAAGACGGAGAGGATTCTCGTAACGTACAGTATCCGCAGTGGTCTAAATCAAGTACGCCGTTAAGCGAACCGAGCGAGCATCGTCTATACCGTGTACATCAACCAGTTGAATCCACCATTGTTTAAAATTCGTATAGCCGTAATAAAATTTTACATCGAGTTGTAGTTGAAACAAACGTTATTTTTGACACAATCAAACGCAACGATGCAACGAATTCGCTTCCAATGGAAAAATAAGGGGGGAAAAAAGAAGAAAATAAAAAAAAACGCGAAATATACGAGAGGGAGTATCGAGTTAATAGAAGTAATCTCATTTGTACCGTCGATAAATTTGAAGTGAGAAAATACTTACAATGATTCTTCAGTGATTCAAACAAAACAAAGTGCTGTATTCATTCGGATCATGAAAACTAAATCAAAACGAACCGAGCGAACAATAGACGGAACGAGAGAGAGAGAGGGGGGAGGGGCGTACAGATAGAATTCTTTGGGTAACTTTGTCATCTGGTATTGTCGCTCTGTTTTCCAGATCGCTAAAACTTGTTTTTGAAAAACCGGTGTCGCCAGGAGCACACATACGCGTTCCCACTACTGCCTCGCATCCGTATTAATAACGAACGAGCGTTTCGCATCGCGTTTTCCGTACGGTCCGCTAGATAAAACCTGTGTTCACGTGGTCGGAACGAAGAGCGATCCGCTTTGCACTATACCACCCTCTCTCTTTCTCCCTATCCCCGCTACCTCTCGCGCTTTTATATCTATTTCTTTTTTCTGTATTTTTTTTTGTCCCCGTTTTATTTCGACGCACCTCCCGGCAACCAAAATAATTGTTCCAGTAACGCCCGCGGTTTATAAAGCCAAAAATACATACGCACTGTCCCACCATATTTCGAAAATTTCTCGGATTCATATCGAAATCGGCGTGTAATCCCGCGTCACTGTACGTCGAGTCCTCCTCCTTCGTCCGTATAATATTGCATACTTCCCAGTGTAATTTGCCGATTTATATTATTTTGTGTGCATATCGCTACGCGATGATGAATATTCATGACGATGGAAAAGATGGATGGGGTAGGAGAAGGGGATGATTTAATAGATATGTATCGGTGTGGCTTGATGCACTCGGTTAAATTCAATGTTCGTGCGTGTGCTCGAATGCGCGAGGTAATAGATGTGGATGGTCCTTGATGGATTGTATACGTATACCTTGTAATGCACTTTAATCTCCGAGTACCGACTAATTATAACTAAACAATCCCTCTTTTTACCTTTTCCTCTATTTTTTTTTCATCTTCGTTATTTACCCTTTAAGTACAACCTCGCCTTTTCGAAGAATGACCGAACATTTTTATTCGACTAAATCGTTACATTGTTTACGGAGTTCCAAACTTCATTTTCGTACTCCCCTACTTTACCGACATGAAATATTACGTGTAATTATGTGTAATTAAAATGTAGGCTTCTATCAATGGAATTTTAAGAGTTGTTGCACGCGCGGTCATTAATATTTACTATTTTTTGAGAAATCTTTCTCGGTAATTTAGGACAAATTTTACCCAATTTCAGATTACGGTCAAAATTATTGGTAACAAATATCGCAATAAGTAATGACCAAGTTTGGTTTGTACGAATAAAAGACTCATAATTTACAAATGAATTTTTATAATACCGTAAATTAATGCCCTTTATCATTATTTTCAATTGAACTCTTACTTGACACACTTTCGATGTGTGACGTACTTGACACACTGAGATTTTTTAAATCCGAACGGAAAAACTGTTATAAAAACTTAACGGTAGTCTATTTCGACAAACGAATTTTTCCTTAACTTCTTTCAGTATCATGTTTCAATGAAATATTGGTTTGATAAAACAAAACGTTAATGGCAAGTGGCGTTGTATATCCCATAATATCGATTTTGAGTACACAAAATTATCTTAGAAATATGTTGGGGTATACAGTACCCCAGTGTGTCAAGCAAGGGTTAATATCATTTTTCGGTCGCTAATATATAGTGTAAAAATTAGATTTCGAATTACGTTCAACATAAAATGATAATTTTTCTTATTAATGCTCGGTTACTTTGATACTGCGACTTCGTTAAAGTCTCATTAAATATATATTTAAATTTGTGTAGACAGTTTATAAATGTTGCTGATAAAACTGCGAACTCTGATATAAATAATTGAAAAACTAATATTCCTCTAGGTGTACAGGAAATTTAATAAAAATTATAAGCTGATATTATTACACGATTTTAAAGAGCGCGCACACACGTAAAATAGAACTTTGCATTTCCGGAGTCTCGTTCGAATATAAATATAGAATAATTTATAACTCCTTTCGCTATAACTGATCTTCGTTGTTGTAGTAAAAAGAGTGTTACAAATATATACGAATTTAATTTAATTCTCAATACAAGACTAACAATTAAAAGCTAATAATAGAGGGAAAATATGATCGATAATTACTTTTTAATTATTTTATTTACACCTTCGATTGCAATTACGTTTATTTATTTTGAAATGCTAATCTTTCCTTATATTTATATATTATTAATTTACTTTAATGGTATAATGGGGAATTAGCGCTTACAGATAAATATTATTAAAAATGTTGTCCTAATCATTATATAAATTTACAGTTTTCAAATAGCTGAAAAGTATAATATAATCTTTATTTAATTATTAAATATGTAAATTGCCTTTGAGTCAAAAATCCTTATTCAAATCGATGTATCGAGATGGTTTGGTGATGTAGACATATATATATATACCTGAAAATAAAATGCTTTGTTTCATAAAATATTGCCTATTAGGATATTAGAATACTTCCTTATGACAGATCTGTATTCAGTATGTACAAACTTGATAACATAATCTAAGTATTGTTGAAACTTTAACTTAATTAAATTTGCTATGTATTATTACAGATAACTGAATCAAAATAATTTAATTTTTCAAGTATATAGTTTTTAATTTTTATTTTTCTAAAAATTTTTAGCACACGCGCATTTATTGCACATTATAGAATGTGCCTTAACTCATAGATTAGAAAAAATATGCAAATCGAAACATACATTTGAAAAATCAGTTATAGTCGGTAAGTATGTATACATTACACTGAGAAAAAGGTATATTAAAAATTATATTTTCTTGTCATTTGTGTTATAAATTCTAATAAAAATTATTATATACAGATGAATATTTGTTATAAAATACAATAAAAATTATAATAATCCAAGTATGTCCCTACGTTACTATAACATGATAGTCATTTTTATTATACTATTTTTCTGAGTGTATTTTTAACGAAGTTGCGGCATCCCCCCATACACTTGTATACTTTTACATTCAGGAGCAAAACAACATTTATACCAATTAAAATTTGAAATTTTATCTTTTCCAGGCTTGACTTTTTTGCTACTTATAAAGTATTTGTTTCAAAAGTTAAATGAAAGGACGCTTTCAACTCTTTGAATGTTTATTATTTAATGTATCAAAGGTAGCCTCAAAGCAGTATTCTATTGTCCCAATATAGAGTATGACGGTTCACGTCACATATCTACGTCACTCTTATAATCATCGTGGCAGCGATTCACACATCAGCTTCGAAGTAATAAATTTAACAAAAAATACGAATAATGAAAAAAAAACTTTTAACTGTATTTTGTTGTTGCGTCATAAACTATCATTTGAAAAAAATATTAAAAGGAGTAATGGTTTCCTATTGAATTATAAAAGAAAATTTCAGTTACTATTAGCAATGTTAAAACCACATTCTGGCTAAATTACAGTTGTACAAAGTTATTTTAAACTTTCGACGATTGTAAATAGACAACGAGAAATAATGTTAAAACCGCAATATGATTTGTCTGCGTATTATGTTAATTTACTATTAGCTTTCGTATTTTCTCAGAAGACAAAAATTTACACTCCTGTCCGTTTCCTCGATCGCTTCTACATTTTATTTGTAATTAACGAATTTTCTCTTTGTTCATCTACGTAACTCAATATGTAATTATAGAAGATTAGGGTTCTATTATATTTGAATTGTACAATGAAAATGTTTAGAATGAAAAACTATATATTTAGTTGAGATAAAAAGAAGATTAGAACGTCAGTTATAAAATTTCCATCGTTCGGTATAAAAATTTGTCAGGGTAAATATGATTTTACAGAGCTAATACGATAATTCAGGCTTTTTGCATTCGCGTCTCTCTTCCAGAAGGTTTCCTTGCGTCGAACATCTCGGAGAGTTTGAAATACGCGCGTGACGTGAATTCAATTTACTTTCGAATTGCCATCATCGGTGCCGCTAAGCGTCTCCCTCCGAAAGAGAGAAAGAGAGAAAATTGCTGTTTTATTTGGAGAAAACGTTAGGAGAAAAGCCGATTCGCGCCCGAAAAATCTTGACTCCGTAAAAGTCACTTTCGAATTTGGTTTGCCCATTCGTACATATATATATGAATGCGCAGGTGTACCATATTTTACAACTCTGCGTGTGTGAGATGCTTTTTTTACTTTCACGGTCAATTGTAATGGTAATAAATAAATGTTAGCACTTGGGAGAAACGTTTTTCTTACATATTAATGACACGCAGAAATGAAGTATCAATTTTGTTTTCAAAGTCATTTATTTCTAATGTGCACTGAATTACCGGGTTTTCTGTGCGTTACGTGTCACTTTCTAATACTACACTTTGATCTTCGCAACTGACCGTATACGTATACACGGACACACCGGTATCACACTACCAATAACACCTTACGATACTTAAAACTCGATGCAATATTTCTTGTAAAACGTGTCATATTTCTTTGTATTTTAGTGGTTTTCCAACTATATCTCTTTTATACTACACTTTCTTCTTCACTAAACGTACGCATAACCATTTTTTACGTCAGCGCATTTTTTATTCTAATAATAATATGTTTATCGGATTTTCTTTTTTAACGTTTATTATACAAATAATTTTTTAATACTTTTTTGAGGGGTTGGCAAAAAAGAATCGTTTTATAAACGAAAATGATATATGTAAGAATTTATACAATTGTGGTCAATAATTTTGTAGAAAAATGTGGATGTAATCGGTAAACTAAAAATTTTATATATATGTATTTAAAATTTTGAAAATATTTAGGTTTATACTTAAAAGTAAATGCAAGGACCAGCTGGCGCGGAAAGGATTTTTTCTATAGGATTATTTCCTTTTTTTAAAATTAAAATTTTGCCCGTTTTCAAGATGCATTGTCAAATGGGTGTATTATAATTATCAAAGAAATTAAACAAACGATTATTTTTTTATTTGACGATTAACATAATGTAAAAGTATACTTAAAAAATAACTTTATTTCTGCCATTTTATTTTGTTATATAGTATTTTTTTTTGTTTTTTCAGGTAAGAACATAATTAGTATCTATCCAATGCATTTTCGGGTAAGTTTATCAATTACAATTAATTAATTTGCAAATGAATTAAATAATAATTATTATTATTTATCGAAAATATTAATTTGATGCTGAATATAATACATACATTGGGAAACGTGCGTATCATTATCACCTATAAAATTGTATCCGTAAGTATACATTTAACACTATCACTTTAGCAGACTGAGCAAAGTCACGCATCTATTTTTTTTAATTCTATTGAATTAGGTAATTGAGTTTGTATTACTAATAAAATGTTACATTTGCGGTTAGAATCGTACGTGTGTAATATATAGTTTTGTAGCGTGATTTTCACGCGAATACCAGTAGGTTATATATATATATACCACTTGGAATAAGTATAATTTTTTGCATCAGATACCGACCGAAGTTCATTTTGAATTTGTCTTTTATTCATAATCTTTATCAGTAAATGGCGATAAGAGAGAAAGAAAATTTTTATGCCACTCGATAAAATAATGGATATTTCATAAATCTATAGAATAGTGCAGAACAATTTATCTATATTACGTATATGTGCGTGTGTATATATATATATATATATATATTGACTTATACAAATAAATCAATCGATTTGAATTAAAAAAAAATAGTTTTCCCGAAATAAATGTTTGCACAGTTGTAGGTGTTGCAGGTGTATATGAGGGAAACGTAACGGTCTATCTATTATGCTTGCTCGACTCTCCATATATATATATATATATAAAAGTTACCCGGTGAGGTAGTGGGGGAAAGGGAAACATTGCGGGTTGTACAAGTAGTGCCATGGTGCCCGGTTCGGTACAGGCCCGGCTAGCTCAGTCGGTAGAGCATGAGACTCTTAATCTCAGGGTCGTGGGTTCGAGCCCCACGTTGGGCGCATTTTTTTTTTTTTTTAATGTATTAAAGTGATTACTATTTTATTTTTAATTTAATTTAATAATTATTTAGAAAAAAAAGATAAAGTTGTAACGAAATAGAAAAACAAAAAAGAAAGCAGTGCGCGGCGCGTTTGAAAATGCCTTAGTTATTAACAAATTTTGATAAAAACAGATATTTTTTAGCTATCGAGTTAACTAAAATTAGGCAACAAGTGTCTTGTTTTATACCTAAAAATTAATCAATTAAAATTTATATTCAGCTATTTCTATCTGTTTAAAGAAATAATTTGAGTTATTTTATAGAATTTCAAAGATAGATAATAAACTTATATTAAATTTTATAATAATGTGTATGTAAAATAATTTTTTAATGTTGCAAATTTTATATATTTTTATGTAACGTTCATGTTGAAAAGAAGGGATTAAGCCATACATGTTCTTTTTTCATTACATTAACAAATAAAAATGCTTAAAACTCTTTACGTTTTTATTAGTATAGACCTTGGTCATTTTTAATCAATTTCAGTCAAAAATCAGCTAATTTTTATTGGTTGGTGTATTCAAATAAGATAATTTTCATTATCTTAACTAAAAATGTTAGTTTATTTTTTTTCAGGGTAAATTTAAAAGATAATATAGCATTGTTTTTAGTTTGGTATATAACATTTTTATTATTTATATTATCTAAATATTGTGATATGCATTTATTTATAAAGTTATAGTCGTTCGTTTTGCTATATTATGCTATATTTAACTTTCTGCCGACTTGCAAAATTAACAATTATACGCACACATTCGTTCCATTTAATATTTACAGTTGTACAGTCTTTGAATTTCCAGCTATAATTTTAACGCTTCATCTCTAACCGGAAGAAGTTAAATTTTGACTTGAGTTACTATTGTTCTTACTATTAATCTTCACTTTCTTTTATTACTTGTAAACTTTTAAGTGTTAGACTGTTAATTTTATTTTTATTTGCATTCACTCGTTATTTGAACATAAAAATGATTACCCTAAATTAATTTAAGTGTAATGATCAACATTAACTGCAATTACATCAGCGATTACTACCTAATAAATCATGTTTTTTACTGCTTTTGTGGATACTCATAGTTATTAAAACCTCTTTTTTGTTACATATCCTTACGTTTCTGTTACTAAATAATATTTTATATTAATCCATTAACGACCAAAAAGGTCGATTTTACACTATGTATTTATACCTGAATTCCATGCACTAAACGAAGTAGCAAGTGGTTCTAAAGTGTTAATCTTTGTTTTTGAGTGTGCTAAATGAGAATCCAGCTCCAAATCCAAAAATTTTGACCCTAAAATTAAATAAAGCGAATCTTTTGCAAAAAAAATCTCAAAAAAATTTGTCATTTTCAAAATTTATGCTTTTTTAAGGCATATATCGCATGAATATATGTAGTATGAATCAACTATCAGTGCATATACATTTGTTAAAATTTATCGGAGAATTTTTACATACATGCTTCTTATGTCAAAATAGTGGCCAAAATGTAAAGAAGTCCAAAAAATCGAATTTTTTCTGTATTAATTTTTTCCATGAAAACCAAAAGCAAGACTTTTTAATTTTGCCTTTTTTAAAATAGCAAAAATCATCTCGAAAAAATCTGAATAAATTTAAGAATATTCTTTAATCAATTCTAAGACATTTTTATTCTTGAACCATTTTTATTTAAGCCTTTAATTTTCAAGGAAGAAATTAATAAAGAAAAAATTTGATTTTTTGGACTTCTATACATTTTGGCCACTATTTCAGCATAGGCATGTATGTAAAAATTCTACAATAAATTTTAACATATTTATGCACCGACAGTTGATTAATACTACATATATTTATGCGATATGTGCCTTAAAAAAAGAACACGTTTTGAAAATGACAAATTTTTTGAGTTTTTTTTTTGCAAAAGATACGCTATATTTAATTTTATGGTCAAATTTTTTGGATTTGGAACTGGATTCTCATTTAGCAGACTCAAAAACATAAAGAATAACACTTCAGACCTACTTGCTACTTCCTTAAGAGGGCACGAAAATCAATTCTTATCCTCCATACCTTCCCAAATTCAAAAGTCATATAATTAGAAATGAGCGAGTACTTGAAAAACTCGAGTTACTCGGATTGTTCGAGTAACTCAGAGTGATCGAATTACTCGAATAGTTTGAGCAATTCTTTTTTTTCGAGCAATCCGGCTATTTTCGAGCTTATAGATATTATTTACAATAGAATAATGTGTGCCAAAAGGCGTAAAGTGGACTTTTTTACCACGAGTGTTTGCAGTACTCGGCTATGCACATTCACACTCGGCCTGAAAATTCCACTTTACCCTGATTACCACAATAACTCCGAGTTGCTCTAACAATCCGAGTAGTTTAAGGAGTTCAAGCTGCTCGAACAGTTCAAACGAACCGAGTAACTCGGTAAAATCGAATAACCGACTCGACTCGCTACTCGGCTCGAGTTCGGCGTGTCGAGTTTTTTAAAGACAGATAGTTTATTAATAAAGGAAGGGGACTGTTCTCTTAGATATACGTAAATTAACTTTCTTTTTTAATTATAATTAATTTTACGTAATTTTCAAGGTTGGTAAGGTAGGAAGGATAATACTTGGCTTTGGTATCCCGTTAAGGGGTATGGCCACAGTAGCGAGTACAAAATTAATTGTATATTTAACAATTTCTACTTGGTATAAAATAATAGATTAATTAAGAAGTAATTTGATATTTAGCAATGTTTAGCATAAAGTATACAAAAATATATTTTTTTTATTAAATATTCAAGATGGCAGCTATTTTAAGAAAGTGACTTTCTTTATAAACGTTCCACGAAGAGACAAATAGTGGCCGCAATTTTGAACCTACGTTAAAAAAAATTTACGTTAATCTTCATAAGTATATCTATCTAAGTATGGAGGGATTTTTCGAAATATTGATTTTTAAGAAAATGGTAAGCATTCGAATCAAAGTGATGAATTTTCAGTGAAAAATTTCGTATAAAACGGCTCATAAAATGAAAAGTATTTAATTAATTAAAAATTTCTATGTACTAGGATGCAAAATGTATTAAGTAAGATGATGTGAAGATTTGGAGTCAATAGATTAAAAATGGTGGAAATGATTTGTCTCGCTAATTCGAAAAATGTTGTTTTAGAAAAACCAAAAACGCAATTAAAGTTTTGCATGTAACTTTGTGCTTGTTAAAGTAAGGAAATTCAACTAAGAAATGTTTTACCTTTAGTCAGCGATATTCTCATACAGGTATACAGTGCCCTCTATAAATGTCTTATAAATTTACCGTTACTTGCTTAGCTCTCTGAAAATCTGGGAGCGCTGCTCACTCAGGGACCCTTCAGGCGCGTTGCAGGTATCTTAACGCTATTCACTCAAACTTGGTGAAAAATTTATTTTCACTATAAATCGATTGCTATCTTATTTTAAGGGGAACACAGTATTGTTTAAGCAAAAAAATCGATTTTTTGCAAATTCAACATGACCATACCCCTTAATATAGTGAATATATCAATTTAACAGAGTATGGGTTCGTTTAGTGGCATCGCAGGTAAAATAAGTAAATTTTCAGTTGTTTTTATTCAACTACAAACATTCTTTTCAATCAATAAATAAATTCATAACATTCTATAGTAATTATTTTTGTTAAAAAAAATACGCCCAACGTGGGGCTCGAACCCACGACCCTGAGATTAAGAGTCTCATGCTCTACCGACTGAGCTAGCCGGGCTTATGCGTGTCGAAGCTCTGTGTGCGCAGAAAATGTTTTTATATTTGCGGGGAAGCCGAAGACCCAAACTCTCCCCTCTCCTTCCTACCGCCATCGGACCAATTTAGTATTCCAAGTTTTGGAAAAACGGATTTGTTTGTTCTCGTACTAAAGACTGGATTATATTACCAGCTACTTTTCTCTATAACGAAATTTTTGTGAAACTTATATTTGCATAAATTATAGTTTTTACACGGAAAAAAATACTTTCGAAACAACAGTAAGCAATCAGTTAAAATAATTTAGTTAAAATATTTGCTAAATTAAATCATAATTTTGCTGTTTTTACAAATTTTTTTCTAATAGCTATTAAATTAACAACTTAATAGTTACTATACAAAATATATGCAATAAATGTAACCTACGATTTTTTGGATTAGTAAATAAATTAAATGCTTGAATAAAAAATTTGGGTCAATATACAACCGTAAAGTTTAGGATTTACTCCAGACCGATCTACAATGCTAAATCGCTACTTTAAATACTGCGCGTCATTGGAACTTTGTAGAATGACTTATTGTTTAATTATCTAGTGCTTCTGTATTCGGGTTTTGTATAAAATTGCATATTTTCAAAAATAAAAGTAATACTTATTTTACTTGCTCTGTCGGTAAGAAATGGGGTATGCCACCTCCATAAGCATAGATTTCATCGTAACAAAGGACAGTGATCGTCTGATTTTCTTGATCGGTTGGTAAATAATTCAAATGGTAATATGACGAGTTTAAGAACCCCTTATCAGAGTGAGCGAATAATGGTAATTATTGCATTTATTTAACAAAATTCACTATTTTATGGAAAATCCAAATACAAAAGCAGTTGATAAGATAATAATTTATCACCTGTAAAAATTTTAGACGTACATTTTAATTACGCCTTCAGAAATGTTTGTAACAAAAATATACGCTAAAGGGTTAAAGGTCTCTTTCATATATTGATTTAGAACTTTGCAAAACTTGTACCCTAGTAGAATTTTGAGCATAATTGAAACGGTTTTTAAGCCAGAAAATGACGAATTAGCAAAAAATGCTCAAAATATGATCCTAATATGATCAAATTTCAAATTTTGTCTAACCTTAAAATGCTCAATTTCTACTAGGGTGTATGAGTGCTTACATTAACCAAAAGCTTAATTTAAGCAGCAACAATTTCGAACCATTATATCAAGTACAAAAGATGATAATTTAATTTATTAAAGAGATTGGAATCACTGTAATCGATAAGAGATAGCATCTCTCTCAGGCATATCGAAAACATTCATTTTCCTATAGATTACCTTTGCAGTGCAACACCGAAAAAGATTGTACTAAGGAATTTTCTATCGAACAATTGAAAGTAATAATCCTGATACGCAACAAGTTAATCATATAAACAATTAATGAAAATAGCACCCCACATTCTAAAACATTCAGATTGATGAGTCGATTGAAAATAAGTAACGCGGTCAAATCAAATCGTTTCTCACTCAACTTGACAATTTAGATTGCACCTGATTTTATAAAATCGATTTCCACGTGCACACACGGAGAGTAAGAGAGAATGAGAGAGAGAGAGAGAGAGAGAGAGAGAGATATTTCTAGCGAGTCAGTTTATAGGGAAATGGTTAATCCATTGATTTGATCTTTTGAACGAGAGACAAACTCTGCGGCTACAGCTGACGTAAATTATTGGAATTCCAAAAGCGACACTGCTGGTTCTAGCCGTGATATCGAGTTGTGTGCGATAGATTGTCATATTGTTTCTTGGATACCATATACGCCCTAATCATCCCTCACTAGGATTACTACCACGGCGACGAATAATTACAGTCTTGAGTATCAGCTTGTAACATCGATTTTCTCTGCCTTACCGATTTTTTTCACTTGTCTCCGTCACTTTTGACTCTCGCCTTTTTTACACATCTGTCTATACCTTCACTTGAACTCATCGGCTTGGATTGACGATCGTTCGAGCATAAAATTTTAAGGACGTACTGCCAATTTAAGGTTGACAAGCTTGTTAAATCACTCGTAATATTATTTATTCTCGGGTATTTTAGTTTTTACACCGATATTGCTTTTTTCGATATTTACATACATTTGACAATGTGATAATAATTATTTACCAGTTTTTTTGATATCTTGGTTAAAATTTCCAAAAGTTACTAATGTATAGAATTGTGCGTATACTCGATTAGAAAAATTAATCTGGGACTAATACGGCACAGATCTGTGTAACGAATGCGTAGCTATAACGTATTTTTCTTAGTATATAATGTTTAAGAACAGAAATGTAAACTATTTTCTAAACTTCTTTCAACACATTATATTCTTTTTATATTTTTACTTAATTTTATTATTATTTATAAAATGTGTATATATATTTTGTTTTAATAGTATTGTATTGAGTTCTGCTTTCATTTTGATGCGCAGAATAGTCTACAGTAAAAACTAGAGATTACAAATAATTAAAGGTGCAGAGAAAGTCCTAGATAAAGTCTAAATTTTTTTCGTCGCTTTTAAAGTTTTAATAGTCTAGGAAAGAATCTCGGATACGTCGAAGACAGTATAAATAAAACATAAAAATTCTTGGTAAAAGATTAGTGATCGTCTAGTATACTATTCCTAGAGTTTATTGATTAAATAAAAAGATGTTTTGCGAATTTAGTTACACAAATGTCTGAAAATCATCAGAAAAATAACTGGTATAATTTTTTTGAATAATTATTTTGTACACTGAGAGAAAGGAATATTTGTGAGAAAGAAATTGTGCATTTGTTACTAAAAATTTACATTGACTTGTAACAAAACATATATTTCTTTGATATTAACACGAAGTTCTTAACTATTAAGATTTTAGATAATTTTAGAACTGCGTTTTTGTAAAGAAATAATTCTTAACAGTTAATGAATGCAATCTTGTATATAAAACGTTACGATAATATTTAATATTAAGGGGGTATACTCAATTTTTGATGATTAATTAATAAAAAAGTAGACCGTATGTGAAAAAATAAGAGAAGTATAGCGCCTTCGTTTATTGACAATCTAACTGGTGCTGAATTTTAGATTAAAATATTATTGCGTTTTCGAGAAAAGTCTTACCAAAAATATCAAATTTTTTCACCTTGTTGAGGTTAGGTTCACATTTTTGGTAAGACTTTTCTCAAAAACGCAATATAATTTTAATCTGAAATTTCAGGCACACAGTTATATTATTCATAAACGAAGGCGCCTCTTCTCTTACTTTTTCACATACTGTTTTATTTACAAATTTATTACTAATAATCACGATTGCCGATAAGGTAGGGAGGATAAATATTGACTATGGCACCCCGTTAACTCAATGTGCATATTATGTACATAAATATTATTGTACAAAAGAAAATTGTACATAAATAAAATTATATCAGATTAGTAACGAAATAATGTGTATTAATAATTACATCTTAGTAGGCATTAACAGTTAATACTTGACTCTTGTAATTTTGAACACAAAATAGAAATGAATGAAAGTTTAACTGTTAAGAAACGTCAATTGACTCAAATATTCCTTTCTCTCAGGGTAGATAATACAGTGAAATAAAAAAAATGGAAAGTATTACTAGATATTTAATAGGTAATTTTCAGTTTCGAAAAGTTTGTGAATATTATATTAACAATAAGAATTGTTCAGTGCTGTATAAGCAATTCATTTAATCAAATGTTAGCTTAGTGTACAGAAATTTTGTTAAATAATACGTTGACCAGACAAATAGAAATTCACGGTGCTGTTTGTATAAATAGATAATAAATATTTAAATATGTTATCTCTATCTTTTTACGTTTTCTTTGAAAATGTATGTAGTATACTCGAGTAATTAAACGGAATTGTAACAAAAAATGTGTAATCCGTGATTAGAAGCAGCAATGTTAGTCGAACGATTGAACAATCTAAATATTCGAAATATTTTGCGTGATCATCGATGAATAACCGGAGTAACGAGTCGTAATTATTCGAGGTAGATCGAAGTTATATCCGGTGTGATATATCGAGGAGTGCATTAACTTGTCCTCAGAGACGTTTGAGATGGTTATAGAGGGTGGATTTTCTCTGGCTAGAGCGAGTAACAGTCGAAATCTATCCGCCGCAGGTGGGCTCCCGCCTCGTTATTTGGTTCAGTGCCCATGTATACTCGTAACCTCGGTAATAATTATCCGCTGGTCAGGTCGTTGCCGCCGCTCCTCCAGCCCGAGAGACCAGACGGTTAATTAATACGAGTCAAATGCCGACTTGCGGCGCATAATCTCACTCTATCCCCTCTCTCCCTCTCTCTGCTCCACCGGGGTCTCTCTTGTCCTCTACCACACCCTCATCCCGCTCATATTTACCCCCCCCCCCCTTCCCCTTTCTCCAAGCTCTTTTTGTTTCATCGCTCCCTTTATGCCAACAGGATCAGCTGATTCTCGTGATTGAACCAATTTACCTCGACATTGTTCTTTTCTCTCTCTTTCTCACTTTTTACGCTTTTTTTTTAATTAATTACCTCATTTACAGACCCATTGATACTTTAATTTACAATTAATCGTTCATTCTTTTACATAGTTTCACAATGTGTTGTTAAGCACATACGTCGAAACCTAAATTTCCGTCATTATTTTATTTATTTACGTGTGTCGAGAAATAAATTTTCTCGGCGTTTCGATCCATCAGACTTTTGTACTTATCATCAGGCTGCACCCGTTAATTTTTAATAATTTGAACGTGGTTAGTGGATTAGCGTTAGTGCCGGTTTATAGCGACAATTTTTTTTAAGGGTGTTTTTCAAAATGTTTCAAATCTTCTTCGTGGCTTTCTTCAAATTTTTATATTGATAATTTAAACATCACTTTTTGATTGGTAAATCAAATTGGTGGATCTCTGTAACTTAAATCTGATTTATTAACGGTTCGTTAGGTTGAACATGAATAGTACAGTAATCGAAAGATGCACTTACGACAAATGAATATATATATTACTATTAATACACCATGTATTTTTCACATAAAAGAAATTTTCTATTTTTCGATCGCAAGAAATAATTAAGCGAGAAAAATTGGAAAATTCGACAAATAAAAGTAAAAATTATAAAATATTAAATATAAAAGAAAATATTAAAAACCAGCTGTATACACGTTAACAGGGTTTGAAAAAGCTTAAATAAAAAAAAATATTAAAACAATGAAGAGGATAAAATATGCAGTTTATACATATAAAAGATAGTTTTAGACATTATACTCAATTAATATATAGATCTTTAAACTTTGCAAAATACTTTTTCAATTTTTATAGATTATAGTATCAAATAAAATAGATAATAAAAGTAAAACAATCGGAATCACCACTTTTAATAAGAAGTGGAATTTGAAAGTTTTATTTTATTAAGAAATTAAGTGTTTTGCTTAATTTTCACTTGCACGCGATCTATAATTATTAACTTTTACCTTCTTTGCGTAAACTTAATGTTAATGTGAATATATCCAGATTGAATATAACTTAGAATTGAACAAAGAAATGAAAACGTACGTGTAAAGGTCAATTCGGGATAGAAAGATTGGATCATAAGCCACGGTAATCTACATTTCGAAATACCGAAGCGCGTCATAAATTCTTGAAAAAACGAAAGTCTAAATTGAACGTACACAAAGTGACGTCGGAACGCTCGTTCGGACAGTCACGAGGGTCTTTCTTACTCGGTTAGTGGCGCTAGCATGCCACTTTATTTAATTTTCGCGTATGTATGTGTACGTGCGTGCACGCGATCGCGCTTACGCTGATTATTCTTATCGGTAATTATAATCACGTTGAACAGTGATAAGAACGATTAGGCATTGGGTTCGTGTTTTCTTTTTCTTTTTTTTTCTTTTCAGCGTATCGCGGTGTACTCGGTGAATCCGAAAAAAATAGTTTCTTCAATGAAGTAAATTAATTCGATAATTAGCGTGGGTTTCGTCTCAAAATACACCAACTCGGAAGATCGACGAGTAGCACGCGATAACCTATATCCCATAGCAAATCGTTTAATTTAATCGAACGGCTCTCACAAAGACGCGCTTTGGTATTTTAGTGGTAAATTTAACGTTGATGCACGATCACACACAACTTCGCACATCGGTGTGATTTAATCAAATTGATCAGACGAAATTCCTTAGCGTTAGTATCAAATTAAATTAAAAGATATTTCGTTCCGTGATGCTCGATGCTGCGGTACTCCTGGATTTTCCAACTACGGTTTATCAAACGTAGAAAAATTGAAAGATGAAAAATAATTACGCAAGTTTCGTCGGGTGGGATATTCTCTCGATAATTGTACGTCGGTCTGTGGTGTATCCTCCAACCTTTTACCTTCCATTGTCTTTTTTTTTTGTTTTTTTTTTTGTTATCTTCTTTTCGGTCGAAATCGACAGCGATTTTACTTGCGGCTACGTACGTACGCGGTTAGCCGCGAGGTGTACAACAGCACCACTAGCAGTAGCAGCGCCAGCCGTCGAATACCGGATTAGCTTGGTATTTGGCTGATGGATCCGAGCCGAGCAATCGACGCTTTTTCCGCGTTCACGCAAAAAGCACAGACCGTCCAGATTCTATCGGGTTATTATTGTTTTCCTTTTGCCTCTCCTTCATTAAAGGAACTCCGGATCGACGTGTTTTTGACAACCTCTCGTTTTCTCTCCTACGTTATAATATGCCCCTCGATCGTACGAAGATATACGTATAAGTCAGACGATCTCGTTTCGTTTGATTACCAACGTTAACCTTTTCCTCGACTCTCGATTACTCGTCTTCTCAATTGTTATCGCTATTAATTAATTAATATTTCTCGTGTATCGCTTATCAAATCCTAGTTTATGTAGAAAATTTAAATCGTAGAAAAATTCATACATTTTATTACATCGAGAATATTGTCAACTTGGGGCCAAACTCCCTTTCTCAACTTGCATTTTAACCGCGGAATTGATAACGTTGCTTCTCTAGAACAACCACTGCGGCTTTCAACTTTACGTCTGTGTTTTCTCGCGAAAACTTACTCAATAAAACTTTTGAAAGACTAATCTATTACACGGGACTTTCAGACATTCTGGAAGCATTGAACAAAAAAAAAGATGTATCGATTCATTGATACCAGGAAGGGAAATCTTATTTTCAAATTATTTTATTTAAAGTAATAATATTATACGTGCGCGTACACTTTCCAAATTTCAAAAGAAAAAAAAGAAATATTTTTAAGTAATTTTAGTTGTTTTTCCGAGTTCTTCCGTACCCTGAGAAACACGGTATATATTTAAAATTATTATATTTTGTAGTAACGCGAGGATAGACACTTATTATCATAATTTTCCTTACGATTTATAGTAATTATAGTAATTTTTTGCAACATTTATGGAAATAATTACTATACTATTCTAATAACTACTGTACATATAACAAAAATTACAATAATCATAATATGGCTGTATTTAATAGGAAACATTTTTTTCTTCAGTGTATAGAAAACAAAATTAAGTGATTTTAATAATAAAATATTCGTTTGAATGTATTTGATAAAGAAGATATTTGATTGAAATAAATAAATAGATTTATTGTAAATATATAGTAAAATCTTAACATTGGAATATCAAACAATTAATAAGATGCATAGTTTTTTTTTAATTTTGCCTTTCATTAACATTGCTATAAAGGTAAAAAATTGTTGATTAAATTTTTTTTTATTTACATCGTTCGATATTTTTAATTTAGAAAATAGATAAATATTCAAACTAATGAATTTTCTATTTGTTATTTTAGTAATCTTACCATAAAAAAACAAATGAAATGTAAAGGATTCGCGATAGAGTGTTTAAAATTAATTAATGTAACCAAAGTAACTAGTCAATTGGTCGATCGTTACAAAATCCTGTTTTTCAACGGCAACAGTTATTACTCGTCCATTATTCATGTAGATACGAAAAGTTGTAGGTATAATTGTCGACTTACAAAACGTTAATATTACGCATTGTACTGTTACGGTTAACGGATTGCTTAATCTCCATGATGAATTATTTAAAACGTAATAATACCTCGGTGGAGGCAAGAAGTTGTTCAATTTTAGTGCAACGGTTATCGAAGTCATATCGATAAACGGAAGATTTGAATATGCATACACATATTTCTCACTTTGTAAAGAAAATAAATTATTTTTCTTTCTTCGTATAACGA
This sequence comes from Theocolax elegans, assembly GCA_026168455.1. Taxonomy (NCBI): domain Eukaryota; kingdom Metazoa; phylum Arthropoda; class Insecta; order Hymenoptera; family Cerocephalidae; genus Theocolax; species Theocolax elegans. The sequence continues at coordinate 54,806,190 of CM047431.1, forward strand.
GGTAATCATCGGGTTCGCAATCGTAACAATTTGAATGCGCCACTCGTAAAGTAAGATGTTAATTAGAAAGTGTGCAATAGATTCGTAGAATAATAAAAATAAGAGATGGGCGTCCGGAATGCAACTTCCGTGTTTTTAATCTTATCTTTGAGTGTGCGTGTGTATAGATATATAAATATCGTGCGACCGCGATCGAAGATTAATACTGGTAAAGGAGAGTTGGGTTGTACGTCAAAAATTCCCATAGCACCTTCGGATAATGGATACATATCCATTCGAGATCTAGAGGGACTCTTCTACCCACCACGAAATTGGCTTCGTATTCTTCGTTACCGTCTAGTTTCACTCTCCCCCCTCGTTTGCACTCGATTGGTTGCCTAGATTGTCTTCTCCCTTTTCCTTGTTTACATATTATTGGTTCTGTAATGTCACTTTTGTAATATTACCCTACTACCAACAGTTGTACAGTTTACTCTAAACCATTCCGATTCGATATTCAATTTCATTTTCATCTCTCTCTCTCTCTTCCTTATGTATATTGATCTATTTCAATCGAGACATTTATATATGTATAATTTTTCCAAATCTTATTGGATAATTATTGTAATCTGCGGTTAAGGGGAGTCCGTAGAGTATAGTTGAATATATCACCACTCGAAAATTTGCGAGAAGAAGTGGCGCTGCCGTCAGATAGGCTGAGTTGATATTCGACAACAATTTTGGACAATTAAAAAAAAATAGAGTCTTTACCACACAAAATCAAAGTTGAGCGCCATAGCTATTGATGTAATGATTAATTACATATTACTTAGCTGATCGAAAAGTCAGTATTTTTGACGAATAGTGATAAGTGCGAAGTGACTTCGGTATGTGTTCTCAGAATTGATTCGTACTTCTCGCTATTCGTCGAAAATACTGACTTTTCGATCAGGTAAGCAATATGTAATTAATCATTACATCAATAGCTATGGCGCTCAACTCTGATTTTGTGTGGTAAAAACTCTATTTCCTTTAAATGTTCATAATTATTGTCGAATATGAACTCAGCTTATCTGACGGCAGCGCCACTTTTGCTCGCAAAATTTCGGGTGGCGAATTTTTGAAGCTATCGGTACAGACTCCCCTTAAGTATAAACCATAGAAATTATTTAAAAATGCCTTTATAACATTTTGTGAAAGTTCTTAAGTTTCGGATACATTGACTAAAATCTTATGTTTGCAACAAAAACTATATCATTTATATTAGATTCAAGTTAGATTGGCATAAAAAATGTATTTAATTTAAATAAAATTTTATTCTCATATATTTAACAAAATCTTTGATGGAATAAAATAATTTCTAGGTATAGATATTTGAAGAAATAACATATAATTTAAAACTACCCAAATGTTCTGGGTAAAATGATAACGTTCGTGTGTGCCTGTAATTTTTGTTCAGAATTTTAATCATAGTGGCCCTGCAATTTTATAAAAACAATCTTTAATTCGATTTGTTTGTACATTGAAAGAAGATAAACGAAGAATTCGATTTAAGTTGTTTAATCTGATATATTTCGATTTGCTGATTACGATCAGTATCGCGACTAAAACTGACGAAATTCAGATTTTCATCATCGTGAAAACCAAGATGCAAATAATGTTCGGTAAATCTCTTTTATTTAAATATATTATCTCTCCCTTTCCGAATAAAATGTAGAACCATAATTTTCATGGATTCTACAATTTGCATTTATAAGATATTGTAATCTTTTCAACTTTTACGTTAATACATCGATGAATGTGACAAAATTAGCTAAGCGGTCAAATAAAATTCACGTATAATCGGGCTCACCCATCCAATGATAACCAATGCTGGATATGCAGCTTAATTTCGATAGCCTCAGGAAAAATTAGTGTCCCATCGAAATTTGATCCTGCGTTTATTAAATATACGCCGCGAAACCCCTATTTGAATATGGTAAATTATTTCAAGAGGAACTCGCGATTCGATGTTTAAATAAAATCGTCGGTTAACGTAGTTGCGGTTACGCGCTTTTTTAACGCATCAAATAAAACTACACAAATTGATAAATGATATATATTTCAAACAAGTGCATTCTGTAATTCTCTAAAAAAATAAACACTAATAAAGAACTAAGATTCTTAAGAATTTTTCAAATTATCGAGTAATTCGTTATATATATATATATATATATATATATATATATATATATATACGTACGCATCTTTGGTAAGAAGCGTAATATGAAAAATTCCATTCAAGGAGCAAGTGAAAAAGGAAGAAGAATAAAAAAAAGCAACATGTTGAAATAAACGGTAACCGCTGTTGTTCGCGCACTTTGAGAAACTCGTTAAAGCATCCGCGCAACAAAAAAAAAGATGGAAAATGTCAAAGCCCGCTTTACGATGTTATTTTGCAATGTTCGATCCGGGAAAATCCGAGAAGAGGACAAGCCGAAACGAGGAGCTTCTCAAGCTTCCGGTGTGTTATTCTAAGCTCGCGGTACTTTTTAACGTACCTTTGTGCTATATATTCCTTAGCACGCGAGTGCGCGTTATTTTCTAATAAATGAGTCACAGCGATGCGAAATACGTCCTCCTCTCTCTCTCTCTCTCTCTCTTCTTCTTCTTCTTCCTCCTTGTAGGATCGAAATTCTGAAAATTCCGTGAGCGCAGTTACTTTCTCCCTTTTGCGTTGGAGATTCAACGCGCCGACGGATTTTTATAAAAAGAAAAATGTAAGCGCCACCGTACGACGAACGGTTGCCGGTGCTGCTGCTGCTTCTACTCCTTATTCTTTTCTTCCTTTTTTTGCCACTTCTTTTCTCCTTTCGTCTCTCGTCTTCGATGTCGTCGTGGCAGAGGGAAATATTCATCGACGTTTAAAGGCTACCGTTTCTTTATCCAAGAGAGAGCTCGCTCGCTTCGAGATATGAAAAGAATATTCGTCCTTACGTCTATATCCGAGTCAAAGTACGTTTTATCTCGTAAATAGAAATATTTAACCCGATACGCCGTACCCAAATAAAAATTATTTGTTTTACATTCTTGTCGGCGACGTTCTAATATTCATCTTATTTGTTACTTATCCACCAAATCAATACGTCTTGATAAAATATAATAATACTAATAATACATTTTCTAAATTTTCAATTTAAATCAAGTCTCTATTTACGTATGTGATATGGTAACGGCGCTTGAACAACCACAAAATAGAGCGTTCCTGCGTAAAAAAAATTAATTTAATATAAGTGATTTTCCTAATAGTTGATAAAAAGAAACCTTATTTTATCAAGTATTAGCTGAAAAATGATCTCTTTTTAATCAATATCGAAGCCAAAGATGCTAAATATTTCTCACGATAAATGTTTGTATAATCTTGTAAATTAATTACACTTGATATTTTCATATTTTTTGAGAATAGCATTGTAAATGGACGAAAAAGGAAAATTTATTTGAAAATGAAGTGTTAACGGCGTAATTTTGGATAAAATTAATTAAAACTGTAATAAATTGTGCAAAGATGTTAAACGTACTGTAACTGTTAGACAGCGTTAATATAAAGAAAAGGCTAGTTAAACACATTTTTACGAGTTAAAAGTAGTTTGAAAAATAAGTTTGAATGTACGTAAACGGAGCGGGGGGAGGCGTGAACCATAAAACCGAGTAGACACGTAAGAGAGAAGAAGGTAAGATCACCAAATTTCGCCGAAGCTACGAGGCGAATAAATCATTATCAATCTGATTAAAAACGCAGAGAAGGCCGTAAAATGTAGCTCGTAAAACGTGCGACGCGATTCGTAGGTGACGAGTAAGTAAAAATCGTTTGGGCTTGAACGACGCCGAAGAGGAGAGAGAGAGGAGAGAGGAGAGAGGAGAGAGGAGCGAGGTAACCGTACGACGATACTTACGCTTTATATCGGAGGGTGGAAGGGAGAGGGAGGGGGGGGGGCAGGGTGGTGGAGCGAGGAGAAGAGCTGTTAAAAAGTGGCAAGGGGGCGGAATGAGCGAGGGAGGAGTGGAGGAGAGGGAGAAGCGATAGAATATTCCGAAAGGGGTAGGGTTGGTGCTGCTGGAATATGCGCGTCTCGATAATACAATTTACGGTCGCGAACGACGAGCGTCGCCAGGAGGGGTGGTCGGCTGGTGGGTTCTATAAATTTTTATGGTGATCAGCTAGGTGGTTCGTATATACGTATACCTATACCTATACCCATACCTATATCCATACCTATATATATACATATATATATATATAGCCATGAGCGTATTTACGTGTATATATGCATTTCCGCGATCTATGGGTTGAGCGAGCGGATGCCGAGCAATGGGAATTACGAAGGACGAAGAGATTGTAAACGTGGTTGGAATCGAACGGGCGAACAATATCGTTTTGTTACCTTGTCGATCGGATCTCTCTCTCTCTCTCTCTCTCTCTCCCACTCCACCTGTCTAGTAGAGCGCAAGCTGCTCCTTGTAAACAATCCCAATTGTTTGTTGTTTCTATTGGCCGAGGAAAAAAAATTTTTATGCGCAATGCCAATTTCATTCGTATTATTATCGATATATGTATAACGGATGGCATTGATTGTCTATTGTCGTATCAGGTTATTTCCCATTCATTGGTATGCGCGTGCATGTCTACCTATACAGAACACTCCACATTTTGTAATTCGGTTAGATTTCGAGAATATTTTTTTTTGTTTGAATGGGCACAGCAGTAATACTAAACTATTTTCGTGCTTTTGAATTAACAGTATCTCGGAATCATCGTATAGGTATTTTTACTATTTATGTATACTAGATGTCGATCAAGGCTCGCTACGCGCGCCGCGACTTTTTCGGTTTTCTCTTACACAGACATAACCTCCTTATAACAAACAATCACGAATCATGATAGAAGCAACATTCGCTCATTCCTATTTCATTCACATAATTTCGAGATTGAGTTACAATTTTCAAGATTATAGTTGAGGTATGAAATTGATACAATAATATATTAGCTCGAATAGATCAAGTTTTTCATTGTAATTTTCGAGATTCTCGAATGTTATTTTTATATCATGGATCGCTACGCGCGACTACCGCATTTTTTCGATTAACATATAATAAGTTCTACATTTATTGGTCAATCCGTTATCATGTTTTAATTAACATTTTTGAAATTTCTAAAACAGTTGATGCGATCAATATAAAAAATATAGCATGACGATACCCATCGAAATAGTTAAATGAATTTTTATTATTTGTATGTCAATACACAGACATTAAAAACCTTTCCAAACTATGTAAATATTATTGCTATTCAGATTAAACAATAAAAATCTACCGTTTTTCAAAAGAAAATCTTAAATAAATTGGACATTATCGGTACGACACTTTGTGCTTAAAGAAAGTCATATCGAGAACGGCACGTATAATGTTTAGTTTCGTAAAGGACATAAATATAAAATAATAGACAGAAAAAAAACAACTTATACGAATGATAAACGAATATGAACGTTAAACGCACAATACACGATAAAAAAACGAAGTTAAACACAATTTTCGAGTTTTCTTTACGTATATAAATTGCACTAACCTAAGAATCTGCTATTTCCTTTTCCGTACGCGATTCTTCCTCGGTAGCACTATATTTGTCAATATACCCCTTTCTCGTCTCGACCTTTATTTACCCACTAGCGCGCTTGTTTCATCTGCTTCTCTTAATCCACTGTAATCGTCGCACAATCTCCCATTTTATTTATATATTTTTCGTATATGTTTGTTGGTAAACCTCGGATTGTTGAAATAAAGAAGGAAAAACAACAACAAGAAGACGAAGTGGTCGGTAATCGGTTTAGTTGCGTTGAGGATTCTTTATTATGAGATCCGAGATACAGTTAAGTAGTAAACAATGCCTATCTCGTTGCGTATTATATACCGAAAGTTGCGATACTCGTTTCGTTATTATTTCCTTTGAACGTAATTAAAAATATTCTAGTACGATGGCGTATGTATACGTATAATAAAAATTAAAAAAAATTTAAACTGTATCATCGAGACACTATTTTGCGTTTGTAAAAAAATAATGGTTCACACGAAGAACGTAGTAAAAAAAAAAATTTCTCTCCTCGGTGTAGTATAAATTTCATTTGAACTTTATTAGCTACGGGCGTGCAGTTCTCTTTTATTAAAAATTCTAGATTTGTATTTAACGTATATACGCGCGCGTAGACGGGAAAACTGTTAAATATGCATAAGCGATCATAAAATCCCTAAATATATTTGAATGAATAATTATGTAAATTAAAATATGTCATCGGTGTTCTTTAAATATTTTCACAGTTTTTAATGACCGTAAAAGTAAGTCTAACAAACACAAACGGTGTCCCCGTTCTTAGGAGTATAAGAACGTTTGATTAATACCCAGTCATCGTTCGCGAGCTCAACACCGTTACCTTCTATATAATTAACGTATAAGGAACTGCCGGACACTTTCTCCAATGATTTCTTGTTACAATGTATCGACGAAAAGAAGAGAAAGAGAGAAAGAAAACACGTTTTCGGTGATACTTTCTTGCACAAAGTTTCATCGGTATTGATTTTAGAGGTGTCTTTAGGTTCATGGGGGAAGTGCAACGAGCACGGCTGCGGGGATAGAAACGCCACGGCCAAGTTATGACCGCAACGGACATTGTTCGAGTTACAAGTTCCTTGGTGAACCACGCGTATCTCCTCCTCGGGTTGACTTTCTTGTGGCTTTCTTGGCTAGTTCCTTAATTCGATAGATTTGTAAATATCTTTTTTACTTTGAGCAGATGTCGAACCGCGAAATTAGTCACTCTTATATTAAGTTTTTTATACATCCTCGGGAAAAGAGACAACTATTATTTACTCAAGCCTCTTCAGTTAATTTTCTGATTATGATAATTCGAGTGATATATTTGCCTCAGTGGTTTAGTCAATTTTACTGTACTTATTCATTGATTAAAAACAATTCAAATATTTCGAAATACAAGTTTGAAGATGTTCAAATTTTTCTGTAGAACGGGAGTGTTTTGATGCAGTGTGCAATCACTTTGAAACTTTAATTTTAAAAGAATTTACCAATATTAGTAAATTTCAAGTATATTAATAAATTTACTTTTTTACTGAAATGTTCAGTATTTTTTACTTGACGTCCGCATATAAAAGAAATAACATATTTTTAGTAATTTCTTTTTTCAGGCTCTTGGATTTTTTTAACGTCGCACCTGAATTTATATATAATTTTAGTGTTAATTCTTTATTCAATAGATGATCTTTTTCTTGATAACAAGGTTAACAAGTGTAAGACCTTTTTATTGTGGTCGTATATCCGCTAAAAGCGTTGTGTGTCAAATTGTTACTGATTGAACAACGAAAAAACGTTCATAAATAAAAGACACCTTTGAAAAAGTTCGCGAAACTTCATAATTATAACTACAATGCCATGCGGCGCCCTATGGGGCAATTTAATATTGCCTGAACATAGGAAATGGTGCGGAAAATCTTAAAAATAAAATATATAATGTAATGATATAAACATTTGTATATGTAAAGAAAGTGGCAAAGGTTTTTTTTTTATTATTATTGTAACGTTGCTCTTTTTATGCTCCCAAACTGGTGGTAATCAGCGACGGAGGTCATACGATGTCTTTGTTAACAAAACACTTGGTGAAAATAGTCGCAAAGGTATATGTAATTTTCCAACATGTTTACAATATTATAAAATGAACGCGAAGCGTTGATTTATTTTAGAATTCGTAACGTTTATTATTAGAACTGACTCGAGTAGGTGTACAGACACACTTTTAGAATATTTACTTGCAATAATCGCGAGGATAGGATTGCGCCATCAACTGGATAATTAATCATTTGCCACATTTCCGTTTAACGGAAAAAGCTAATTATCAATATTTTCATATACAATCATATTTTGTAACAACTGGGGACAACTGTAATCAATGCGTCCTCTGTCCAATTGTTCGGATTTTCGACCGCATTCTGGTTGTGCAATCTTACCTCTTTTTTTCATGCTTGTATTTGCAAATGTCTTTGTCGAAAAGATTTTTCAGGTCGAATCCTCGTCGCAATATCATTGTGCGTTCGTAAAAGTGTTAGTGGTGAAATAAGGGGGGATAACCCAGTGGCAGCAGGCGCACTTGTCACCCGCAACACCGGCGCCTCATCGTTGTAAATTAACGTAAAGCTTTCCCTCGAACCATCGAAAAGAACTCCAATGTTGTTGTTATTTTTTTTTTCAGAAACTCTTTTATAAAGTGTTGCGATTCTGGGTTTGAAGCAGTTCATTGCGCGTGTGCGTATTTTTATTTTGTTGACGGCTCCGAGTGTTTGGTTAGTTTGTGTCGAGTGGTTTTTCCCAAACATTTTTTTTTTCCTCTAACATATAACAAGTGATTTGTAAAGTGAATTACAAATATCTTGTTGCTTCCAGTTAAATTAAGTTTGTTATCGTTTGGAAAAAAGGGGTCTGCGTTAAATGCCAGTTTTGATATTTTATAACAATTTTATCCCGCTCGTTCAATAGCAATAAAACGCACGTGAGCGTATTTTTTCTATAAATTCATACAGTGCGTAGACGTATCGCATGTTCTTCTTTATGTTTAGCTTGTTTTATCGATGGATTTTATGCGCTTGTACGTTGCACAGTAACGTCCGTTTATTAAGGGGGTGGCATAACCGGTTGGTTACCGATCGAGCAAAAAAAAGTTAATTATTACATTTATTTTAAAATACACAAATTTATCCAAATCCGTATATAGAAGCACTAGACAATTAAATAACAAGTTATTCTACAAAATTCCAGGTCAATACGTCAAAGACACCCTAAACTATTTCTGCACCGCAAATGTACGATTATCCGTAATTTTTCGAAACAGAAATTGTTTAGGGTGATTTTTTTATCAGATTTATAATTTAATATTTTAAACTTGAGTTTGATCCAGCATTGCTTTAACCGGGAGGCTCAAACCTAAATGTTACCGACCGAACAAAATATGTTCAATACTGGAGTGACACTAAATAATTAAAAAATTCATCATTTTTTAAAGTGTCAACTGTGTATTTTTACTGTATATTGAAAAATATATTTTGTCCCAAAAATATACAATTTTCCGTATGAATTTTTTTAAAAAGATCTATAATTTATTTACTTGCAACTTTCAATCGGATAAGTCATTTTCTTAAAATTATACAAAAAATAAATATTCGGTATTGTATTATGTTTTTCAATTATTCATGAGATTAATCTAAATATGTCTTATTTAATACTAATCAACTGGTTAATAAATAATGCATTTTCGTCTAACCGGAAATTTAACATACTATTATTTATTAAAGTTAATGAAGAATGGAATATACGATTCTCCGTTATTATTATACTTCACCGAATAATCGTTTAACAATATACGAGACGATTTCTACATAATATTTTTTTTTACTCATTATAGAAACATTAATTACCCGAATATTGCAAATGTAAAATATATATATTTATACTTTGAAACATAATAATTACGGGTAAATTTATTATAGGTATAACTAAATTGAAATAAATAGTAATCGCATACGCAGTTATAATAAATTATACACATTGTCAATTTTCAATTAAGCCGAATGAAAAGTAACCTGGAAAAAAGATCGTATTTCATACATATATAACTTGTACAATATACGGTAAATCTAAAACTTTAACGTCCCAAAAAAAAGGAAAATAATTTTATCACTTCCTCCGTAGCTCCCTCGATGTATCCGACATATTTATCTAAGAGCGGTAGGCTTGTATCTCCCGTAAGCGACGCGAAAGCGTTCGGTAATTATTTTTGCACGCACATAGAGTCGATAGATGTATATATAGTAATGAGTTACGTTAATGCGTTGCCTCCGGACCGAGCGAGAAGTATAAATACGCGTATAACATTCTCAGGATAAGTAATATTCGCGCGCCCTTGATTCACATTTCACAAGGTTCGGTCGCGTCAACGTTGGTTTCGCAAATCTCGATCGATCGACGATATTATTTCGTAAAAAAAAAAGAGAGAAAAGATAAAGAAACACGGAATTATTGAATCACTTAATCAATATGTATCGGTGATCTTATTAGCCAAGGAATTCTTTTCAAAGATACATACGCGTATATATCCATCGTTTACCTTTTTATTTCAATTATACATTTCTCGTGATACTCGGGGTAATCGTTTAACGGCAACGAAACAACGACGTAATAAGCGTAATTTAAAACAATTCGAGTTATTTTAATCGATACTTTCAGTCGACTCTTTCAATAGTAATAATAATAACGCAACGAAACGAAACAAAAAGATAAAGAGGTTTAAGAAGCCTCGGTATACTAACGTGAGAAACTATCAATTTTAACAATTTGGAACAATGAGTGCTTGAGAAGTAAAATAAAATAGCTGTTCGCGACGAGTGAATAGAAAGAGACATAGTTTCTCTCTCTCTCTCGAATTAAATTGAAAAGTACTGTCCATATAGGTCTTTTATGCGTCTTCTTGGTCTTACATCGTGTTTCGATCGCAAATCCCGTACGGTACAATTCTGACCAGAACCTCTGCAGCTTGTCAAACTCACACACGCGCGCGCGCACACCCACCCACACACACACACAATGAATCGGAGTACTCTCATGAACAATAAAATCCGTGTCGTCGTTTTCTAAGCAAAAAACAGTTTCCACTGTCTTAACACCTAGCAATTACGATTTAATGCTAACGTTACCCTTAACAAAACGTCTTAATACGGGTTACGTATTTTATATACTAAAGTTTGAAAACTCTACATACATAATGTTAAGATCACGATCAACGTTACGAAACAATGAAAAAGTCAAGGGGATAACCGGCAACTAATTCCACAAAGGAAAAGAAAATCTTCGAGTTGTACTGTTTTTCCAATGCTCGTGAGAACTATTTAGTAACGTGACAGTCTCGACAGCCTCTTTCAATTATCGAGATATTATTAATTGCGCGCTACAAAATATAAAACAATTAATTACATTAATTGCGAGCTTTATCGTATATCGTGGGCTTTCTTGGTTTTACCGATTGGCAATTTACTTTACATTCCGCGTTACATGCCGATCGAAATATAATGTAATAGTTTTGGGTTATTTAATATTATCGAAATTACTATAAATGTTGGTAAAAATATAATTCACTCGTTTACTCATTAAATATACTACTAAACAAGTATTTCTACAGTTTTTATCACAGAAATAATTGGTTATTTGTGAGAAAAGAAGTTTCGCTTAAAGTTTTCGATGTAATCTACTACTAAGTTAATCATCTAAATCGTCGAAGCAAATGTGATTATGTATAAGAAATGCGATTTACTCGTCAATGAAAAGAAGTTTCCGTTTGAAAACGGGTGGTAACAAAAAATTTGAGACATCCAAAACACAGCTCAAAAGAGGAGATGGTGATGAGAGAAGGAGAGACGAGGGAGGTAGGTGGATGAGCTAGCTAAGCAAAGAGAGAAAAAGAGAGAGAGAGTGAGAGAGCGGTTGGGGTGGAGGTAGGAGGAGAAAGCAAGATGGAGAATCGTTTTCCGGAATACCAAGAGAAAATACCCGAACCGAACCAGCTGACCACGGTAGTAGAATCTCTTCGCCCGGAAGGAGAGAACACCAGGGGAAATCAAGCGTCCTATGCTTTTATTTGCATAAAATGATGGAACTGTCACGTTACGTTCGATCCTGGCCTCCAGTCTTATCTAGTTTTACACTTTTTTTTTGTTCCGATTTTATTTTTAGATTTTCTCTCTGACGCTACCGCGGTCATTTTTTTCCCGACTAGCACAGAGAGAGAGAGAGAGAGAGAGAGAGAGAGAGAGAGAGAGAGAGAGAGGGCATTGTCTTTGAAAAAGGTTATTTGAAAATTAGAATTTGCCGCCGCGCGTACCAACCAGAGAAAGTCACGTTGAATATAAATCCGTTGAAATATCCTTTTGTCTTTGAAATAGAATTCTTTTTAGAATGAAGAATATACTATATTTCATGACGAAAATAAAAAAAATAAAGGAATCTACCTGGTAGAATGAAGGGAAGATTGTTCAATCTTTGTAAAAATAAATGTAACGCATTTATTATTTATTCCTGTCGAAACTCTATTTTACGTGATGTCGACGATTTATTTATTTATTTATTGTTTAATGAGATCCGTCCAAAATAATTCGTTCGCTTTACAGTGATCCACATTCTTGTGAATAAGAATATCTGGTATAATAAAAAAATCGGAAACTCGATATAAAATAAGTAATTTACAACACGAAAATACACACAGGACAAATGTGACGAATTTTGTTTTCTCTACAATGCAACATCGGATCGCGGTTCGTGTTTACACACGCACATTAGATTGCGAGTATAAAAATCGTATCCCGCATTTCGGGCAACACGTGGTCGAATCCGACAAACCGAAGGGGCATTTTCCACGAGCGAGGGAAGAGAGTGAGAGTCAACTCTGGTGAACCCCTACTTTATACAAACCAATCGACCTCGTCAATTTTCACTGGTGAAACATAGTCGTGTGTGTGTGTGTTACCATCAGCACGACAAATTCCTAGTCAGAGTCAAACTAGTAAAAATCTTTTCGGACAACAGCACAATAACGATGTAAGAAAACTGATCAAAGTTTATTCATTTCAAAAATGCAATAATTTATTGCGTTTAATTTACTTTAATTTAATTGCTACACTAAGTGAAAGAAATAGTGCAATTGTTATTATAAATGGATATTTTACTTGAAATAAAATTTTCTTGGATATTAACAGCTAGTACTTAACTATTAATATTTTAGGTTAATAGGATTGAACGAAATTTTAACTGTTACGAACTGATTGAAATAATACTCAACCGTAAAGGAATATTTATTTCCCCATATATTTAAGTCATCAGATCTTAACAGTTAAGAAATGCATTTGCCTCAAATATTCCTTTCTCTCAGTGTACTTAATCAGTGAATTTATTTATTTTTCTTTTCAATTTATTTTTTATCAAATATTGATTTTAATTGTATGCAGAGAAATATTGTATTATTAAAATAAAAAAAATGAAATTAATGAAAACTATTTAGAAGAATTCTTAATTACGGAGGAAAATGTTGTACACAAAGTTACAGGTGATGCATCATAAGCACTGGAAACATAATTGCGTAGAATTGCAGTGATTCCGTTACCGAAAACGAGGAAAAAAGGGTACGGTAGTTATTTGCGAGTCGTTAATTGGTTAGTTTAATTAAAATTCATTTTGTTGTAAAGGTCGAGAGTGAGAGGGAGAGAGAGTGAAAGAGAGAGAAGGAGATGAAGAAAAAAATTAAAAGAAGAAATAACACAGAGGTATAGGAATATATACTCGACGTATTCGACGTATCCGACGAATTCAAACAATTAGACGAATAATCCGAACAACAAAGAAGCGGTAGGAGTGCGGTCTCCCGCGCCTGCCTTGTCCATACCACCGAGAAATTAACACAAAAGTTCGGATTAATTCCAGAATCAGTCTAGTTCGAGCTTCACGACCAGCAGTTTACCTTCAGTTTCCGAGAGTAAGAGGGCGAGAGAGTGAGAGAGAGAGAGTGAGGGGGGGGGATGCAAGCCGATCCTCCGAGAATGTTTACAGACTCGCACTATGTGGAAAGGTCCATTTATTTCCGAGTATTGCCTGCCTGCCCGTCCGTTAAATAATTTCGACGTTATTTATAAAACTGGGTAGGTTATAAACTGGAGAGCGCAAGAGCGGTAAACGAGACGAATCGTTCCAGGTGAGAATTACCTCGATCGTCTCGTTATTATACCTTACCTAATTCCAAAATTCCTTATTTTTCCTTCTTCTTTATATTTATTATCTTCGCTTAATTAAACCGATGATATACGATTTATTACCTTTTCATCGGTATTGTAATTTAGAGGTGCTACAGGTGCTTCAGTATCTAGTTCAACTTAATTTTCATTCTAAAAGAAGGTACTAACTATTACTTATCTTTTAAACACTATTTTATTTCTCTTTTGTTAAATGCCGTTATTTTAAATTAGTGATTTATTTAATCATAAAATTTAATCATAATTTGGGTAGTCAATGGTAATAAATGGTTTAATTCTCTTTTGCTCATCACCCCGAATACCCATTAATCGGGTTTTTACAGGGACACCCCTACCACATATGTGTGGGGGTGAAAACATTCCAGTTTTTCCCATCCCGATCCCCACCGTCTCGCATTAGCCCGGGGTTATGCCTGTGAGGAAGGGAAAACCTTGTAGGAAAACCTTCCCCGAGACGGCCGGTGTATTGAAACATTCTGTTTAGATGTTGAGGTCACCTTGCGTAGGCCCATACACCGAAACCGAATGTTCCACACCTTCCGCTCACGTTGTGAAGTGTGGAAAAACACCTAACCGATCCCGAAACCCGCACAAGAATGATGTCACCCATCCAAGTGCCAACCGCACTCAGTGCTGCTTAACTTTCGTGATCGGTCGAGGTGCGTCTCCGCCACTCCGCCACCGTGTCGGTAATAAACGGTTTAATATTTTAGTTAAAATCAATATAATGAACTTTTTTGCATGTACCTGCCCTAGTAGAAATTCAACATTTGAAGGTTAAGTAACTCTAATTTTGCCATTTATTGGACATTTATTCGGTATTTTATGACACTTGACCATTTTTTGGCTTAAAAATCGTTACATTTATGGTTAGATTTCTACTAGGGTGGTTTACACTGAATTTACAAAATGATTACTTTCAACGGAAAGTAATATAGTCAAATTTTACTGACCGAGTTAATGCACTCGAGAAAATCTATTTTAATTCGATGAATATGGTAAATTATGAACAAACCTAGATATCATTGCTCTTCGCTTCACTGTTATCTAACACTAACTAGGAAAGATCACGGTCTTTGGATCACAGATCTTAACCAAACTCTAGGATATGTTTTGTAACATAAAAATATGAGATAAGCCAGATTTTTAGACCCTAACGCGTTAATTTACCCAAGTTATAGCTAGCTAAAGCCAATTTTGTAAACAAATTACTGCCACTTTGATTGCTTAGAACTCGGAAACCAATAAAGATAGATACACAATCCAAAATTTAAAAGAAAGCTGCATAAATAGATGTCATTTAAAAAAAAGAAGCTTAAATTAGTTAATTTGGAGCTAAGCTATAGAGAAAATAAGAAATTAATGAAATTTTGGTCAAAAACGTCAATACTTTTTTACTACTAAATTTTAGTTAAAATTTCAGCAATTTCTCGTTTTCTCTATAATTTTGCTCTAAAACGACCGATCTAAGCTTCTTTTTTTGATATCATATCTAGTTGATCTCAGCTTTCTTCTAAAATATAGATTTATTAGATTTATTAGTTTAAGTGGCAGTAATTTTGTTTACAAAATTGGCTTTAGTTAGCCATAACTTGGGTAAATTAACGCATTAGGATCTAAAAATCTGGCTCTCCTCATACTTTGATATTACAAAAAATATCTTAGAGTTTCGTTAAGATCCGTGATTCAAAGACCGTGGCCTTTCCTAGTAAGTAAAATTTGAAACTAATATATTTATGTATTAAAAAATAACATTGGAAGGTAATTGATTGTTAAACCTATTACAAAAAATTAAGAATCCAATATTTTTCCAATGTTATACTTGAATGCATAACTGAAACTGTTTAACCTTTAGATTGCCGGGATTTGAAAGAGCATATCGCCCTCAGAAAACTGGTATATAGGGTATCTTATATCAACGATTGACCATGCACAAAGTGTCGATCAGGGGGTGCGTCAAAATATTGATTTTCCGGCAGTCTAAAGGTTAAAAATTGAGTACAGTGATAAATAATACTCAAATAAACTGTAATGATATCTCAGTTTTTAATAATTTACCATATTTATTTAATTAAAATATAGGTTTTTCGAGTTCATTGTTTCGGTCGGTAACAATCGAGTATGCCGTCAGAAAATATCTCAAACAGCTATTATCACACGCATTAAATTTGTTATAAATTGTTTCAGATTTTTTATTCAATATTTTCAATACTTTTTTTCACGTTGAAAAAAGAATAGGTAGATTTTTTTTAATTTCGAACAAATAAAATATTTTAATTCATAATTTTTATACTTCGTGAGGTATTTCCAGTAATTTCACTGTTACGTCGCTTCAATCTTAGTCGATTCTACTTTGCGCGTACGTATATATGAATAGTATTTAAAACGATCATAAAGGTCAACGCTACAAAAATTTTTCGGGGGAAAAAAAACAACGATGTCATCACCCTCAATAAACCACATTTATTTGTTAATTAATTAAGAAAACATGTTAGCTTATAATCAGTAAATGTGTATAATCTAAAAAATTGTACATACACATATATGGAATTTATTGTTATTTAAATATCGCATGGTAGGTGGTTTAGTGTATATGCATTAATTTGTTTTACTTATATATTTGAATTTATCGAATAAACCGAATTATTGTTTGGTTCCAATATCTGCTCAATTTCAATAATAATTTCGTTCTGATTCTATGCTAACTTTACACAGATTTCCTACAAATTTCGTAAAAATTTCATGTCGTACCTGTAAGTAAATTGTACGGATTCTATACGAATTTTATTCAGCCGGTACGCATTCAAAATTGTGCTGTCAAACCTTCCCTACCGATTAGTAGTGATTTCGTACTGATTTGATGCAAATTACGTACAGATTTCACACGGATACTGCACGAATTTCACACGATGTTTTTGAACAGAATCCGTACAGATTTTTGTTCTCGATTTTGCATAGATTTTGCATGGATTTTATGCGATTTACGTACGTATTGTAGGTGCAGAATCCATACAAAATCCGTACCGAATCCGCACGAACATTTCAACAGGGATATATATGTTATATATATGTCATATATATGTCATATATATGTTATGTATATGTTATATATATGTGTCATATATATGTTATATATATGTCATATATATAAGTGTGTATGTGTGTGCGCGAGCGTGCGTGCG